>CM035124.1:133665087-134265087 GCA_020205555.1 Panax stipuleanatus | reverse complement strand
ATGTGTTTTATCATCATACATGATTGGCTTGTATGCACACTACTATCAATCTCCCACTTGCACCAAAACCAATCGCCATGGTATCTCATACCCATCTTCTCGAAATGACGATCAAACTGTTGTTGTGTTAGAGCTTTAGTAAATGGATCTGCAATGTTGTCTTGAGAGTCCACACGCTCCAAGGTGACGTCTCCTCTTTCAATGATCTCCCTGATCAAGTGAAATCGCCGCAACACGTGTTTGGATTTTTGATGAGACCTGGGTTCCTTAGCCTGTGCAACCGCTCCGGTGTTGTCACAGTATACGGGAACTGCTTCTCCAATGCTAGGAACCACACCAAGTTCAGCTATGAATTCTTCATCCAAACAACTTCCTTTGCAACTTCACTTGCAGCTATATACTCTGCCTCTGTCACTGAATCAGCAACTGTTTGTTGCTTGGAACTCTTCCAACTCAATGCGCCTCCGTTCAAGGTAAACACATAGCCTGAAACAGATTTACTGTCATCTTGGTCTGTTTGAAAACTTGAGTTCGTGAATCCCTCGAGTTTTAATTCAGACCCATCGTAGATAAGAAAAATATCTTTAGTCCTTCTCAAGTACTTTAGGATATTTTTCACTGCCTTCCAGTGCTCTTCTCCTGGATTCGACTGGTATCTGCTCGTTACACTAAGTGGGTGAGCAACATCCGATCTAGTACATATCATACCGTACATGATAGATCCTATTGCAGAAGCATAAGGGATCTTACTCATACGATCTCTCTCCTCAGGTGTCTTTGGGGCCTGTTTCTTGGAGAGATGTCTTCCATGGCTCATCGACATGAGGCCTCTTTTGGAATCTAACATGCTAAACCTCTTTAGCATCGTATCAATGTACGTTCCTTGGGATAAGCCGAGCATCCTTTTAGATCTATCTCTATAGATCTTTATCCCCAAAATATAGGATGCTTCACCCAAGTCCTTAATGGAGAAGTTTTTAGATAACCAGATTTTAATTGATTGTAACATCGGAATGTCATTCCCTATCAGTAATATATCATCAACATATAATACAAGGAATGATACTGCTCTCCCACTAACCTTCTTGTATACACATGGTTCATCCTCGTTTTTGATAAAATCAAACTCTTTGATTGTCTCATCAAAATGAATGTTCCATCTACGAGAAGCTTGCTTCAACCCATAAATGGATCGTTGTAGCTTACAGACTTGATTTGTTCCAACTTTTGAAATAAATCCCTCTGGCTGTTTCATATACACATCCTCCTCAAGTTTCCCATTGAGGAAGGCCTTTTTCACGTCCATCTGCCAGATCTTATAGCCGTTGTAAGCTGCAATCGCAAGCAAAATTTGAATGGACTTGAGCATGGCTACTAGTGAGAAGGTTTCATTATAGTCAACTCCTTTTCTTTGTTTGAAACCTTTTGCAACCAGTCGGGCCTTATAGGTCTCTACCTTTCCGTCTGCTCCAGTCTTTCTCTTAAAAACCCATTTACACCTAATAGGCTTAATGCCTTCAGGTGGTGAAACTAAAGTCCATACTTTGTTCTCATACATGGAGTCTATTTTGAATTTCATGGCTTCAAGCCATTTTCCTGAGTCTTTATTACTCATAGACTGTTCGTAACTCAATGGATCATCATCATTTATGATTTGTACCTCATCGTCATCCTCTATAACGAATCCATACCTCTCAGGTATCTTCGGTACTCTTCCAGATTTATGAACAGGGTGTGGTACAGTAGGTTCTTCTACTTGGTTAGGTACCTGACTTTGATCCGTGGTAATTTGTGGTTCTTGAACTTCTTCAAGATATATCTTACTCCCACTGACCCCTTCATGGATAAACTCTTTCTCCAGGAAGGTAGCATGTTTCGCAACAAACACCTTTTGAACAGTAGGATGATAGAAATAATACCCTACGGTTTCTTTAGGGTAACCCACAAATCTACACTTATCGGATTTAGTCTGTAGTTTATCATTTTTAAACTTTTTGACATAAGCTGGACAACCCCAAGTCTTAACATGCTTAAGATCTGGTTTTCTCCCTTTCCACATCTCATATGGAGTCTTTGGGGCGGATTTGGTAGGTACCTTGTTAAGTAGGTATGCAGCCATTTCTAGGGCATAACCCTAGAAGGAAATTGGAAGGTCGGTAAAACTCATCATGGATCGAACCATGTCCAACAGTGTTCGATTTCTCCTTTAAGATACTCCATTTAACTGTGGTATACCTGGAGGAGTCCATTGTGAGATTATACCATTTTCTTAGAGACAATTGAGAAACTCACCGCTTAAGTATTCTCCACCTCGATCTGATTGAAGTATCTTAATACTTTTGTCCGTTTGTTTCTCTACTTCACTTCTGAACTCTTTGAACTTTTCAAATGATTCTGATTTGTATTTCATTAAATACACATATCCAAATCTTGAGTGATCATCAGTGAAAGTAATAAAATAAGAATACCCACCTCGTGCACTTGTTATCATAGGTCCACAAACGTTTGTGTGAATCAATGCCAACAACTCTGTAACTCTTTCTCCTTTTCCACTAAAAGGAGATTTAGTCATTTTACCCATGAGACAAGATTCACAAGTTGGATATGATTCATAATCGGATAGCTCTAGGAGCCCATCCTTATGTAACTTGGATAATCTTATTTCATTGATATGACCGAGTCTACAGTGCCACATGTAGGTATAATTTATATCATCTCTTTTTCTTTTCTTAGTTTGTTCAATTTGAAATATATTTTCTTGTAAGTCAAGTGTATAAAGTCCATTTCGCAAATTTCTAATACCATATAAAACATCGTCTTTATAAATAGAACAGCCATTGTTCTTTATAATAACGTCAAAACCTTCCATATCCAATACAGAAATTGAAATAATATTTTTAATAATATTCGGAACATAATAACGGTTATTAAGATAAATGGACTTGCCCGAAGGCATTGCTAAACAATAAGTTCCTACAGCTAATGTAGTAACCTTTGCTCCATTCCCCACTCGTAGGATCACCTCTTCATTGTTCAGCTTTCTAGTTCTGACCAGTCCCTGCATAGTGTTATATATGTGAGACCCACAGCCGGTATCCAATACCCAAGTAGAATTATGACTTTCAAAAAAATTAATTTCAATCATAAACAAACCTTGATTGGAAGTCGAAGCTTCTCCAAGCTTCTTCTCTGCTAGAAACTTCTTGCAGTTCCTCTTCCAATGTCCCGGCTCGTTGCAATGAAAGCACATTCCTTTAGCTAGTTCAGGTTTCTTTTGTTTCTTTTCTTTTCCCTTTCCCTTAACCTTTTTGTATTTCTTCTTTTTAGAAGATACCTTGGGCCTCTTCCTTTTATTGGAAGAATCCACCATCAAGACATGGTTCTTCTTGGATGAGAAGTGACCTTCTGCAGTGTTCAGCATGTTAAGCAGCTCAGGCAAGCTGACATCTAGCTTATTCATGTGAAAATTAACCACAAACTGCAAGAAGGTCTCAAGGAGTGACTGCAAGACCAAGTTTTGACTCAACTCCCCATCCATGACGAACCCAAGCTGTCCAAGGCGTTCAATCAAATTGATTACCTTCAGAACATGAGTCTCGACGGCAGTGCCCTCGGTCATCCGAGATCGGAAGAGCTCCTTAAATATCTCATATCTAGCAGTCCTACTCTGTTCACCATACAACTCCTTGAGGCGAAGCAGCATAGCAGGAGCATCCATATTTACGTGCTAACACTGAAGCTCGTTATTCATGGATGCGAGCAGGATGCATTGAGCCACAGATGCATCATCTTGCCACTTATTGAAAGTGGCAATCTCTTCCTCAGAGGCTATTTCCGAAACAGATTCGGGGATAGTTGAATTTAGGACATAAGAAATCTTTTCAGCAGTGAGAACAATTCTCAGATCTCTTAGCCAGTCCTCATAATTCGGGCCAGTAAGCTTATTTGCATCAAGTATGCTTCGTAGTGAGATTAGTGATTTTGACATTTTTAAAATTCTGCATGTGAAAAGATAATATTTTTAGCAAACATTTATTTTATTAACTTTGCATACCAAAATAAATTTAGGTCTTTATTTTAAATTGGTATCTCCCATTATTTTCATCAAACTATATTTTCCTCACTTATATAGTTCGGCAACATCTAATTAAAGATTTGCCAGTGAGATTTAGGATCCCATTTCAAATGTATATAACCTTGTGGATAGCACAACAAGCGATATACAAATTAGGTAGACAACTCTTGTCAATTACATCACCATGTAACTCATTTTATTTTGCCTCTTAAATCATAATGGTCATGTGTGTGCACATCCGAACTAAAATAATTGAAGTTAAGTCCAGCCTAGCACTTCCATAAATTCAAAAAAGAAAAATTTTCGTCCTTGTGGATAGCACAACAAGACTAGATCGTTCAATTTTCTTGATAAGCATCAAATGCGATTAATTAACATCTTAAATACTCAATACTCGCCTTGTGGATAGCACAACAAACTCATATTAAATATTTAATACTCTATTAATTAATCATGCTAGAAGGCGACGTTCGATATTTCAAATATCATTTGAACGCTTCAGACTTAATATTATTTCTTTGAGGGGTTTGTTATTATTTGTCTCATCTTGTTTAGCGCTCATGCACATATATATATAAAATACGCGTCATTTTATTAAACATGCGAAGCATGTTTGCATAAAATATAATATATATAATATTTAGCATGCAATATAGAATACTATATTCTACACGGATTGATTGTGGACTTTTATTCTAGTTTGGTTCACTAGAGCCACCAAGTGAACCAAAAGGTCAAACCTAGGAGTGCAAGAATTTAAATTTTAAATGTAACTATTACATTTAAACCCGGGCTCCATACAAACGGGTCTTCACGCGCTCCTTGCTCCTTGGTCTCCAGTTTCTTCAAGATAATTCTAACTATCTCTATTACATAAACTATTTATAATTAAATAAAAACCTTGATCAACAGTCAAGGGGAAGTACATAGGAGGGAGATAGAATTTACACCGAGAATAAAACTAGAGAAGACGAGGTACGCAGACCCCATTTTATAAAACCCATACATTCAAGCATTCATCCAAAATAAAATCCAATCACATTGGTCATAGTCCATAATCAATCCCTTTTATTAACATACATATCATCATTCGTATCAATAAAACTTATTCATCTCATGAAAGTAAATTCATTCCATATATGTATTAATATCAGTTAATGGGCAAAAGTTTGCTAAACTTTATTTTTGGAAAAATAAACTCCTTTATTTCATTCAAAAATAATTCCAAATTAAACTCTTTAATTTTAGCAATTCTGAAATCTCATTTCATATAAAATAAACATCTTTATTTTAAACCTTTATTAATTAAATAAACCATTCATTTAATTAAATAAAATATAAAAAAATTAGATTCTGCTAGTGGGGCAGCTGCGCCAGTAATGTATAGGGAATCGGCGCAGCTGCGCAGGGTGAAAACCAGGTATAGCCACCGGCGCAGCTGCGCAGCAAGAAAGGCTTGCACCGGCGCAGCTTCGCAGAATCAAAAAAATTTTGTTGCCCAAAAACTCGATCCAATCGCATATCATACATGTATGGAATCACATAGACTGATAATTAGCACAAGATTGGCTCTGATACCACTGCTGGGTTTGCTAGAAACATAAGCATGCAATCAAATTACATAAACGCAGCGGAAGGGATGAAAAATCAGTTTTTAAAATTTTCTTACAAACCCTTAACCATGATCTTTCTTGTGCATCAATTATCAGTCAATACATAAAAGGAGATGATGGAATTATACCTTTGAAGATCCAAGCTTCCTCAGGTACAAGTTCTACTCCTTTGATTCCTTTGATTTCTCTGTAGTGGCTCCTTCCCTTGATCAATGTCAGCCACCCAAATGTTTGGCCTCTAACGGTGATCCACCAAGGAAGATGAAGAACTCAGGAAGATGGGTTATTGGCTTAACCCTTGTTTCTATCTCTATAGAATATGTGTACTCCCAACCTTTGGAAAAATTCACGTACCTTATTTTTGATATAAGACTCTCTTATATAGATATTAGGTTAACCCTCCTAATCCAATTAGAATAGGATTTTATTTAATTAATTAATTAAACACTTTTAATTAATTTATATCCTAATCTTATTAGGATTGAGAGAGAGTACTGATATTATATTAATTCCTAAACTCCTTTAGAATTAAAATAATAATAATATTAATAAGACTCCTCTTATTAATTTATATTTAATATTTCTAAAATATTAAATAATAAACATTAAGCTATTTAATTTATTCTATCACCATAGATTAAATTAATTACACTTAATGCATTATTACTATCATGCCATTTTCTTCTTAAATAATTCTTTTTCCTTTTATGGTGTGACCCTTTAGGTTCTCCATATTAAACCGGTTGTGAATAAATCAATTAGAACAAATCTAATCTTATTTAAATAAATAAATTAAACTAATAATCTATTTAAATAAATAACATTTATTCTACAATAGGGATTGTGACGAACGAGAATTTTGTAAAGATATTTAAATATTTATTAAAATAAATAAATATTTTTAATGATTTAATTATTGAATTAAATAATTAATTCATGAATTTGTTGTAGATTAATTTAATTATATGTGTGACATTAATTAAATTAATATGTAGTAATTTATTAGTTCAAAGAATATATTTAATGGAGTTTATTTGATTAATTGAATTAATTAAATAAGCATATGTTACTTTAGTTAATTTAATAATTAATTAATGAATTGACATAATTAATAAATAAAAATATTAATTATGTGACAATGTGATTTAAATGTGAATTATATTATATTATTTAATTAATTTAAATATGATTAATTGAATTAATTAAAGTGTTACATTAACTATATTATAAACTAGTTATTAAAATAAAGAGAAAGGAGGAAAAGAAGGAAGGCAAACAGGGCCTTAAGAGGAGTTAGTCCGTTGTAAATACAACGGTAATATTTATATATACGTATATTGGGTTATCCTAATTCATTATCAAAGGAAAAATTAGAAATTCTCAGAGAAAAGTTGAGAGAAAAATATCAGAGGAAAAGAGAAAAATTGAGGGAAAGAAAGAGATTTGAGAAAAATCTTAAGTGTTGTCTGTGATTATCTTCATACTAACAAAGGGTAATCTTTCTTTTTAAGTTTTTAAAAGTTATATTTTTCCAAAGTCTTCATTTACGTATTTTAGTTTTCTGTGAAAAACTAGTTTCAAAATTGGGTTATGATATGGCTTTATCTATATGGGTATGTGATCATAACGTTTTTTTTCTAACATATAAACATGTTTTAAAGGATCGATTTTATATAATTTGGCCTTAATTGGGTTTTTCAAATATTTACAGAGTTTTTATACGTCTTTGTAAAAACTCTCTATTAAGAATCATTTTGGAAAATTAAAGTATGAGGTTATCATATATGTGACCGTAGATGTTAGTATTATGTGTTAGATCATGTATCCATGATTTACACTGATCACATCAAATAACTTTGTTAATAAATGGGTTTATGAAATTACAGAGTATTGAATATGGGTGAATAACCTATATGGGTTAAATTAATGATTGAATCATATGTTTATATTTAAATTGATACATGAATATGATTGTATATGTTAAAACAAAGAAAATAAAATTAGAATGAGTGGATTCGGTGTAGTAACGAATCCGCAATGAGAAATTTTATATTTTTCTTTAAAGTTTGCAAAATGTTGAAGAACAATGAAATAAAAAGTGCTTAGATTGTGTAACTATGTGATTATGATTTTTAAGAACATGATATAAGTGTTGTATAATATTTTTATGAAGTTTATACTTCATGGGTAACGTTATTAATCAGTGTAATGATGTGAATTGGGAGAACATGAGAGAAAATCTGTGTTTGTTCGCGAACTTCAGTTTCTGAAATTCCGCAGCCGCGCGGCCGCTCCGGCTACAAGGCAAAATGGCGCGAGGCCGCGCCTGTCCGAAAATTTTGAAAAAAATTGCTAAGTGTTGGAAAATTGTGAAATGTATTTTGAGTCTAATGAACATGAACACATGTTGTATAAATATGATAAAATATTGATATGAGTTTAATAATTTATGTTATGTGATTAATTAATAAATTAATTACGTGACTTAAACTATTATTTGTAAAGGTTAAATAATGTGATATAAATATGAAGACATTATTTTAAGTCTAATAAATATGAAGGCATGTGATGTAAGTAATAAGTTATTAATACAAGTTAATAACCTAAGTTATGTGATTAATTAACAAGTTAATTAATCAACGTAAATCATTATTTGAAAAACCTAATAATGAGTTCAAAGAACACTAATTGTAAATCAATAATCATATCGAACTTGTGATTAATTGATATTGTAAATGTGTGATAGGTAAGAGTAATTAAAGAAGTGAGTAATAACTGTAGCTTGCGCATGAGGCAAGTTTTCTATCCCTAACTTATTATTATTGTTGGGCAGGTTTCCTAAACTAAACTCTTTAAATTAAGCAATTGTTATGCTTAATTACTATTGTTGAGCAAATTCTTACTCTTGAATATCCAAGTTTAGAATTTCACATGAGATGCTATGATTCTTCATTTAAGTGTACAATACTTATTCGATTTTATACCTTGAGAAGTTAATATTCAATTTGAATATCATTTATTGAGTTATCCAAACCAACTATATTTGGTGCGGATTCTGATGTCAAACTGAGATGAACAACCCTAATATAGGGAATTAATGAAGATGTTTAAAGCGTTAAGATAATGTGCACAGTATCAGTACAAAGGGCTGATCTTCCTAAGTACGAGAAGTAAAGTCTATAGTCTTATGACTGTTAAAGGTTGGAAAGGTTAATATACTTGACAACCTAAGACACAGTTCAAGGTCTTAATGACCCTCAGAAGTAATTTGACTCTCGATTAATATTCTTGATTCAAAAGTTGAGAAGTAATTTGACTCTTGATTAATATTCTTAATTCAAATGTTGAGCTTTCTGTTATTCATAATTCCTTCACTCGCATGTTATTATTCTGTCATATTTTTATACTTGCGGGCATTCGTGCTCACTCTTGCATAATAACATTGCAGATAATAATGAACGAAGTGATGTACCTTCTAGTAGCAAGGGCAAAGGAAAAGCTAACAAGTGTTGAAGACTTGTGTTGATGTTAAGAATGTTAAAGTTCAAGATTTATGTGTGATGACTTAAGACTTATTTATTTACGTTTTCGCAACAAAGATTTAAGGTTAAGTTCAACCTGGGATTTATAATGTATTATTATTTTAGATGATGTAAGATGATGATTTATTTATCTAATAAATGAATTTCATTATTTATGGGTAGATAGTTGTATGATATTGGAACAGTGAACACCAAATCCTGTGAAAATTAAGATACCGGATTTGGGGGTGTCACAGGGATAAGGCTCCCTAGCGATCAACGACTTTCCAGATAATATAGATTTTAACATTAATCATAAAAGAATCCGTGAGTTAATAGTTACCGTGCAATTCAATCCTTCCACCATACAATGTCCCAATTAAATATAAGACATGGATTTACTATCAAGTCTTAATTTATTTAATCATATGCATTTCGATTAGAAAATGCACAACTCCAAATAATGCAAATTAGAAACCTCTTTCTAATTTCATTCTACCTTGGCCAAGGATTCCTGGGTTGTCATTTAACGAATCACATAGGACATATCTCCTCTTTTACTAGAGGTGGTAGATTCTTTATTGATCATTCATTATCTCCATATGTAACTCATTACACCCAAGCATACCCTATATATGCCTTAAAAGGACTTAAGGAATTAGTCAAAGTATAATTTGTTACATACAAGATACTATGATGATCTCAAGTCCAAGGATCACATGTACTACTATCACATTAGGAATTCCTATTGACAGGCGAGTAAAACTCCATTAGGTATTCCATAGCGAGTCACGTTCAGTGAACTTATTCTCCAATAAGCACCTACATACTTGCTTTAGTGTCTCCACACAAATGACCATGAGATCAGTCATCCTCATCCAATGAGCAAGCAACATATGTACCAATCTATCCGGATTTACTAATCCCCATTTTAGTAATCCCACAATTGGGAACTATTTTAGTTTTTAAGCTTTCTAAGAATTTAGATCTCATTATCATGATCTCATCATGATTCTAAAAGCATTGCTTAAAACTATGGGTTATTTACATATTATAAAAACAGCACAATGTAGATAATTATATGCCTTAAATGAATATTTTATTAATAAATAAATAAGATTGTTTACAAAGTATGTGCTTTGTCATCATACATGATTGGCTTGTATGCACACTACTATCAATCTCCCACTTGCACTAAAGCCAATCGCCATGGTATCTCATACCCATCATATCTAAGTGACGATCAAACTGCTGTTGTGTTAAAGCTTTAGTAAATGGATCTGCAATGTTGTCTTGAGAGTCTACACACTCTAAGGTGACGTCTCCTCTTTCAATGATCTCCCTGATCAAGTGAAATCGCCACAACACGTGTTTAGATTTCTGATGAGACCTGGGTTCCTTAGCCTGTGCAACCGCTCCGGTGTTGTCACAGTATACGGGAACTGCTTCTCCAATGCTAGGAACCACACCAAGTTCAGTTATGAACTTCTTCATCCAAACAGCTTCCTTTGCAGCTTCACTTGCAGCTATATACTCTGCCTCTGTCACTGAATCAGCAATCGTTTGCTGCTTGGAACTCTTCCAACTCACTGCACCTCCGTTCAAGGTAAACACATACCCTGAAACAGATTTACTGTCATCTTGGTCTGTTTGAAAACTTGAGTCCGTGAATCCCTCGAGTTTTAATTCAGACCCACTGTAGACAAGAAAAATATCTTTAGTCCTTCTCAAGTACTTTAGGATATTTTTCACTGCCTTCCAGTGCTCTTCTCCTGGATTCGACTGGTATCTGCTTGTTACACTGAGTGCGTGAGCAACATCCGGTCTAGTACATATCATACCGTATATGATAGATCCTATTGCAGAAGCATAAGGGATCTTACTCATACGGTCTCTCTCCTCTGGTGTCTTTGGGGCCTGTTTCTTGGAGAGATTTATTTCATGGCTCATCCGCATGAGACCTCTTTTGGAATCTTCCATGCTAAACCTCTTTAGCATCGTATCAATGTACGTTCCTTGGGATAAGCCGAGCATCCTTTTAGATCTATCTCTATAGATCTTTATCCCCAAAATATAGGATGCTTCACCCAAGTCCTTCATGGAGAAGTTTTTAGATAACCAGATTTTAATGGATTGTAACATAGGAATGTCATTCCCTATCAGTAATATATCATCAACATATAATACAAGGAATGATACTGCGCTCCCACTAACCTTCTTGTATACACATGGTTCATCCTCGTTTTTGATAAAATCAAACTCTTTGATTGTCTCATCAAAATGAATGTTCCATCTACGAGAAGCTTTCTTCAACCCATAAATGGATCATTGTAGCTTACAGACTTGATTTGTTCCAACTTTTGAAATAAATCCATCTGGCTGTGTCATATACACATCCTCCTCAAGTTTCCCATTGAGGAAGGCCGTTTTCACGTCCATCTGCCAGATCTCATAGTCGTTGTAAGCTGCAATCGCAAGCAAAATCTGAATGGATTTGAGCATGGCTACTGGTGAGAAGGTTTCATCATAGTCAACTCCTTGTCTTTGTTTGAAACTTTTTGCAACCAGTCGGGCCTTATAGGTCTCTACCTTTCCGTCTGCTCCAGTCTTTTTCTTAAAAACCCATTTACACCCAATAGGTTTAATACCTTCCGGTGGTGAAACCAAAGACCATACTTTGTTTTCATACATGGAGTCCATTTCGGATTTCATGGCTTCAAGCCATTTCCCTGAGTCTTTATTACTCATAGCTTGTTCGTAATTCAATGGATCATCATCATTTATGATGTGTACCTCATCGTTATCCTCTATAACAAATCCATACCTCTCAGGTATCTTCGGTACTCTTCCAGATTTATGAACAGGGTGTGGTACAGTAGGTTCTTCTACTTGGTTAGGTACCTGACTTTGATCCATGGTAACTTGTGGTTCTTGAACTTCTTCAAGATATATCTTGCTCCCACTGACCCCTTCATGGATAAACTCTTTCTCCAAGAAGGTAGCATGTTTCGCAACAAACACCTTTTGATCAGTTGGATGATAGAAATAATACCCTACGGTTTTTTTAGGGTATCCCACAAATCTACACTTATCGGATTTAGTTTGTAGCTTATCATTTTCAAACTTTTTGACATAAGCTGGACAACCCCAAGTCTTAACATGCTTAAGATTTGGTTTCCTCCCTTTCCACATCTCATATGGAGTCTTTGGGGCGGATTTGGTAAGTACCTTGTTAAGTAGGTATGCAGCCGTTTCTAGGGCATATCCCCAGAAGGAAATTAGAAGGTCGGTAAAAACTCATCATGGATCGAACCATATCCAACAGTGTTCGATTTCTCCTTTCAGATACTCCATTTAATTGTGGTGTACCTGGAGGAGTCCATTGTGAGATTATACCATTTTTTCTGAGACAATTGAGAAACTCACTGCTTAAGTATTCTCCACCTCGATCTGATCGAAGTATCTTAATACTCTTGTCCGTTTGTTTCTCTACTTCACTTCTGAACTCTTTGAACTTTTCAAATGATTCTGATTTGTATTTCATTAAATACACATATCCAAATCTTAAGTGATCATCAGTGAAAGTAATAAAATAAGAATACCCACCCCGTGCACTTGTTGTCATAGGTCCACAAACGTCTGTGTGAATCAATGCCAACAACTCTGTAACTCTCTCTCCTTTTCCACTAAAAGGAGATTTAGTCATTTTACCCATGAGACAAGATTCACAAGTTGGATATGATTCATAATCAGATAGCTCGAGGAGCCCATCTTTATGCAACTTGGATAATCTTGTTTCATTGATATGACCGAGTCTACAGTGCCACATATAGGTATAATTAATATCATCTCTTTTCCTTTTCTTAATTTGTTCAATTTGAAAAATATTTTCTTGTAAGTCAAGTGTATAAAGTCCATTTCGCAAATTTCCAACACCATATAAAACATCGTCTTTATAAATAGAATAACTATTGTTCTTTATAACAACGTTAAATCCTTCCATATCCAATACAAAAATTGAAATAATGTTTTTAATAATATTCGGAACATAATAACAATTATTAAGATAAATGGACTTGCCCGAAGGCATTGCTAAATAATAAGTTCCTACAGCTAATGCAGCAACCTTTGCTCCATTCCCCACTTTTAGGATCACCTCATCATTGTTCAGCTTTCTACTTCTGACCAGTCCCTTCACATTATTACGTATGTGAGAACCACAGCCGGTATCCAATACCCAAGTAGAATTTTGACTTTCTGAAAAATTAATTTCAATCATGAACAAACCTTGATTGGAAGTCGAAGCTTCTCCAAGCTTCTTCTCTGCTAGAAACTTCTTGCAGTTCCTCTTCCAATGTCCCGGCTCATTGCAATGAAAGCACATTCCTTTAGCTGGTTCAGGTTTCTTTTGCTCCTTTTCTTTCCCTTTTCCCTTAGCCTTCTTAGATTTCTTCTTTTCAGAAGACACCTTGGGCCTCTTCCTTTTATTGGAAGAATCCACCATCAAGACATGGTTCTTCTTGGATGAGAAGTGACCTTCTGCAGTTTTCAGCATGTTAAGCAGCTCAGGTAAGCTGACATCTAGCTTATTCATGTGAAAATTAACCACAAACTGCAAGAAGGTCTCAGGGAGTGACTGCAAGACCAAGTCTTGACTCAACTCCCCATCCATGACGAACCCAAGCTGTCCAAGTCGTTCAATCAAATTGATTACCTTCAGAACATGAGTCTCGACGGCAGTGCCCTCGGTCATCCGAGATCGGAAGAGCTCCTTAGATATCTCATATCTAGAAGTCCTACTCTGTTCACCATACAACTCCTTGAGGTGAAGCAGCATAGCAGGAGCATCCATTTTTTCGTGCTGACGCTGAAGCTCGTTATTCATGGATGCGAGCATGATGCATTGAGCCACTGATGCATCATCTTGCCACTTATTGAAAGTGGCAATCTCTTCCTCAGAGGCTGTTTCTGAAATAGATTCAGGGATAGTGGAATTTAGGACATAAGAAATCTTTTCAGCAGTGAGAACAATTCTCAGATTTCTTAGCCAGTCCTCATAATTCGGGCTGGTAAACTTATTTGCATCAAGTATGCTTCGTAGTGAGATTAGTGATTTTGACATTTTTAAAATTTTGCATGTGAAAAGACAACATTTTAGCAAACATTCATTTTATTAACTTTGAATACCAAAATAAATTTAGGTCTTTATTTTAAATTGGTATCTCCCACTATTTTCATCAAACTATATTACCCTCACTCATATAGTTCGGCAACATCTAATTAAAGATTTGCTAGTGAGATTAAGGATCCCATTTCAAATGTATATAACCTTGTGGATAGCACAACAAGCGATATACAAATAAATAGGTAGACAACTCTTGTCAATTACATCACCATGTAACTCCTTTTATTTTGCCTCTTAAATCATAATGGTCATGTGTGTGCACATCCGAACTAAAATGATTTAAATTAAGTCCAGCCTAGCACTTCCATAAATTCAAAAAAGAAAAATTTTCGTCCTTGTGGATAGCACAACAAGACTAGATCGTTCAATTTTCTTGATAAGCATCAAATGTGATTAATTAACATCTTAAATATTCAATACTCGCCTTGTGGATAGCACAATAAACTCATATTAAATATTTAATACTCTATTAACTAATCATGCTAAAAGGCGACGTTCGATATTCCAAATATCATTTGAACGCTTCAGACTTAATATTATTTCTTTGAGGGGTTTGTTATTATTTGTCTCATCTTTTTAAGCGCGCATGCACATATATATATAAAATACGCGTCATTTTATTAAACATACGAAGCATGTTTGTATAAAATATAATATATATAATATTTAGCATGCAATATAGAATACTATATTCTACCCGGATTGATTATGGATTTTTATTCTAGTTTGGTTCACTAGAGCCACCAAGTGAACCAAAAGGTCAAACCTAGGAGTGCAAGAATTTAAATTTAAATATAACTATTACATTTAAACCTTGGCTCCATACAAATGAGTCTTCACGCGTTCCTTGCTCCTTGGTCTCCAATTTCTTCAAAATAATTCTAACTATCTCTATTACATTAACTATTTAAAATTAAATAGAAACCTTGATCAGCAGTCAAGGGGGAGTACATAGAAAGGAGATATAATTTACATCGAGAATAAAACTAGATAAGACGAGGTACGCAGACCCCATTTTATAAAACCCATACATTTAAGCATTCATCCAAAATAAAATCTAATCACATTGGTCATAATCCATAATCAATCCCTTTTATTACCATATATATCATCATACGTATCGATAAAACTTATTCATCTCATGAAAGTAAATTCATTCCATATATGTATTAATATCAGTTAATGGGCAAAAGTTTGCTAAACTTTATTTTTGAAAAAATAAACTCATTTATTTCATTCAAAAACAATTCCAAATTAAACTCTTTAATTTTAGCAATTCTAAACTCTCATTTCATATAAAATAAACATCTTTATTTTAAACCTTTATTAATTAAATAAACCATTCATTTAATTAAATAAAATAAAAAAAATTTCAGTTCCTATCCAGTGGCGCAGCTGCGCCCAGAATGTAAAGGGAACCGGCGCAGCTGCGCAGCATGAAAACCAGGAACAGCACCCGGCGCAGCTGCGCAACAATATTGCCTTGTACCGGCGCAGCTTCGCAGAATCTGAAAATTTTTTGTTGCCCAGAACTCGATCCAATCGCATATCATACATGTATGGAATCACATAGACTGATAATTAGCACAAGATTTGCTCTGATACCACTGTTGGGTTTGTACGTAACGCAATCATGCAATCAAATCACATAAATAGGGCGGAAGCATAAAAAACTAGGTTTTCAAAAATTTATACAAACCCATTACCCTGATCATTCTTGTGCATCAATTATCAGTGAATGAAAAAGGAAAAAAACAGAATTATACCTTTGAAGATCCAAGCTTCCTCAGGTACAAGTTCTACTCCTTTGATTCCTTTGATTCCTCTGTAGTGGCTCCTTCCCTTGATCAATGTCAGCCACCCAAATGTTTGGCCTCTAACGATGATCCACCAAGGAAGATGAAGAACTCAGTAAGATGGGTTATTGGCTTAACCCTTGTTTTTATCTCTATAGAATATGTGTACTCCCAACTCTTGAAAAATTCACGTACCTTATTTCTGATATAAGACTCTCTTATATAGATATTAGGTTAACCCTCCTAATCCAATTTGAATAGGGTTTTATTTAATTAATTAATTAAATACTTTTAATTAATTTATATCCTAATCTTTATTAGGATTGAGAGAGAGTACTGATATTATATTAATTTCTAAACTCCTTTAGAATTAAAATAATAATAATAATATTAATATTAATAAGACTCCTCTTATTAATTTATATTTAATATTTCTAAAATATTAAATAATAAACATTAAGTTATTTAATTTATTCTATCATCATAGATTAAATTAATTATACTTAATGCATTATTACTATCATGCCATTTTCTTCTTAAATAATTCTTCTTCCTTTTATGGTGTGACCCTTTAGGTTCTCCATATTAAACTGGTTGTGAATAAATCAATTAGAACAATTCTAATCTTATTTAAATAAACAAATTAAACTAATAATCTATATAAATAAATAATATTTATTCTACAATAGGGATAAGCCTCCCTAGTGATCAACGACTTTCCAGATAATATAGATTTCAACATTAATCACAAAAGAATCTGTGAGTTAATAGTTACCGTACAATTCAATCCTTCCACCATACAATGTCCCAATTAAATATAAGACATGGATTTACTGTCAAGTCTTAATTTATTTAATCATATGTATTTCGATTAGAAAATGCACAACTCCAAATAATGCAAATTAGAAACCTTTTTCTAATTTCATTCTACCTTGGCCAAGGATTCCTGGGTTGTCATTTAACGAATCACATAGGACATATCTCCTCTTTTACTAGAGGTGGTAGATTCTTTATTGATCATTCATTATCTCCTTATGTAACTCATTACACCCAAGCATACCCTATATATGCCTTAAAAGGCCTTAAGGAATTAGTCAAAGTATAATTTGTTACATACAAGATACTATGATGATCTCAAGTCCAAGGATCACATGTACTACTATCACATTAGGAATTCCTATTGACAGGCGAGTAAAACTCTATTAGGTATTCCATAGCGAGTCACGTTCAGTGAACTTATTCTCCAATAAGCACCTACATACTTGCTTTAATATCTCCACACATATGACCATAAGATCAGTCATCCTCATCCAATGAGCAAGCAACATATGTACCAATCTATCCGGATTTACTAATCCCCATTTTAGTAATCCCACAATTGGGAACTATTTTAGTTTTTAAGCTTTCTAAGAATTTAGATCTCATTATCATGATCTCATCATGATTCTAAAAGCATTGCTTAAAACTATGGGTTATTTACATATTATAAAAACAGCACCATGTATATAATTATATGCCTTAAATGAATATTTTATTAATAAATAAATAAGATTATTTACAAAGTATGTGCTTTGTCATCATACATGATTGGCTTGTATGCACACTACTATCAGTTAATTGATTGGAATATGATTGTTAAGTAGTATATAAGATCACATGTATGTTAAAATTATATTATAGCATTGCTGGAATGAATTTCGTAAGTAGATTTTGAGATGGGTTTGTTAAGCAGCCGATCAGGAAGCAGTCTCTGGTTCGGCCGGACACCGGCGCAGCTGCGCCGGTTTATACCTTCGTGCAGCGCAGCTGCGCAGGGTCGTGGAAATTATTTTTCATTTTCTGCTACAACCTGCTATATGTTAGCATGTGACATCTTATTAGAGCAAGCATGTGAACTAGATTAACACACATATATGAGTACATTCATGTAGTATGAGCATGTATAACGATATTAGTACACACGATTGACAAAAAAAAACTTGTGGTTTTGAAATGAAACTTATAGTCTCGAATATGAACTTTGACATATACGTATGACGTGTATATTCCGACTTTGTGAGCATGATCGTATGGTCTAAATAGGCATGAAATGCAAGTCTAAATTGTTGAGCACACACTAGCATACATAATTGAAGGTTAAATGTTTCAAAAGGTAAACTTAGACATTTTGGGAGCTAAAGTGCATGAACATGGTAGGATAACATTATGATATTTCTTAACATATATGATAGTGTCTTTAACATCACTTCGTTGGCCTACATGTATTCATACTATGTTAAAAATCATGAAAGTTAGTAAGAATGAATGAGACATGATTTAAGCTTGTTTAAAGCGATTAACGATGCTAGTTATGCGTATATGATGAAAGTATTTATGAGCATGCGTCTTAACATTATTTTGACTCCTCACATGTATACGTGATGAACATAGTAGCCTTGCATGACTAGCTTAAGCATAACAAGGATTTTGAAAGGTAAAACTTAGAAAGTTTAGAAGTAAGATGATTGAACATTGAGTTGTTTGCAGCCTGACTTTATGAAAAAGCATGATAGGACTTATATGCCTCTAGTCGTGATTAGCATGTGCACTCCGCTAGTTAGACGTGATATGCGCTGTGCGAGCATATTTTAAAGATGTACTACACTAGCTATATGTAAATAGATTAGTTGTAGGTGGGCATGTGTATATGAAGGATGATAGTAAGTATGTATGGTTAAGGTATACCTATATGTACATAGTTATTCTAAGAATATAATGAAAAAGTAAAACGAAGGTTCTAAGAACCAAGTTAGACAACAATGTATCAATTGTTATTATATTGAGAATGTATGGATGCGTATAACTGATAAGTATGAATCCATAATTGTATAATTATGTAGGATTACACGAAGTGCATATATCTATAAGTAGTTAAGTCGTAGTTGTTAAACTATGAACGAGGCAAGTCATTTCAGTTCTTATTTGATATATGAATTCAATAACTGTTAATTAAATTATATTATGCCATGAGCATGTTAACTTATATATGAACTGTATATGAGATATGCATGAGATTGAAAGTTGATCTTTGATGATATGCTTGTTATGTGAGAAGTAACATGTGTAGTAGATATTAATTGATTATGAATGCATGACTGAGTATGAAATTATATGCTATGTGATGCATGAAAACTGTTAGAATTGCTGAGCTGTCGAGCTCACTCTTGCAAATAACCACTTTGACAGGTTAAGGACTCATGATAAAAGTTACGTGCTACGTGATAGAGTTCGAAGATTTTAGTTTATTTAAATATATGTTCTTGAACCATGCTTAGGTTCTAGAAAATGTATATGATAGTAGATTTCAATGTTTTATACATGTTGAAATTGTAAGTCGTGTTATGAAAACACATAGGGATTTCGAAATGAGATGTATACGTTTATACGGTAATTCGAACATAGTGAATCATATTTTATAATTGATTCAAAGTTATGTAATTGATTCAAAATTTTGAATTCAATGAAAGATGTTCAAAGGATATAGAAAAATTTAAGTTATTTCCCATTTTTGTAACATCAGTTATGATGTATAGACAGGGATGGTATATGACCGAGATTTGAAAACTTATTAAGGTTTAGGGTCATCATACAAGATCTTGGATATGAAGAGAAATTATATTTTTATATTATAATAAGTGATCTTTTTCATTAAGTTTTAAATAAAAGATGTATTAGTTCCGCGATAGATGTATCGTGGCGGACCGGATCCGAGGTAATTGAGAGACCCGGATTTGGGGTCGTCACAGGTTGGTATCAAAGTTGTAGGTTATAAACCTTATGTAAGAGTACCTTAGACTATAACCTGAGAGAGTGAAAGATAAAGAGTAATATATACGTGAAGATTCAAAGAAGAATCTTGAAGTATCTAGAGATTTAGAATCAGGAGTCACCTAACTTCGGTGAATATGACAAAGATAATGAGAATGAACTCGAATGGAGTTTAGTTGATAATAGGGAAAGAACCCTAAGATAAATCAATGATCATGACATGATCAGATTGACCAATTAAATGATAGATGGTCTGTATCGACTAAGTAATTATAGCTTGATGCTATACGAGATGGTACTATAAAATAGTACGAGATGAACTCTTGAGGAGTTGTATGTGACGAAATGTAGAAATTTTACATTGAGCAAAGAGCAAGTTAAGAATAAGATAGAGTTAAGTGTTGGATTTCAATTGAGAACTCTTGTTAGCAGCTAAGTTGTATGGTTCCTTGTATGGGCGGGGAATTTATGCTTGGGTTTAGAACCACTTAGTTTCCTATATTGATTAGTGGTTGAGTTGACCAGTTCCTTGTATGGGCAGGGGATTGTGTTTGGTTTGACAACCACTTAGCTTCTTACATTGATAATAATTGAAATGTTGGTGTCGCGCTATCATTATACATATGGCAAAAATGTGATTCTTTTCTCATGTTTATTCTGATAGATAGATATTACTAAGATTAGGTGTGAGTTTATTAAACTCATACGTATGGTAAGTTCGTGACTCATAATCGTATGATGGAACCCATCAGTGAATGGAAGACTTTGGTCTGACTAGGATAAGTTCCTAAACCCATATGATTCTGGAAATTTTCTGAACTCCTAACGTGTGGTATGTTTGATGAACTGTACTGGGGGGAAAAGTTAGGAATGAAGAATTGAGGATTTTAATAGATAGAATTATTAAGCAATTAATCATTAAAGCAATTGAAGTTGATGATGGGAGCATAGGTATTCCAAATCTTCTAGCTGTGCTAGACTTTAAATTTTTCACATCAAGCTAAATTCGCATTGATGTGCCTTTCGAAAAAAAAGGAATTTTTGTTATCGGTAAAACATGATTACAATTGTGTAGAAGTGGGATTTAGTGCCACTAACACATCGTTACCTATTGCGATATAATAACATCAAAAATAATTTTCAATAGTTTTTAACGGTTTAAAGAAGAGTCTACGCTAATTGTTTAGGCTAGGCAAAAATAATTTGAGATATCAAAATGTATTGTGTATATCATCGATGCATCATGAAACCTGATGATGAAATGATAAAAGTGATGGAGTTATCAATGCAGAATTACCTGGAGTGGGATTTGATTTAAGCCTACTATGGTACGATGTAGTATGACAAAGTCATAAAATGACGAAATCCTCAAACGGACTGTGAATGCAGTATGGTATCATGAAGTCATAAAATGATTTTCAGAACTTTAAAGAAAAGTTAGATGCCAAGTAATTTGGCCAGATACATGTTTTGATTGATATTCGAATTGTTGGTATACATCTAAGCTAATTAATTTCGATTGATATTCGAATTGTTGGTATACGTCTAAGCTAATTGATTCTTCTAGATAAGTGTTATAAAGATTCAAGTATATCTTTGAGAATTTATCCAGAACCAAATTGTTTTGGAACGGACTCTGATAGTAACATTGAGGTGAACAACCCTGAAAAATGGGGATATACTGGTTGGATGATATATTCCAATTTAAGAACTAAGGTACAATTTATTGGCCACCTAACGTACCAGTATTGGAAGTTTACCTTCTTTGTGATTGTAAACATACCAAGTTTAGCATGGTTAACAAATTTGGTTACGGTGAATACCGTAAGACCTAGAGTTCACGGTCTATATGACCCCTCAACCAGATATGAAAAGTTTCTACTCCTTAGAGAGAAGTCATGGAAGAATGTGATGATAGCAGAGCTCCTCATAGAAGGAAGCAGTATGTACTCATTAAATTAAGCATGAAAGAAGATAAAGGATTAACTTGAAAACCTAGTTTTGTTGAATAAAAGGAGTAGAGATTAGTAGGCTGTAATTTCGAGGACGAAATTCTTAGAAGAAGGGGTGATTGTGAGAACTCGAATTTTTAAGAATCATTATTAATAAGAATTTAATAAATAAAATTCTTAAGGCATTAGATGGGTTCAAATATGAATATATCTGTGATATGAGGTTTGTAGTATTGAATTACATAGAATAATATGAGCTATGTAATAGGTGATTTTGGTGTTTAATAAATATATATATCATTATTGTATATTTGTTATGCATGGTAAAGATGAATTTGTAAGGGAGATGGATAATATTTATCTATCGATATTAAATGATTTATAGAATTTTTATCATAGTAAGTTTGTGACATTAAATATCTTTAATAATCACCATTTTATGGAGTATATCTACGTTGTTAGAGAGAGAAAGAAAATCAATATATCGTTAGATATGTATTGGTTAGAGAATTATTAATTGATTGGGTGCACGGCAAGAAAGTGAAGATTAAAGGAATATATATATATATATATATGTGTGTGTGTGTGTGTGTGTGTGTGTGTGTGTTATATATCTTGAATTATGTGGATTGATGGAAAGAGAAATAATTATTAGGTATTTCCAATAAAGAATATTAAAATAATTTCTTATATTGAATTATTTTAATAAAAGGGGGAGTATTATATTAAATAATAATAATAATAATACCTTGTATATTTTTGAATGAGGTAATATGAAGGAGGGTAGATATATTGAAACATATTTGCTATATTTAGTATATTGATAGGAAATAACTTATGGTCTATTTTCTATTTAGAAGGTGTACAGGTGTTGTACATATAACTATTTTATCAATACTTAGATATTATATTTAAATAATATCTTGAGGAAATGAGTAAGTCCTTTGTTGATTAATGCCCCTATTGGAGATTATATAAAATAATAAAACTTATCATATCATGTTATGAAGGAATGTTTAAACAGGAATAGTTAATATTATTATAAGAATTATTGCTATGTGCAAGTATACATGTTATGCGAGTTTGAGCCTATGTAAATGAATGCTAGGATTATATTAAAGGGAGTCACTAATGGTCTAATTAAATTAGTGGACTAGCCCTAAGTTTTATATCAAAAGAATTGATAAGGTGATTAGTAATTAAGTATTCAATTTGCTTGAATATAGTGAAAGGATTAATTGTGATTACAAAGGATAAACGATTAACGAGTAATTAATTGATAATATGTCGATTAACTATTATTGTGAATAAACAATATATTATTGAGCAAAGGATTAATAAATATAATGAGATTATATTTACTCGATTTCTTATTTTGTGCAAGCATGCGTTAATTAAACCTATAGTATATAGTATTTACCTCTATATATTATAAAGTACAATAAGACGTATTATTGTGGCTACACATGGTATATATAGACTATATAGTAAGATTAGAAAATAAATACATGAGGTAATGTGAGTACAGGTGTGGGTGAACCTTATTAAGTACCACATGAATATTATAAGGAGTAAGCAATTGTTAATTGATGATTACTTCAATAAATTATTATAATTGAAATAATAATCGTTATGATGATGAGTAATAATAATAACCAATTGAATTATATTCGGTGTTAATAAAATGTACATGGATTATATGATGATATATATGTACCCTACTTGATACATTGTATTACTTAGTTGCTCATTGGTAATGTCATTATGAATCTAGTTCAATTATAACCTAAGTGAATATATAATATAACCTACGTGTTTATATTATTACTCTTGCTAGTTGCTATGTTGCTGAGTTTCTAACATTGTCCCAAAGTGAGTGCCCATTTTATTCTTCACGTGACCTCTCAAAGCCTAAGTCTACTCCTATGTTCATCAAACTCAGCATTCTAGCCATAATCATTATAAGGGGAGTGGGATTCATGATGAGCTTACCAACTCCTCACCAACTTCTTGTTAACCTCCATGTTATTGTGCAATCCTTTGGTTTGATTTGGAAAATAATTGCATATTCTGATTAGTGAATTGCCTATATAATGAGGCTTCTCTTCTTCTTATTTCAATTGCTGAGAATTCTTTCCAAATATAAGATATAGAGTAAATGCTTTGAATTAGTAAAGAGTCTGAGTATTGAGAAGGATTCTAGCAGCAGTATAGAACCCATTTAGCAACAAACCAAATTGCAGTGGTATAATTCCTATATTCCCATAATGCTCTTCATTTCTTGTTCTCATGTAAATTTCCAAAGTTATTGATTTCATTTAAATTGGATGTTAATTGATTTGAATATGATTGTTAAGTAGTATATAAGATCACATATATGTTAGAATTATATTATAGCATTGCTGGAATGAATTTCGTAAGTAGATTTTGAGATGGGTTCGTTAAGCAGCCGATCAGGAAGTAGTCTCTGGTTCGGCCAGGACACCGACGCAGCTGCGCCGGGTTTATACCTTCGTGCAGCGCAGCTGCGCAGGGTCCTGGAAATTGTTTTTCGTTTTCTGCTACAACCTGCTATATGTTAGCATGTGACATCTTATTAGAGCAAGCATGTGAACTAGATTAACACACATATATGAGTGCATTCATGTAGTATGAGCATGTATAACGATATTAGTACACACGATTGAAAAAAAAAACTTGTGGTTTTGAAATGAAACTTATAGTCTCGAATATGAACTTTGACATATATGTATGACGTGTATATTCTGACTTTGTGAGCATGATCGTATGGTCTAAATAGGCATGAAATGCAAGTCTAAATTGTTGATCACACACTAGCATACATGATTGAAGGTTAAGATGTTTCAAAAGGTAAACTTAGACATTTTTGGAGCTAAAGTGCATGAACATGGTAGGATAACATTCTGATATTTCTTGACATATATGATAGTGTCTTTAACATCCTCGTTGGCCTACATGTATTCATACTATGTTAGAAATCATGAAAGTTAGTAAGAATAAATGAGACATGATTTAAGCTTGTTTAAAGCGATTAACGATGCTAGTTATGCGTATATAATGAAAGTATTTATGAGCATGCGTCTTAACATTATTTTGACTCCTCACATGTATACATGATGAACATAGTAGCCTTGCATGACTAGCTTAAGCATGACAAGGATTTTGAAAGGTAAAACTTAGAAAGTTTAAAAGTAAGATGATTGAACATTGAGTTGTTTGCAGCCTGACTTTATGAACAAGCATGATAGGACTTATATGCCTCTAGTCGTGATTAGCATGTGCACTCCGCTAGTTAGACGTGATATGCACTGTGCGAGCATATTTTAAAGATGTACTACACTAGCTATATGTAAATAGATTAGTTGTAGGTGGGCATGTGTATATGAAGGATGATAGTAAGTATGTATGGTTAAGGTATACCTATATGTACATAGTTATTCTAAGAATACGATGAAAAAGTAAAATGAAGGTTCTAAGAACCAAGTTAGACAACAATGTATCAATTGTTATTATGTTGAGAATGTATGGATGCGTATAACTGATAAGTATGAATCCATAATTGTATAATTGTGTAGGATTACACGAAGTGCAGATATCTATAAGCAGTTAAGTCATAGTTGTTAAACTACGAACCAGGCAAGTCTTTCAGTTCTTATTTGATATATGAATTCAATAACTGTTAATTGAATTGTATTATGCCATAAGCATGTTAACTTATATATGAACTGTATATAAGATATGTATCAGATTGGAAGTTGATCTTTGATGATATGCTTATTATGTGAGAAGTAACATGTGTAGTAGATATTAATTGATTATGAATGCATGACTGAGTATGAAATTGTATGCTATGTGATGCATGAAAACTATTAGAATTGCTGAGCTGTCGAGCTCACTCTTGCAAATAACCACTTTTGCAGGTTAAGGACTCATGATAAAAGTTACGTGCTACGTGATAGAGTTCGAAGATTTTAGTTTATTTAAATATATGTTCATGAACCATGCTTAGGTTCTAGAAAATGTATACGATAGTAAATTTCAATGTTTTATACATGTTAAAATTGTAAGTTGTGTTATGAAAACACATAGGGATTTCGAAATGAGATGTATACGTTTATACGATAATTTGAACATAGTGAATCATATTTTATAATTGATTCAATGTCATGTAATTGATTCAAAATTTTGAATTCAATGAAAGATGTTCAAAGGATATAGAAAAGTTTAAGTTATTCCGCATTTTTGTAACATCAGTTATGATGTATAGACAGGGATGGTATATGACCAAGATTTGAAAACTTATTAAGGTTTAGGGTCATCATACAAGATCTTGGATATGAAGAGAAATTATATTTCTATATTGTAATAAGTGATCTGTTTCATTAAGTTTTGAATAAAAGATGTATTAGTTCCGCGATAGATGTATCGTGGCAGACCGGATCCGAGGTAATCGAGAGACCCAGATTTGGGGTCGTCACACTTCACGTACTTCAGCATGATATTGATTGCAGTACAGTTATATACTTAATATGTATGCAAGAAACTTATAACAGTTACACCAGACATATATAGTTACGACTACTTACTTAATGTATGTTGCTACTTCACTCATATTGACAAGTGCATACAATGTGGCAGTTGCATACTCACTATCGGTCAAGAATTACCTTTTTTTACAGCCGAATGGTTGAACAGGGTAACTAAAGGCCGTTAATTCTTCATTTTCCTCGTGCGCAACAGCCTCATTCTAACGTAAGCGATTGTGCCTCGTCTAAACATTTGGCTCAAAGTACAACAAGCAGAAATTAACAAGTTCCTCCATAACATAACTTTCAGTAATTGACCCCTCTACACAGGCTCTATTCTTCACCTTTTTCTTTAGACGTCGCATATACCTATGTGATATCTATGCATGTATAGATTAGCAAACAAGAATGAAAATTTTAGCATATTAAAAAAAATAATGTCATTACCTCTCCAATGGATACATCCATCTATATTGCACGTGACCTCCAAACTTAGCTTCGTATGGCAAGTGAATAAGCAAATGCTCCATTGAATCAAAAAATGATGGAGAAAAAATCATTTCTAACTTGCACATTATTTCCACTATCTGCATCTCTATTTTATCTATGTCTTTGAGTTGGAGCTCCATCAAGCATAGATCTCTAAAGAAATTAGAAAACTCTGTTAGTGCTTCAACCACACTTTACGGTAACAAGTCAATAAATGCCACGAGGATCAACTTTCTGCATGAATACATGACAATCATGACTTTTGAGACCCTAAAACTTCAGCTCTTCGACTTTACAACACCTTGTTATATTTGAAGAATATCCATCTGGGAGCTTCAGTC
The DNA here is from genome assembly GCA_020205555.1 of Panax stipuleanatus. Classification (NCBI taxonomy): domain Eukaryota; kingdom Viridiplantae; phylum Streptophyta; class Magnoliopsida; order Apiales; family Araliaceae; genus Panax; species Panax stipuleanatus. The sequence continues at coordinate 134,237,761 of CM035124.1, read as the reverse complement.
CACTAATCCAATTATATATCAATATCAACTGTTCCCTGGTCAAAGTATAATCAGCTTTAGGCGTTACCGTCTTACTACCATCCTGATACAGCCACATATGTTCCCTAATGTTCATTTCTACCAAATCAAGCCTCAACTTGTTGTTGTCCTTTTTTTCTACCACTGGCATCTAGGACTGTATAAAAATGTTATCAAATACGTTCTTTTTAGTATGCATCGGATCTAAACAATGACGGATGCAGAGTGTAACCCAATAAGGTAGGTCAAAGAACATATATTTGTGTGTCCAGTTGTGAACCTTTCCGTAACCATAAGCTTGCTCTAATATGTGATTCTTCCCTGGAGGTGGAAAATTCAAGTGACTAATCCAACTCAACATTGTTGTCCCAAAAAGACGGTCTGGTACTTGATGTTTCTCTGTTTCTCGATTGAATTGTCTACTCATCCGTCGATAACGATGTTCAATCAACAAAAAATATCTGGATGTTGCAAAGAAACTTATTTTCCCACCATGTTTGAGCCGTATAGCTTTAACTCACCCCATGCACACGAGACATGACAAGCCCTAGTGAGTCGACCATCCACTGTTCATTCCTAATGCCAGAAAGTCATTTGTGGTCCACAGTAAAGCTGCCCTCATGTCAAAGTTTTGTTTAAGAGATACATCATAAGTTTGAACCCCTTTATCCCACAACATCTTTAACTCATCAACTAACTGTCTGAGATATACATTGATGTCTTTACATGGACTCTTATCACCCGGAATCAGTAAAAGAATGAACATGTAGGGATCTTTCATGCATATCGAAGGTGGGAGGTTATACACAACAATAATCTCCTGCCAAGTTGAGTAGGGCTTGGTGTAAGGCCTATTAAACGGATTAAAGCCATCCGTAGCAAGTCCAAACCTAACATTGCAAACCTCTTCAGCAAACGAGGGGTGCTTTCTGTCAAAATTTTTCCACTCAAGCCCATCTGTTGGGTGCGTTAATTGACCTTCGACTATGTCTTGTGTTAAGTGCCACCTCATATACTCGGTGGTATATGTTGATATGAACAACCGTTGAAGCCTCGACGTAATGGAAAAGTAACGTAAGATCTTTCTTGGCACGTCTTTCCCTTTTCTTGCACTGTTCACAGTATCTACTTGTACTGCAGATATCACATGACCTCTTATCTTTATTGACATCACCGTTGTCGACGCCGGGAAAAAATCTTGCTCCTTTTTATTTTAAAAGAGGTCCTTTTTCTTTGGTTTTGATTTTCGTCTTTCCTTTTGCTTGTCTACCATTTTCCACTTGCTATGTCTATGGATTTTATTGAAGGGCGAGGTTTTAGGAAAGAAGTACCGACATAAGTGTCAACGACTTTGAAAAGATTGATTTTATTTTGATGATTGAACCGAATGAGACAGAGTCGCCAGTTGGTATGGTTTAAATGAATGTACCAACTCATCCGAGGTTTGATAGTTTTTGTAATATGGTCCAATATGTGACTCCAAAAGATTGGTCTTGAAACCCGAGATTTATGGAATCTGGGGGCTAGGTTAAGCGGGGGGGGGGGGGGGGGGGGGAGGTGTTAGGAACCCCCTGACTCCCGTGCAAGCACGGTACCACATCTTATTGATTTTTTGTGTACAAAATGTGTGTGTGTGTGGTTTTATTTCGAAAGCTTTATTAGTTTTTATTCTAAGTCTTTATTTTGGGTGACTTAAAAGTAGTGATGTACCTCTTTTGCGCCTAGGTACAAAGGATTTGATTTGACAAAAAGTTCATTTTAACAAGATTTATGAATTAAAATGATGTTTTAGAAAGTAAGGTTTTCAAATCCTTTGCCCGACTAGGAATCGAGGACTAAGATAATTCCTTTTATTCTTTACGTTCATTAGGTTATCAACCCTGAATCGCTTTATTATGATCGAAAGCTCTTTGTGGTTTTATTAGAAATCATTTTTGATGATATGCATGCAAAAGCGTTAAAAAAGGGTCGGATCATCATCGGGCATGTAAGCTATCTCGATGAACTGAGCTGCCGCAATTAAAGTTTTCACTATCACAAGATCTTGAATCCGACTTCTTGGGACTAACCCCTCGAGATCGTCTTCAAGATCCAAATATTACATATACAATGATATTTACGCTATTAAAACATTACAACTTGAAAACTGGTCCATCGTGGGAATCAGGTCAGATCCATTCGGGGATCTCAACACCGGGATTCCTAGGCTCACATTATTTATGAGAGAATACATATATACAATGTCCTCGCCTTTGATATTAGGTGATTTCATCAGTTAAAATAACCGTTTTAAGCTATTTCGGACCCCTTTCACCTATAAATATAGATTTAGGGTTATACGGGGTAACCGAGACCATTTAAAGCAATAAATCCATAGATTTAACAAGAATCTAAGCCAATCTAGCACACGGGTTAAAGCTTCATGCTTAATAACCTCTCAAAGGATAGATTCGGCTTAGATCTAGGTAGATCTAGCCTCCGCGATCTATTTATAACACAATAAGCACAATATAACCGATAAAAACGTAATATCTATCAGCTATTACACAATATGCTTAAAATACAACAAGTTTAACTATATTTAAACATGATATATCATCAATCTAGTATTTAAACAACGTTTACAAAGAACGAAGCTAGAGAGTATGTTGTTTCACCTTGGGGGACGCATGAACAAGCGTTTTAACTCCCGTGGCCAACGTGGAACACTCCCGGGACTTCAAGTAGGTACTAAATGAGATGATTAAGCTCCAAGTTGGTGTTAATGTGCTAAACCCGAGCCTTTCTCTCTCTAGAATGTCTTTTCTCTCTCTAAAAATTCTATATCTCTCTCTCTTTACAAATGAGCTAATGTGGGTATTTTAATCTGTCCGAGCCAGCCGCATACATATATGCGACTAGACGTATGTATGGATGCGGCTGGGCTAGGTGGGTCCCATAATCTCAACATGTGTTCCTTCGGTCTCGGTTAGGCAGAAGTTAGCCTCCGCAGATCAACCTTTCGGAAAGTCTTTAATGAATGCGGCGGGATAAGATCGAGTCTGACTGAATTAGGGTTCGAGAAGTCAATACTTGTAGTCGAGATATATCCTCCAGGTCCATATATCAGTTAGCTGGCATATCTTCGATGGCATGCCGTTCGAGGTTTGTTGAGGTGGTTTTCGGTGAACACTGTCTCAGCTCGGCGATCCTCATTTGGTTTGTGATATGTTCGGATGTCATTAGTCCTTTACATCACTCCCGAGGTTGTATCTGAGGTGACCTAGCTCTTTTGCCCTACCTCGGGGTTGTCTCTGAAGTAAAATTATGCTTTTGCCCTTCTGCAAGGTTAATACAAAGAAAGCAAAATTTTGAGTGTCTACAGATGCCCCTCTTTGACATGTTTATACAATGTAATAGAATGAACACGACAAAGATTACTAGATACGGAGAATGCAGGACAAGGTATATTTGATGATGCAATGTCATGTAATGATATGTGAGATTAGAAAAGATTTACTCCACCTGCTGGGGAAGTTAAAGATTACGTTGTCGGGATTAAGTCAACCTACACTAGATTATAGTCAACAGATTGCACCATCGGGGTCATGCCGATGCCTTCACTGGGTTGGAACCAATGGATTATTTTATCGGGGCTGAGCCGACCGGCATTGAGTTGTACTCAATGGATTACACCATCGGGGATTTGTCGACTTGCGTTGGGGTTGGTGCCAATAGATTACATCATCGGGGATTTGCTGACCTGTGTTGGGTTGTTGCCAATGGATTACATCATCGGGGATTTGCCGACCTGCGTTGGGTTGTTACCAATGGATTACATCATCGGGGGTCAAGCTGACGCCTTCACTGGTTCATTGCCGGTGGATTACATCATCGGGGGTCGAGCCGACGCCTTCACTGGGTCATTGTCGGTGGATTACATAATCAGAGGTCGAGCCGACACCTTCACTGGTTCATTGTCGGTGGATTATATCATCGGGGGTCAAGTCGACGCCTTCACTAGTTCATTGTTAGTGGATTACATCATCGGGGGTCTAGCCAACGCCTTCACTGGTTCATTATCGGTGAATTATATCATCGAGGGTCGAGCCGACGCCTTCACTGGTTCGTTACCGGTGGATTATATCATGGGTGGTCGAGCCGACGCCTTCACTGGTTCATTGTCGGTGGATTACATCATCGGGGGTCGAGCCGACGCCTTCACTGGTTCGTTGCCAGTGGATTATATCATCGGGGGTCTAGCTGACGCCTTCACTGGTTCGTTGCCGGTGGAATACATCATCGGGGGTCGAGCCGACGCCTTCACTGGTTCCTTACCGGTAGATTACATCATCAGGGGTCGAGCCAACGCCTTCTTCACCATTGCTCCCCGTCGCTGCCCTTGGGGCTATTTGCGAGCTTTATCCGAGCGATGGTTTGATCAGAGTCAGTCTCTCCATCTGATGGACTGCGAGGTTGTGATGACTCCCATGGATTGGAGGTACATCATAGGTTTAGAGTTTACTGGGGACCGAGTGCCCTTGTAGTCGGGCATCACTTTGACCACAGGTGCGTAGCCTCCTAGGGTTTTCTTCTCAAGAGCGGGCCTTTAAGGCTCGCAGTATCCGGTTGGGGAGCTTGAGCGTTGACGCTGCTCGAGGCACCCTGCAGCAGCAGTTGCCTGCCGATTTGACAGAGAGGGATCACATCTTGCGGCGTCTATTCCTGACCATCCTGAGGGGTTGTTTTATTACGAACAACTCCTCCATTGTTCCCTTCAGCTTGGTAGGGGTAATTCAAGATGTAGACCGCATTGGGGACAACGATTAAGGATCTTTTACGTTCTCTCTCTTCTTGCACAGGATGCGATTACGATCCGAGGGAGTTACCGACGCCTAGGTTGAATTCTACCCGTTTCTTCTGGTAAGTCCTTTTGACCGAATTTCATTTGTTTGACTTTTGATTGGTTTATCTTTTCCCATGACTAATGTAGGTTTCTTTTGAATTAACAATTCTGGGCTTACGAGAGGCTTCCTTGCCTTCGCCCCATCTCTGTCTTAGGCTTGGAAACTTGTCCACGAGGACGTAGTTGGCATCAGTCTACATTTTCGGAGGTCCCGATCGCAGAGGGCTTTACCCATGCCCGTCTTCAGTTGGAGATATTGATGGCTGAGGACATAGTGTGGATTCTATATTCCGGAGAGCACTTGTCCGAGGGATTTGAGGATGGTTTGCCAACAGGGCCAGAGTTTTATTTATCTACTCGCTGGATTCCATTCCTTTTTTATAGAGGTTGGGAGCTCTACCTCGGGGAACACACTTTTTGATGTATCACTGGGGAGATTCGCCTTCCTTTTCTCCCTCCATCTCAGCTCTTCTAGCCTTTATCTTCGTCAGCTACATCGATTCCCACTGATGGGTATGATGGTTTTCACTTGTCCGACAGTTCGATCACTTTTAAGGACTTTATCGCTTGGTGGGGCCCACGCACGATAGGAGCTGAGACCCGGGCTACCCAATTCTTAGGAGATATGGTTCCAGGGTCACTTCTAATAAAGGATCGGATATCATGTTTTCAAGAGCCCTCTCATCAAACTCAAATCGCTGATTTGAGACTTCAGTTGGAGCAGCTGTCGATGTACTGTCGTCACAATGGTTTGGACCCCTCCTTAGCTAGTACTTTTGCTGCTCAGGGTCATGAGGCTGGACCGTCAGGAGGTGGTGGTTCTTATGGTGCTGGACCCTCAGGTATGGGTGGCTCTCAGGATAGGGATGATCTTTTTACTTGTCACTCAGATATGCAGGAGACACCTTATCGCCCGGATCAACAGGATGTGCCAACCCCAGGTAAACTGCCCCAAGTTGATCAGTTTGATGATACCATCACTTTCCTGGATGATTTTGACATTGTGACGAGCCCATAGGTCCTCTGTTAGTCATTGGGCATTTGTGCCCCAGTATCATGTACTTTTTTATTTTTTAAGTTTTCACATGTATCATAGGTATGACAATGATGTTTATGAAACTAATGTATTTAGCAGATATCTATGTATGATGTTTTCTATTTATTCATCGTATATGCTATTTTATCACTTGTTATGATACATGCTTCATATATATTTAACTGATTGGATAGAACCCTGTATAGTCTTATTGACACAGTTTTTACAGATGGCATCCTCTGCTGTGGTGCGCTTGGATCACCTTTCGCCTAGCCATATAGCTACTAGTTTAAGGGTTTGTTATGACCTGTTGCCATATGCTGACCGTATCGCCGTCAGTCGCATGCTAGGCCATTCCCTGTCTCTGTTGTCTTTTCAGGTTCCTGAGGGGTTTATTGGCAGTATATTTAGGTATTGGATTCTTGAGTGCTACATTTTTTGATTTGGCTCGGATGAGTTGACTCCTACACTAGAGGAGTATGGTCGCATTTCTAGATTGTCGATGGAAGGGCCATGTGCTCGGATGGCATTGAGCCATATGCGCCACCAATTCATGACGATGACTGGACTTAGGAGGGCAGTTGTATTGGCTGAGGTGGGTGGTAGCCACATCATTTCCATGGACTTCGTGATCGGACACTTTGGATCTACCGATAGCTTTGCCGTCTATCATGGAGACTTCACCATTTTAGAGGAGAGACGGCATACTACCCGAGTGGACGCCTGGTCATGTGCCTCGTAGCATATCTATATATGCCATTCTATGCTGACCATCTAGACGTGGCGATGTCGATGGCTGTCAGGGCTCTCAAAGATGATTTTACCATACTTCCCCTTGTCCTGGCAGAGACATTGATATCAGCTTCTATCTGCCGTACTGTTGGGGATCAGGAGTTCAGAGGTAGCCCCATGCTCCTACACATCTGGTTTATGAAGTACCTCAGACCGATCGGTTGGCTTTATCGTCACGAGTTCTATTTTAGACATGTCTTATCTCAGGTCTACTCATATCGCTCAACTTCTTGCGTCGATGAGGCGTCCTGGAATTCATTCCTGGGTGCTATGGAGGAGCCTTTTACGATAGGTATGTATTCTGGTTATTGCTCCTTTCTGAGTTTCACCACCCATGTAGCCGACTTGGATTTCCTTCCGTTGGCTGGTTTGAGGCATGTGATGACCTATCATCCTCTGGTGGTGATGGGTTAGTTTGATCAGTACCAGGAGGTCCATGTATTTGAGGGGACTGAGGATTATCGCTTCTCCATCTGCTCAGTTATCGAGGCTGATCTAGCTCGGGTTTATGGATTCTGCTCTCATCGACAGACAGCGGAGTTCAGAGACTGCCATCTAGGTCGATCTGCAAAGTATTCAGCTTGGCTGGAGTCGGAATTTGGCACCAGACATAGTAGACCAGATTGAGACAGGGTCTTAATCCGGGGATGATGGTAGATCCACAGACCCTGAGGAGCCCATGGAGGATCCTATATCTCCGATTGAGGACGCTCTATTTGCAGAGTTGATAGCTTCCCTAGTTAGCACTGTCCCGCATTTAGCCTCAGTTTCCATGAAGGCGATGGATAGACAGCTTCACCTCTTGAGAGGGATCAGGCTCGAGCTCTCATGTATACCACCGTAGCTGGTCGGGATGCTGCTATTGCTGAGAGAGAAGCGGACCCTTGCTTCCAGAGACTAGGCCCTCGTTGACAGAGATGCGGCCCAGACTTTCTCCGATGGACTCATTAGTCACGTACAGGGTGTAGTGTAGAGTCTGGAGGAGGTTTATCGTATAGCAGCAGAGATGTTGAGACTGGGTTGAGATACTGGAGCACGAGCTCAAAGATGCTCCCCCGAGTGCAGAGACCGCTGGGTATTTGGCTATATTGGCTCGTCTTACTGCCGTTTTATAGCTCTACTTTATTTCCCTGTATAGACTTTGTTATTATTGCTTGTAATAGGTTAGAATCAACTTTTGTATTCTAAATAGTTGTATATATAAAAAGAAACAAGTTCAGTTCATGTCCCTTGTTTGAGCATGTCTAGCCTTGTCCACTGTTACCTTTCTCGCTTCATGATTTATTATGTCGACCTAGCACTAGTCTCGTCATGTAGCATCAGATTCAGCGGGGATGATGCTTAGATGTTGCTAGGTCTTCTCCGCATGATCCGTCGATTGGGTGGGCTTTATGGATAAGATTTTGATTTCTGTATAGGTTAGGATTTTGAATAAGATGAAAGTGTTTGAATTTTTTCAAAGGTTAGACCGCACCATAAATGCCTGCCTACGTACCCCCACAGATGGGAGATCAGGTCTTTTGTAGTTCAGGCTCAGACCTGAAAAGTTTGAAAAGTGTTTATTTGGGTTTAAGTTTGGTTTGATGGGATTTTGATGTTTTTGGTTTGATATGATAAGTTCTGATTTGATTTTTCAAGGGTTAGACAGCACTATAAATGGATGACTACGTACTCCCACAGATAGGAGATCAGGTCTTTCGTAGTTCAGGCTCAGACCTGAAAAACTAGACTTGATACTTTTTTATTTTTTTTTCTTTTTCTTTTTTTTATCAAGACAAAGTATTCTAGTTTGAAAGCAAAAGGGGTCTCAGACATAATATCGTTTCACCGAAACGGAATTGATCAGTTGCGGGAATTCCTCATCGTCCATCTCTTCCAATTTCAAAGCTCCACCCGATAGGATTGCTTTGACAATAAAGGGTCCTTCTTAATTTGGGGAAAATTTTCTTTTAGCTGCATCCTGACCTCGAATGATCTTCTTTAGCACCAAATCATGCTCTTTAAATTCTCGAGGTTGCACCTTCTTGTTCTAAGATCGGGACATTCGCTGCTGATACATATGGCCATGAAAGATGGCCGCGACCCTCCTTTCGTCTATCAGGGATAACTGATCGTATCGATCTTGTATCCATTGGCTCTCCTCTATCTGGGCATCTAGCATCACTCTTAGTGATTCTATCTCCACTTTGACAGGAAGTACAACCTCTATCCCATATACCAGAGAGTAGGGTGTTGCCCTAGTCGACGTTCGGTATGCGAGTAGGGTTAACGGCAACATATCAGGCCATCCCCGGTGATTTTCTGACATCTTCATCATTATCTTCTTGATGTTCTTATTAGCCGCTTCCACTGCACCGTTCATTTTTGGACGATAAATAACCGAATTGAGGTGTTTGATATTAAACTTACTGCACAGTTCCCTCATCATCTCGTTATTCAGATTCTTCGCATTGTCTGATATGATAACCTCGGGTTGTCTATACCGGTAGATGACGTTATTTCTAATGAAACCAACGATGACCTCCTTGGTGACCTTGGGGAAAGAAGCTGCTTCCACCCACTTGGTAAAGTAGTCAATCATAGTGAAGATGAATCGATGACCGTTACTAGCTTTTGGCTCAACTGGTCCTATCACGTCCATTCCCCATATGGAAAAGGGCCATGGTGATGTCATGCAATGCAGTTGATTAGGAGGCGCATGAATAATGTTGGCGTGGATCTGGCATTGATAACAACGCTTGACATGATCATCGCAATCCGCTTTGAGGGATATCCAGTAATGTCCTGTCCTCAGAATTTTCTTGGCAAGCAGAGGTCCACTCATATGTGCTCCGCATACCCCACATGTACTTCATTCATAAGTCGCTGGGCTTGATCTTGGTCTAGACATCTCAGAAGGCCTACACCTGGGTCTCTCTTATAGAGAGCATCTCCACTTAGGTAGAAATTTATGGCCATTTTCTGTATTCGCTTCTTTGCAGCTTGACTCATTCCTTCAGGGGTTGACTGATCTCGTAAATATTCTTTAATATGGTGGTACCAAGGTGGTCTAGCAGGTGCTATCTCATCTAATATCTCCCCCTACATTATTTCCATATGACGATGTATTCTATACAATGAAAGTGATGACATGCATACCCCTTCTTGCTGACAGGTTCACCAATGAAGCTAATGTGGCCAATGCATCGGCGAAATAATTTCGTATCCGGGGGATATGCATGAAGTCAATGTCTTCAAATTCCCCTGCCAATCTGAGAATATGCTGATGGTAAGGCAATAGATGCAATTCCTTGGTGGTGTATGCCCCGGTAGACTGTCTGATGACTAGCTCTGAATCTCCAAACACCGCTAAACGTTTTACTCCCATGAACTAAGCCAGCTTTAACCCCACAATGCATCTTTCATATTCTGCGGTATTGTTGGAGTTGTTAAAATGCAATTTGGTTGCCACTGGGTATTGATCTCCCGTAATCGATACCAAGACTTCCCCGGCTCTGGCGCCTTTAGTGTTTGATGCGCCGTCAAAATACATTTTCCAGAATTGACCTTGATCCTTCTTAACGATCCGTTAAATAATCATCACTTCCTCCTCCGGGAAATATGTTTCCAGAGGCTCAAAACCTCCTGCTGGTGCGGCCGACAGGTGATCTACAATCCCTTGCCCTTTAATGGATTTTTGGGTCACATAGATGATGTCAAACTGTTGAAGGATCAATTGCCACTTGGATAAATGGCAGTTCAAAATCGGCTTGCTGAAGATGTATTTTAAAGGATCCATCCTCGAGATGAGATAAGTGGTATGGCAGTATAGGTAATGCTGTAACCTCGTGGCTGCCCAAGCTAATGCACAGCAGGTTCTTTCTATCAGGGTATATTTCTGCTCTTCACAGCTGAAGCGTTTACTGAGATAATAGATTACCCTTTCTTTCCCCCATATCATCCTTTTGCCCTAGTAGGCAACTCATAGCATTGGAGTTGACTGAGATATATATGAACAACGGAATTCCATCCCTTGGGGGTACCAAGATAGGCGCTTCAATCAACCTCTTCTGGATGGTATGGAAAGCTTTTTCAGCAGTCTTCATTCCATTTTCCCGAAGAGTTTTTCCTTAACAATTTGAAAATGGGTTCACAGGTTGCTGTTAACTGCGATATGAACTGGCTAATAAAGTTTATTCTTCCCAAGAAACCTCAGATTTCATTTTCGGTCTTTGGCTCAGGCATTTCTAGTGATGGCATGAATCTTGGCAGGATCCAATTCAATGCCCCGGTTGCTCATGAGAAATCCCAGCAGTTTGTCGGATTTCACACCAAAGCACACTTTGCTGGATTTAACTTCAAATTGAATTTGCGGAGTCGTTCAAACAACTTCCGAAGATGGGTGGTGCAATGGTCATCATCCTGTCGGAACTTTACAATGATATCATCCACATACACTTCGATTTCTTTATGCATTATGTCATGGAATAAGGTCATCATGGCCCTCTGATAAGTAGCACCAACATTGGTAAGGCCAAAAGCTAGTCTTCGGTAACAAAAGGTTCCCCAAGGGGTAATGAAGGAGGTCTTTTCCCTGTCTTCTTTAGCAACCATGATCTGGTGATATCCGACAAAGCAATCAGCGAAAGAATACATCTCAAACTGTGCAGTGTTTTCGATTAATACGTGGATGAACGGCACTGGGAAGTCATCTTTAAGGCTGGCTTTGTTGAGATCTCAATAATCTACACATACTCGCACCTTTCCCCCAGATTTTGGCACTGGGACTACGTTGGACAACCATTCAGGGTATGTTGACACCATAATGATTCCCGTTTTGAACTGTTTGATAATTTCTTCTTTGACTTTCAGGCTCCATTCTGGTTTCAACCGTCTTAATTTTTGCTTGACTGGTTTGAACCCTTCTTTAATTGGTAGTCGATGGACAACTATATCGGCGTATAGACCTATCATGTCTTCATGAGACCAGGCAAAGACATCCTTGAATTGGGTTAAGAGTTGGATTAGTTCTTTTTCTTGGTTAGAGGGGAAGGTTGGTTTCGATCTGTATTTCTTTAGGATTGTCAGGGGTTCCGATATTTATGGTGGTGGTTTCATCAAGGTTGGGTTTAGGTTTATCTTTGACCCAAGCTTTGATTTCCTCGGGCACCTCATCATCATCCATTTCCTCTTGCACGATTCTTATCAAGGCAAAGTCCAATTCTATATCGAAATCGAAATCATTACTCAAATTTGACAAGTCATGGACGTGGCTAGAATTACGCAAATTTGGAAACCTGAGACAAAAACTTGATTGCTAAATATATACAAATGGTTGTTAATTACAATAAGATTCATCAGTTAATATGACAACAAGCAATAACAAGTTGTAGATGAAATAAAATAGACATAAATATAGATAAAGGTAGAGCTCCGTGTCAGCGATCACTTCACTGGTTTTTACCCTTTCCGAACAATTTGAGGGATGATCGTCCAATTACTGGTCATGAGATCCTGGGGAGTCGCTGAGATAGAAGCGCTACTAGAGTTGTCAGCGTCTTCCAGGATGGCCATAACTGGTTTGAAACTGGTCCCTGGATCCTCGTTCGGGATGTTTACATTTATCCAGTTAAGGACCAGGAGGATGGGTTGATCACATGACAGATCTGTCCCGTTAGACTTTTTCAGGTCCTCTTCAGAAAGGAAAAAGTTATTCATGAATTGTAACTGAATTTCCTCCAGAAACTTCTTGTCTTTGGCCTTTCGGGCCGCATCCTTGAGAGGCTTTTCATCCTCAACCTACTGATGTCCGTTCTGATTGACTTTAGGAATCAAAAGATTTGAGATAACGACGGGGATATTCTTTAATGGCTCTTTGAATTTGGCTTCACTGAGGTTTGGCTTGAGGTGAATCAGATGATTAACTGGCTTGTGCTTATGAGGATTATGATGTTTGGATCCACCAGAATATCCTAATCCAGCCTTTCCCAACTGCGTGGGTATGCGGATTGGGTTCCTAATTCCTTGGCCACTTCTCCCCAATCCTCGGCCTAGTCGATGTCCTCGAGAAAGCATCTCTTGGCCAACTGCCATCATCTCTGGAGATATTCGGGGAATTAAGATTGGCGCCCCCATAGAGTTGTATCATAGATTGCTTATTTCAAAGGCTTGAAAACTGGTGGGCTCAACACCCTCATTCAAGCCGATTTGGGGCATATCTCCCAGATCATGAATAGGATAATCAGGTTTTATGTTGACAGTGACCAGATTGCCATTGACAATATATTTCAATTATTGATGAAGAGTTGAAGGAACCGTACCAGCCATATGGATCCATGGTCGTCCCAACAACAGATTATACCCGGTAGTGATCTTCAGGATTTGAAAAGGTATGTTAAAGGTGAAGGGGACAATTTCCACAGGAAGTTCAATCTCCCCCACGGTATCCCTTCTTAATCCGTCGAAAGCTCGTACCTCCACATGGCTTTCTCGAATCAGGTTTGGGTTAATCTTCATCTTCTCCAGAGTATCCTGCGGGAAGATGTTTAAGGACGATCCTCCATCGATTAGCACGCCACCTACCACATATCCTGATAATACGACAGCAATATGCAATGGTTTGTGATACCCTAGTTTCTTCGGCTGGTATATCAGTCGTTGGTGAATGATATCACATTACTGTCCAGTACATAGATGATCAGATGCTGAAATTTCTCAGTATCAATAGTTTTGAGTAAATGTGTTTCCTCCAATACTTGGATTAGAATTTGACGATGGTCGTTAGAATCTAATACCAAATCCAAGATGGATATTTGATGTGGTTCCACTTCCAACTACTTCACCGTCCTTGCTTCACCGTGCCCCATCTTATGGAGGAAATCTGCGATCTTTCCAGTCAATACCTTCCCCAATACCTTGGTTGCTAGTTTCGCCGAACGCCCCGGGAGGTAAAATGGATTCTCCCTTGGTACGATAGCCGTACAATCAGGTGCCAATTTTATACCCTCTCCGTACTTCCACTAGTACCTTCTTCAGGCTAAGAATTAGGAGTTGCGGCCAAGGAGCCAACATCATGGGTTTCGGCTCCGGTATCTCGAGAGTGGCTTTATTTCTCTGCTCAGATATTCCTTTGATGGTTATGGTTCCGCCCGACGTTCCTTCCATGCAAAGGATAACGGCTACCATTCCCTTCGGATTCCTAGGTCCTCGAGGGTAGATTATCTCTTCCTTAGAGAAGATCCCAGCTTTGTTCATTAACTCCAGCTCTCCTGATTTGATCAAGTTCTGGATTAAATGTCGCAAGGCCCAACATTCTTCTGTGGCATGTCCAGGAGCATTTGAATGGTAGAGGAAGGATCTGGAAGGATCAAAACACTTCAATCGCGGATCTGGGGGTGGTAGAAATTTCATGATCTTCCCCTCCTCGATCAAGGTGCAGAGAATTTCCTCCCTGGATTGTCTCAAAGGGGAGAATTTCCGTTTGGCGACAAATTCTCGTCGGCTCTGCAGTCTAGCTTCTCGGGCCATCTTTTATGTCCATTTATTTTGCTCTTGGCAGCGAATCCGATCCCTTCTAGAGGTTGAAAAATCTTGGACATATATGGGGTCGGTTGGCCTTGGTAGGACCTAGTCTATTAGCTGTCGGGTCAACTAGTGTTGGTATACAACCAATTCTGCCAATTGATCCACTTGCGCCTTGATTGAAGCCAAATCTTGTTCTACCCCATACTTTTCTTTAGGGTATCCCCATATTGCAGGGTCAAGTTCAGAGGGTGCCTCTCCCATCTTCCTAAGGTATTTGTGGTTTTCCCTGCTTTCGGCACTGATCATAGTGACTCCTTCCTCCGTATGTTAAGGCAGACGGTTGTTGTTGACATTCAGCTGCTCGGGCGCTTTGACTATAATCTCCCCGCTGTCAATCAAGTTTTGAATTTTATGTTTTAACGTCCAACATTCTTGAGTATCATGCCCCGGTGAGTTAGAATGGTAAGCGCATTTCTTGCTGGAATCGAATTACCTTCCGTTTGGATCGGAAGGTGGAGAAAGCTCAACAATCTTCTTCTGGGCGATCAGTAGTGCTAATATATTTTCCAAGGAGTCCCTTAAAGGAGTGAATATCCTTCTTCGCTTGTTTTCCCCAACTTTCACTACTGTAGAATTTCGACAATTCACTGGATGAGAGTTCTGCCTCTGGATAGGCGAGTTAGGGCTCTTGTTAGTAGCTTGTCCTTGCAATATTAAATAGACATCTTCTTCCTTCCTCTTCGATACTCTTTTGGGAGCGCCCGCATAATTTCCCGACTGTATGTGCTCGACAACAGCTTTCAAGGCAGTGAGATCCTTAATTTTTCCAAACTTCAAACCCATTTCTGCCATTTCCCCGTGTTTGATCATTTTGGAGAAGGATTTTCCTAACCTGACGAGGACTCTCTCATAGAAAGGGGCTTCTTCTATATCAATGAAGGTTGTCACCATCTCACCTTCATCCATTGGTAGGTTAACTTGGGCCGCCATTCGCCTCCACCGCTGTGCATATTCTCTGAACGATTCATTGCTCAGTTTTTTGACATTGGTAACCTGATGGCGATCAGGTGCTATCTGGGATTCGAAACTGTATTGGTTGAGGAAAGCATGAGCCAAATCTTCCCAACCTCTGACTTTGGAATTGTCTATCCGCGTGTGCCATGTTCGGGCTTCACAGGAAATGCTCTTCTGAAACAGTTGCATCCTGAGGTTTTCATCCTCGGAAAGTTCTAAGTTCACCTATGTAGACTTTTAAATGAGTGTATGGATCTTCCAATCCGTTATATTTCTCGAACTTGGGGACTTGAAACTTATCCTGGTATCTCAGGTTTTGGGAAAATACACAGATCTGAATAATTCACACTCCCGTGGGATCCTGTCCGTTTCATAAATCGGATAGCGTCCTCCATTTGTCTAGCTTTCATCCTAATGTCTCCAGTGTCTTTGTCCTCCCGGAGGTCAATGATTTCTCGTGTTGTCTTCTGGATCGGGGACTCCTTGGGTACTTCAACATCGAGGGGAGAGATAGGTGTGGACATTTGGGTATCACCTTCCTTTTCGGGTATTTTTATGTCTCCTTACACAGAGGGTTCAGTCTGACTCTTGTTCTTAGATTCCTGAGATACTTTGCACTGTTCTCTTAACAGGATCATCATCTCGGCCATCTGTTTCTTAAACTCCTCGAATTCATCTCGAGATATAGAGATATGTTCAGATGAACTTCCTTCAGCCATCTTGAACTGGTGGTGAACGGGCCTTTTTGGCTCGAAATCGAGTTCTAGGACCAATCTGCACAAAACCGATATCTAGTTTAGACTGGATATTGGTGGACAAGGATGCATGATATGCTATGCATCAATTTAATGGTTTTTTAATCTTTTCTTGCAACACAACGGGTTAGTCGAATTGATGATAGGATATGAAAGATGTACAAATGACAGTACAAGATGATGGTCATTTATATACGCAGAAGAGTAAATAGGGCATGAAGAAGCACACTACGCATTTGTTTTATTAAAGGCTGACCAATCTTAGGGTTACTCTCACTGGGCTGTTTGAAATTGGTTCCCAAATTTTTCGCAATTTACTTGATGAAAACATCCATTTTTCAATTGGTAGCGGATCTGAGTGGTGCCTTTTCTGAGCCTCACAATGGAAACACCCAGAGGAGTCCAGTAATAAACAACCGACGGGATTGCCTCCTAATGGAGGTACCACACAACAAACATTCACATACATTCACGTCCTCACCGTATGTAATATTATAACATTGTGCGAAGCACTAATATATTGTGCGAGGCACTAATACAACATGCTTAAAGATTTATCACACAGAGATCATTCCTATAAGATGCATATGCAGAACAAAAATCAAAAAGTTTGATCGCGACTTAAGCCCTCTTTAGTCCCTAGCGGAGTCGCCATCTGTCGCCACCGGGAAAAAATCTTGCTCCTTGTTGTTTTAAAAGAGGTCTTTTTTCTTTGGTTTTGATTTCCATCTTTCCTTTTGCTTGTCTACCCTTTTCCATTTGCTATGTGTATGGATTTTATTGAAGGGCGTGGTTTTAGGAAAGAGGTACCGACATAAGCGTCGACGACTTTGAAAAGATTGATTTTATTTTGATGATTGGACCGAATGAGACAGAGTCGTCAGTTGGTATGGTTTAAATGGATGTACCAACTCATCTGAGGTTTGATAGTTTTTATAAAATGGTCCAATATGTGACTCTAAAAGATTGGTCTTGAAACCTGAGATTCGTGAAATTCGGGGGCTAGGTTAAGTGGGGGGAAGGTGTTAGGCACCCCCTGACTCCCGTGCAAGCACGGTACCGCATCTTATTAATTTTCTGTGCATAAAATGTGTGTGTGTGTGTGTGGTTTTATTTTGAAAGCTTTATTAGGTTTTATTCTAAGTCTTTATTTTGGGTGACTTGAAAGTAGTGCTGTACCTCTTTTGCGCCTAGGTATGAAGGATTTGATTTGACAAAAAGTTCATTTTTAACAAGATTTATGAATTAAAATGATGTTTTAGAAAGTAAGGTTTTCAAATCCTTTACCCGACTAGAATCGAGGACTTCGATACTTCCTTTTATTCTTTACGTTTATTAGGTAATCTACCCTGAATCGCTTTATTATGATCGAAAGCTCTTTGTGGTTTTATTGGAAATCATTTTTGATGATATGCATGCAAAATCGTTAAAAAAGGGTTGGATCATCATCGGGAATGTAAGCTATCTCGATGAACCGAGCTCCCACAATTAAAGTTTTCACTATCAAGAGATCGTAAATCCGACTTCTCAGGACTAACCCGTCGAGCTCGTCTTCAAGATCCAAATATTAAATATTAATGATATTTACGCTATTGAAACATTATAACATGAAAACCGGTCCATCGTGGGAATCATGTCGGATCCATTCATGGATCTCAACATCGGGATTCCTAGGCTCACATTATTTATGCTGGAATACATATATACAATGTCCTCGACTTTGATATTAGGTGATTTCATTGGTTGAAAGCACCATTTTAAGCCATTTCGGACCCCTTTCACCTCTCAATATAGATTTAGGGTTATACGGGGTAACCGGGGACCATTTAAAGCAATAAATCCGTAGATCTACCATGAATCTAAGCCAATCTAGCACATGGGTTAAAGCTTCATGCTTAATAACCTCTAAAAGGCTAGATTTGGCTTAGATCTAGGTAGATCTAGCCTCCGCGATCGATTTACAACACAATAAGCACACTATAACCGATAGAAGCGTAATATCTATCAACTATTACACAATATGCTTAAAATACAATAAGTTTAACTTTATTTAAACAAGATATATCATCAATCTAGTATTTAAACAATGTTTACAAAGAACGAAGCTAGAAAGTGCGTTGTTTCACCTTGGGGGACGCGTGAACAAGCGTTTTAACTCCCGTGGCCATCGTGGAACACTCTCGGGACTTCAAGTAGGTACTACATGAGATGATTAAGCTTCAAGTTGGTGTTAATGTGATAAACCCGAGACTTTCTCTCTCTAGAATGTCTTTTCTCTCTCTAAAAATTCTATCTCTCTCTCTTTACAAATGAGCTAATGTAGGTGTTTTAATCTGTCTTGAGCCAGCTGCATACATACATGCGGCTAGCCGCATGTATGGATACGGTTGGGCTAGGTGGGCCCCACAATCTCAACATGTGTCCCTTCGATCCCTGTTCGACAGAAGTTAGCCTCCGCAGATCGACCTTTCGGAAAGTCTTTACTGAATGCGGCGAGATAAGATCAAGTCCGACTGAATTAGGGTTAGGGAAGTCGATACTCATAGGCGAGATATATCCTCCAGGTCCAAATATCCGTTAGCTGGCTTATCTTTTATGGCACGTCGTTCGAGGTTTGCTGAGGTGGTTTTCGGTGAACACTGTCTCAGCTCAGCGATCCTCAGTTCGTTTCGCGATATGTTCCGACGTCATTGATCCTTTGCATCACTCCCGGGGTTGTCTTCGAGGTGACCTGGCTCTTTTGCCCTAACTCGGGGTTGTCTCTGAAGTAAAATTATGCTTTTGCCCTTCTGCAAGGTTAGTACAAAGAAAGCGAAATTTTGAAGTGTCTACAACCGTAATACAACATACAGTCATTCTCACAAGCATCAATCTTCTTATACCCTAGATTGAGCCTTTTGACCATTTTCTTCACATCATAGTACGACTTCGGTAACTTATTGCCTGCAGGTAAGCAGTTCTTCACAACGTTTAGCAATTCACTTAAACCTCTCTCGCTACAGTCATGCTCGTTCTTGAAGTGTAAAAGTTTAGTCACTGCAGATAAGACGGTGTGCTTTTCGTGCCCCTCATACAGTGGCGTCACTGACTGATGCAATAACTCATAGAAACCCTTAGCCCCGTCATTCGGCTCTTGCTTGATGCTACTATCATCCCTGTCTGTATTCCATTGGAAGTATGAACCAGCAACTTCGACTATCATGTTACTACAGTCAAAGGTTTCGTCACCTATGGATTTTGGTTCTGATTCATGTTCATCCAACCAGGTTTCCCCATGATAGATCCATGTCGTATAAACCTGCTTGAACCCATACGCAAATAAGTCGCACATGACATCACTCCTTTCCTTCCACAGTTCATTCACACACCTCTTAAAAGGACATCTGATCTCATCGCCGCTGACTTGCTCAAACGCAAAATTGAGAAATTGTTCAGCCCCACTACGGTACTCAGAGCTAAGCCCACTCTTATCAGTGGCTACCCTACGTTCCATCTAACTTCGATCAACAGACATCTTAGTCTATGAACTATGGGCTGCTATATATGAGGAAAAACAAAACACAAATAGGAGGATTAATGTTTCTGCATACATATGAGTGCCCTAACTTTATCTCCACTCTAACGG
This sequence comes from Panax stipuleanatus, assembly GCA_020205555.1. Lineage (NCBI taxonomy): Eukaryota > Viridiplantae > Streptophyta > Magnoliopsida > Apiales > Araliaceae > Panax > Panax stipuleanatus. The sequence goes on along the minus strand of CM035124.1, from coordinate 134,218,133 downwards.
GTCAGGCTTCCATCCCATTCCCGAATGAGTTGCCCCACCTGATGCCAACAACATGAACACATCTTTATATTTTAAGAAATTTCGGCAGCACCTCCCCATAGTTTTTAAGTACACGAAATAGAATACCACGTCGTAGCCTAAATATGCACCCGAAGAACTGTGACACCCCCAAATCCGGGAACTTCCTTTCCACATGATTTGGTGTTCACTGATCAAGCATTCATATACTAACTACCCATAGAAAAGGATAACATTAAATTAAAAACCTTTATAAACTTAAATGATAACCTTCCCTATCAAAGGGTTACAACTTCTAAAATAATCCTAGGTAATCTAACCTTAAAACCGTCGTCATAAAGCGGAACAATAAACCAAATAGTTTCATTACATAATTAAATCAATTAACATAAACAAGTCTGCAACACTTATTCATCTTTCCCTTGCCCTTACTCGTGGACGGCTCGTCGACGTTTTCGACCTTAGCTGCAATGTTATTATATGCAAGAATGAGCAAAACAAAGCTCATTGGGATAATCATGAATAATAACAATATGTGAATCATAATGAATAAATTTAGCTGAACAATTAGATCTTTTCTGTCAATGATAAATAGAAAGCTCAATAGAAACTCAACTTTTGAATCAAGAATGGAAAACAAGATCAAAAGTACATCTGAGGGTCATAAGACCATGAACTATGTCCTAGGTTTTCAAGTATCTCTACTTTAAACCTTTAATAGTCATAAGACTATATGGACCTTACTTCTCGTACTTAGGGGGATCAGCCATTCGTACCATATATTGTGCACAAACATCTTAACGCTAACGCGTAATTAATCCCCTATAATAGGGTTGTTCATCTCAGTTTTGACATACGAGTCCGCACCAAAGAAAGTTTGGTTTGGATTAACTTTTAAAATAGTTCTAGAATTTTAGAACGCTTCATCAACCATGGACTAGTTGAGTCAATAAGGTTCACTAGCCATATAAGCGTTTTATACAACATTAGAGAATTAAACAATGATATTTATGATCAAGATTGAACAACAATAATGTACAATAGAATATATATTGTACACTTTAGATATTACTTACAAATAATTAGGAACTCTCATTAGAAACAATGAGCTTGAACAATTTAAGCTTTGAAGAACAGAATCAATAGTTAAGATACATGCGTAAGATGATAAGACATGGATAGGAAACTCGCGCAATGTAAAAGTAAGGTTTAGGAACTTGCCTCGTGCGTAAGCTATACAATTATAACTTGATTCCCAAATATCCTACGCATATGATATTAAAGATCATAACACAAATTAGTTGTAACTAAGTATTTACTTACAACATTAACTCTGAGTATAATCACACCATTCATATAACACAAATTGATTTCTTCCAATTCTTATCATCGAATTCCAATGATTAACAACTAGTTCAATTACAATTTTAAAATCATCAAACTTAACATTATAAGGTGATTACAATCTGTTTTAACAACATATAACGTGATTAATCATCTTTTATATTCATAAGATCAAGTTACATTAGCATTTACTGGACTGTATAATAAAAATCACATTTCTGGGTCAAACTGCCAAGTGGCGCTGCAGCGCTGCTCAATGAACCACAACCGGTGCTGCAGCTCAAGCCAGGCGCTGCGATGGGAGGAAATAGGCGTGGAACCGGCGCTGCAGCTCGGCCTCGGCGCTGCAGCGCTCCTGTTTACTCACAGAACAGGCGATGCGGCGCCTTGACAAGGCGACAAGCACTCTTAGAGCGCTGCAGCACTCTGTTTCTTCACAGAACAGGCGCTGCGGCGCCTCGACACAGTAGCACGCAGACAGAGCTCACGAAGAACACAAACTAGGCCATACAAGGCCATAAACTATGCTCAGACAACAAATTACTAACACCCAAACTATATAGACTTCACAGAAACGTTACTAAGCATGTAGAGCACGATTGTAACCAACAAAACAACATAAACCATCAAATCTAAACCCTTAAATTCCTTGTTTTTGCTTAAAACTTCATTTTTAGACATCCTTAGCGAACTCAATCAGTGTATATTCGTTTCTTAACCAAATTAATCGTTCAAATTGCATTCTTTTCGTTTCTTCATGTATTTACACAATTAAAAATTAATTTACACATTATAACATGAATTGAACACTAATTTTAGTATTAAATAAGCCATATACAAATATACTTCATTGTAAACTCACTGTAACATGATTCCTTCATATTTATCATATTTTTATGGATTAATCAACCTTAATTCACATACAAATCACATCAAAATAGTTTATATACACAATTTAATATATATAACCATATCTTCAACAATTTCATCAAAATTAATTTATAGAGAACTTTTAAACAAAACAAAAACTAAACTTTTAAAACTAAGATTATTCCTTTGATTGCTTGTGTTTTGATTAGCTAGAATATAAGAGAGGCTTATTAATCTTCCTCCTTCTAAATTCTCAAACTCACAGAGAACTCTTTTCTTCTTCATTCTCTCTCTTCTCTCTTTAAACTCTCTCTTCTCTACTTAACGTAAGAAATATAATATAAACAAATATATACATATAATACATATTAATACGTAAAATAAAAACTGACAAAACCTTTAATTATATGTCAGTTATATTTTTTTATAAATTCAAAACCACTAAGGCTTGTTTGGCAAAAACTAAATTAAAATAAGAATTCAAAAACCATAAGGCTTTGTTTGGGAAAACAAAATTAAACCTCTTTAATTTATTTTAATAACTCATTTACTATATAGTTTAATTGTCACGCTTTATTTAATTAAATTCTAGTATTCAAATTCAATTAAATTAAAGTTACTATCAACTTATTAAATCAACCTGCTACATAAATCAAATTGCTATATAATTATAATTATAATTTTATTTAACAAACTAGTAAATCTCTAATTTAATTATTAAAATAGAATATTATCATTAAATAATATAATGAGAGTTAGCAATTCATTTAATTTAATTAACTCATTAAATTAAAACTTCAAACCCCAAAATTACCAGGCATCAACATAATTAATATATTACACTTAATTAAGTTAGTCCACAACAACTCATGAATTATTTATTTAATTTAATAAATAAATAAATCAATCAATTACTTATTTAACCAATAACACATAAATTAAAATATTCATTTATTTCAATAAATATTTTGAATTACATATAAAAATTCTTGATCGTTACAAGAGCATCAAGAGATATTCACTGAAAATTCTCAAAATATAAAGACGTGCTCATGTGGCGAACGAGAATTTTGTAATTTTTTAAAATATTTATTGAATTAAACGAATATTTTGTTGATTTATTTATTGAGTTAAATAAATATTTGATGGAATTTTGGTAGATTAATTTAATTAAATGTGTTACATTGATTAAATTAATATGGAATAATTTTATAGTTCAAAGTGAGAATTTAATTGAGATTATTAAATTCAATGAGTTGTTATTAATTATAATGTTATTCTAATTAACTTAATAAATAATTAGAGATTTAATGATTTATCATAATTAATAAATGAGAATTTTAATTATGTGATGATGTGATTTAATGGGTAATATTGTCTTTAATTTAATTGAATTTACATGATATTATTTGATTAATTAAAATGTGACAAATAAACTATATAATAAATAAGTTTATTAAAATAATAGAAAAAGGAGTAATTTAGAACCAAACCAAACATGACCTTAGGAACATGAGAGCAGTTAAGGCCCTGATGCGCTTAACTACTACCCATGATTCCACCGGTTATATCATTATACGTAGAAGTTATATATCAATTAGTTCATTCATATTACATCATCAGTTAGAAAGTTCAGAGAGGAAAAGAGAGAGTTTGAGAGAATTAGAGATCGAAGAAGATTCTAAGAATCAAAGAAAAGGTTTATATCATCTTAATAGAGTTATCAAGGGTAATTCCTTCACCTCAAGCTTTTAAATTACGTTATTATGTTTTTCAATGAAAGTTAATTCTGAGTTCTATGTTAATTGAATTTCATGAGTTAATTGTTAAGAACTTGGTGTTAAATGTGTATTAGCATGTATAATTCAATTATATATGATTTATATGTATTTTAGAGTAATTAATCCATGTAATCATGTTTTAATTAGAGTTTTATAGTTTACAGAGTATTAACGTATGAATACAGCTTATATGTACAAAAATTCATGCTTCAATTGTATGCTAAACAGAAAATTGATGACTGAATATGTTTATACATGTAAAAACGAAGAGAACAAAACATAAACGGACTTATTCGGTGCTATAACGAATCTGTAATGTATGATTTCATGAAAATTGACGAAACTTTGAAAAATAGCAAAAACATAAAAATTATGTGTTCCAATTTAGTTGTGTATGTGATTTAAGTTGTTAAAAGCATGCTAAGAAGGTTATAAAATGTTTCTATTAAGTTTATAACTTATGGGCAATATTAACAGTGTTATTTGAGCTTAATTTTGGCATTTTCGTGGGTTGTTTGGGTTGATGAACAGTGCAGTCGTGAATTGTAGTTTCATCATTCTGGAGACAGCTGCCCCGACGAGCTTTTTAGTATAAAATATGTCGTCGCGGAGGGCATTCTGCAGTACAAATCCCCGCCCCGGCGGAAAATACAGAATTAAGGTTGTTTTGTTTTGTGTGGTTTTCTGTCCATAACATGATGAGTTAACTTAACCTAATGAACTTGATAATGTGTTAAGCATATAACACGGTACTATGACATATTGTTGACATGTATAAGACGATTTAAAGTTGCATATTAACAAATTATATGTGAACTTGGATTTGTTATTGTAAGGTTTGATTATAATTGTTTAAGAGTTAATAGTTGTGTGGTATGCATGTTGTGGGTTCAGATTCATGCTCTGTGGTTAGTCAACAAGTTAAGATTATGAACCAAGTTTTTAAGATATGCTAAACTGGGAAAATTAACAGATAAACATAATGGTAATGGAACTAATTGATATTGTAAACATAATGAAATGTGTAGGACATTTGGGGAAGTGAATTGTAGTTATATAATCTACGCACGAGGCAAGTTCTTAAACCCTATTCTTATATTGAGCAAGTTCCTTACTTTATCTTGATTGCGATTAAGCAAGTTTTTTATCCTTGACTTATTATCGTTATGTAAGTTTTTTAACTCTACTTTTAATTGAGCAAGTTTATAAATCCTATTCTTCATTAAACAAGTTATTAGTCTTGTTTATTCAAGTCCATGATTCCATATGAGAAGTTTTAATTCTTTCAAAGTAATACTTTAGTTATACAATGCTTATCCAATGGTATACATTTGAGATTCATTATTTGATTTGAGTATCAATTTATTATTGAACCCTGAAAGATTAGCGAACCTTTATTGATTCGACTAGTCCATAGTTGATTAGCGTTCTAAATTCTAGAACTTTTATTGAGCTTATCCAAACTAAACTTTCTTTGGTGCGGACTCTAATGTAAAACTGAGATAAACAATCCTTAATAGGGGATTATTTACGCGTCAGCGTTGAGATGTTGTGCACATACATGGTACTAAGGGCTCCCCATAAGTACGAGAAGTAAGGTCCATATAGTCTTACGACTGTTAAAGATTTAAAGTAGGAATACTTGATAACTTGGGACATAGTTCTTGGTCTTGTGACCCTCATATATACTTTTGATTCTTGTTTCTAATTTTGATTCAAAAGCCGAGATTTCTATTATTCAAAACTCATTGATTTCTCGTATGTTATTATTGTTATTATATTCTTATACTTGTGGAAAATCGTTGCTCACACTTGCATAATAACATTGCAGCTAAAGTTGAAAGAACTGAAGAGCCTTTCACTAGTAAAGGCAAGGGAAAGATGAACAAGTGATGAAGACTTGTTTGTTTATTTGAGAATGTTATTGATAAGACTTATGTTGTTATGTTTAAGACTTTATTGTTTATGTTTCCGCATTGATGTTTTAAGGTTAGTTAACCTGTGGATTGAGTATTTATTTATGATGCTGCAACCCCTTAAGGAGAGGATTTCTATTTATTTATAAGTTTCATTTATTATGGGTAGATAAATGTATTATTATTAGATAGTGAGCACCAAATCCTGTGGAATTGAAGTACCCAGATTTGGGGCTGTTCAAGTTTATATCAAAGCTGTAGGTTATGAACCTTAGGTGGGGGAAAACCTTAGGGTAGTAACCTTTTTAAGAGATCGATAACATAGTGATTATAAACTCTTATCGAGTTCTAGGAAATTAATTCCTTAAGTCATTGAAGATAATGAAAGACTTTATGTGCTTATGTGATTACTTATGTGCTTGCGAGTATCGATTAGAATCACGTAGTAACTAAAATCTTAAAATTTTGATTGTCAGGATGTCGGATGTTGGAGGATCCAGTCAGCCTAGAGAGGTTGATCCCCAAGTGGCTAAAAAGGAGGATCCCCGAGACATTCATACAGTCTGAGAGCAGTTGGTTCGGAGAAAGCCATCTCTGTTGATCACTGTTGTGGGTCAGGAGCATGAGCCACTGTTTGATTCAGAGGAGGACTCTGAGGATATAGAGGTTGAGGCTTAGGCTGAGGAGGAGGATGAAGGCCCTGATGAGTTTCCACCAAACTTTATCAGTGCCGAGATGTATGAGGAGCTGTATGACCGTAACATAGAGTTACAGGATAATGTTCAAGAATTGAAAGAGCAGATAGTTGTACAACGAACTACTATAGAGCAGAAGGATGGCGTGATCGAGAATCTGGATATACGTCTTGGAGACGTAGAGTGGAAGTTGGTTAATGGAGAGAACCAAAATGAAGAGAAGCCAGCTTAGATAGAGAAATTGAAGAGTGACTTGCGATAAGAGTCGGCGAAGCATGCTAGAGCAGAGGACGCTTGGATGAAGGCTTCTCAACGTGCAGATCTTGCCGAGGACGATGATCGGGCAAAGAAGGCTAAGATTGAGGAGACGGACTACACATTCCAGACAACGATTGATAGGGCCCAGGATCAGGTTGTCTACTATTCAGTGCAGTTCGAGGACTTACCTTGGTACATGCTAGATTGTAGGACAATATTTCGTATTATGGAAGAAGAGCGTAGAGAAGCTGTTCGACGTCTTAGTAGGCCGTGATAGGAACAATATGAGTTATGTGAATATTCTATGGTATAATAATGTAAATTCCAACGTGATTATAAACAACGAAATATGATGATGATTTAAATCCTGAAGATTCTTTATCACGGGATAGTTTATGTAAATAGCAGTGATGCTATCTTTTGTATGTTAAAAACTTTTGAATGAATAAAATATCAGAGTTTATTTGAGATGATATGTGTTAAGTGATATCTTAAAATGTGTAAGTTAAGTTTTAAATATTTAAGAAATTGAGTAACGATCTAATAAGCGTATATCTTACACAGAAATATGATGCCAAGAAGATGCCTAACTCGTCAACCAGTTTAGGAAGGATCAACCAATAATAATAACAACAACGTTGATGACAACGCTAATCATGTTCAGCAGTTGGTGAATCTTTTAACGGGAGCACTTGCCAATCAACAGCAAGCTCCAGAGAACACGTCATTAAGGATTTCAAGGAGGTAGGATCTCCAGAGTTCAAAGGATCCATAAACCCAATCGAAGCTCAGACTTGGGTAATGGAAATAGAGAAAGTATTTGACGTTGTAAGGGTTAACGATGATCAGAAGACTACCTTTGCAATGTTTATGTTGAAGGCAGAGGCCAGCTACTGGTGGCAGGCGAATAAGGCCCGAGGAGGACAGGGCGTTATCACCTGGGATAGGTTTAAGAAGATGTTTTTCAAAATACTGGTAGTGGCAGCAATACTGGTGGTGGCCGTCGTCAGAAAAAGAGGTGGAATGACAGTGCGTCGACTGGGAACCAGCAAGGGAATCAGAAGAAGAGAGTGGAGGCTTGTCCGACTTGCCGGAAGAATCACCTGGGGGTCTGCATAAAGGAAAAGAGGTTCTACTATAATTGTGGTCAGGAAGGCCACATAGCACCAAACTGCCCTAACCCTAAGAAGGGCGCTTGCTTCACGTGTGGGTAAAAGGACCATCTGGCAAGGGATTGTCCCAAAAAGCACCAGGAGGGGCAGGAGCAGGTGGAAATAGAGGCACTATAGGTGGAAACACTCTAACCATCACGAGATCGATGCCAACCAACCGACCCACTGCCAGGACTTTTAACATGATCGTACAAGATGTTGTGCTGTCACGTGATGTGGTGTCAGGTATCATTCCAATCAATAATATAAATGCTTATGTGTTATTTGATTCGGGTGATACTTGCTCATTTATATCCGATAACTTTGCTAAGAATCTAGAATTGCCTAAGGACGAATTAGAATACCCTATGAACATAGAAATATCCAATAGGGAAGTGATTCCTGTTAAGTTTGTACACAAGAACTGTAGGGTGGACATTAAGGGAAATGTGATGATCCTAGATCTAATCCCGATTAAACTTGGGGAATTCGACGTTATTTTAGGGATGGATTGACTATTCAATTTTGGGGCGATAATTGATTGCCAAAAAAAGGGTATTAACCTTATAACCCCGTCAAAGGTTGTATTTTATGGCAGCAAGTCGCCTAGACAAACGAGTTGTCTGACGATGATGCAGACCAAGAAGTTTGATAAGTGGCTTTTATGACCACTTATTCGGATAGTAACCAACTCATTTTGTTGCTTAAACTCAAGTATCGTTGTGCGTTTTATGTGTTTTTACTTTATTTTGTGATTTTTAGGTTTATAAACTCTTCGGGTGCAAATTGAGCTTAAAAGGCCAGAAGAACGCTTAAATGGGGCAAAGTATTGAAATGGGCTTAAGGCATGAAGATAGCATGGGTGAGAAAGCAATGAAGGTGATGCTACGAGTCTAGAGGCCAGAAAGGAGCAAGAATGGCCTTTGAAGCAAAAATGGGAAGGAATTGCAATCCGGACATCGTTTGGGTGGTTCACGTTCATTTCATGTTCTTAGATTGGAACTTGGTTCATATTGTAGAGAATCTTATAAGCTTTCCAGAACATCTTGAATCATCCAAATCGGAGTTCGGAGGCGAGAGTTATGCCCCATATACCAACGGACGTCAAACCTCACGGTTTTGAGTTTTCATGCATAGCTTTCACTTGGAGCTCAATTTTAGACTTCTTCCATCCATTATTTCTCAATGTTCAAAGAATGAAAGTTGTAGAGATATTCGATAGCTTCGATTTGACAGGTGGCAGGCCTCGTAACTCCTCTCGGATTAAAAGTTATGGCCGTTTTACCAGAGGACTCTACAGCAGAAAATGCTTGGCGCGGGTGAGCGGATTTTAGGCCATTTTTGGGCGCGGCCGCGCCAGTCTTCAGCTGTGCCAGACTTGACTTTTCAATTGAATGGGACTTGGCTTTTGATTGGGATATAAGGAGGCTCGTTTGTGGCAAGAAAGGGCATGATATATTGGCCCTAAGCTCTAGTTCCTCTCTTCTATTCCTTTACATCTTGTTTAGTCTAGATTAGGAGTAGATTAGAGAGTAGATTAGTGCTAGTTTAGTGTTAGTTAGTTAGATTCTAGGGTTTTGTTAGTGTGTGAATATTGAAGCAAGATGATTGACATCAAGGGTCCAAGCTTGGAGAAAGATTTGAAAGCTCTATCCTTAATCTCTCTTTGCTATTACATTGTATATTTAGATGATGTTATTGAATCTTGTGGATAATATACTTGAGTTATTTATGGCTTAAGCTTATTTTGAGGTTCCAATGGAACCTTTTGAGTAGTTTACTTTGATATGCTTCCATGATTATCTCTTTGATTGTTATATGACTGTCTATTACGATTCGTGCTTGCTTTGCTTAATTGATTCGCGACCAATTACTTGTGATAACCTATGTGGACTTGAAAGACAAACCGTAGGTTTAGATATAATCGTAGTAGTGGGTGATTGTGCATTCACATGGCGTTAGATGTATGATTTGTGCTTAGGATAGACATATACCGAAGCGCCGTCCGTAGTCAATAGAGGACTTGATCTTAAACCCTATTTATTTGTAAATCACATAGACATATAGTGGTTTAGGTAATGTGGGTGTTCACGTGCGTTCTATCATATGTGGATTGCACGTGATATGGAGTAGGTGCATCGAAAGATGGCCTTCTCTCACATTCGTGTTCTCGGCTAACTATCTTGACTATTAATTTAACCGAATTAGAAGTATGTCGATTTAGACGAATCATTAGGGGAAATTGGAATCTCTTGTCTTCATTATCTGATTTTAACTCTAGAATTAATTAGTTTAAGTTAATTGCTTGCCTAGTTAAACTTAGTTTTAATTCATCCTCTTTACCATCCGTTTAAATAAGACTGAGATGATTATGTGCTAGTGGTTTGGTGTCTTTTATCCATTAATTCTCTGTGGGACGATATCTGTACTTACACTTTATTACTCGTTGGCCGCGTATACTTGCGCGAATATATTGACCGATAAATCGGCCAACAAAGTTGTTAAGACAAGGTTGTGTAGGGTATTTAGCCTACACAGTCGATAGTCGCAAAGAGAGCCCGAAGTTAGAGGAGATATCCGTCGTGAGAGACTTTGTAGACGTATTTTCGGATGATTTGCCAGGACTTTCGCCAGATAGAGAAATAGAATTCGTGATCGATTTGGCTCCAGGAACTGCCCTAATATCGAAGGCCCCGTACCGTATGGCTCAAGTGGAGATGAAGGAATTAATGGTGCAGCTGCAAGAACCTTTGGATAAGAAGTATATTCAGCCGAGCGTATCGCCGTGGGGAGCGCCGGTGTTTTTCGTAAAGAAGAAGGATGGAACGATGCGGCTCTGCATTGATTACAGAGAGTAAAACATGGTCACAATTAAGAATAAGTATCCGTTGCCTAGGATCAACGACTTGTTTGACCAGTTAAAGGGTGCTAGATACATCTCGAAGATAGACTTAAGAAGTGGGTATCATCAGTTGAAAGGGAGGAAAGAAGATGTTCCGAAGACAGCGTTCAGGACTCGATATGGTCACTACGAGTTTCTGGTGATGTCATTCGGTCCAACAAATGCTTCTGTAGCATTTATGGACCTAATGAACAGGGTGTTCAAACTGTTTTTGGATAAATTTGTAGTGGTGTTTATCGACAATATTCTGGTATATTCTAAGACCAAGTAAGAGCATGTAGAGCATCTGAAGGTGACGTTGGAGGAATTAAGAAGAGAGAAGTTGTACGCCAAGTTTTTGAAATGCGAATTCTGGATAGAATTGGCACAATTTCTTGGGCATGTAATCAACAAAGATGAAATTTTGGTAGATCCCACAAAAGTTAAAGCTGTGATGAACTGGGATCAGCCGAAGATACTGTAACGACCAGGAATTTTAAGCTCCTTATTAATTTTATATGTGATTTAAAATTTTTAGGAGTTAATTTTTCAAACTTATTTAAACCTTATGTGGTTATGTGCTTATGTGATTTAACCTATGCGAATAAATGCTAGGATTTTTATTAAAGGGAATCACTAATGGTTATTTAACTTAGTAGATTAACTCTGAGACTTTTATATCAAAGAATTGATAAAAAGTGTTATTAAATTATATATTCAAATTTACTTGAATATAGTGTAGAGAGTTAATCGTGATTAATTATTTTTATTTGAGTAATTAATTGATAACATGTGAAATTATTATTGTTGTTGATTTATAATTATTATGAATAAATAATAATTAATGAATTGGGAGTAATTAATTGATTTTGTGTTGATTAATTATTATTATGAATAAATAATAATTAATGAGTAAGAGATTAATAAATATAATAATATTATATTTACTTGGTTAATTGATTAATTGTTATATGCAAGTATATGTTATATTAAACCTTTGGTATAAGGTAGCTACCTTTATATATTATATAAAGTGCAATGGGCACATTAATGTGGCTATGTATTATACATATAGACTATATAGTAAGATTAATTTTAGTGTGTAAGTTACATAATATTTTGCTTATGTAATATGACGTGGCCTTAATGTATACCCTATTGACATATAGTAAGTTCAATTGTTAATTAATATTGAATTCTATAAAGTTATTATAATTATAATAATAACTGTTATGATAATGAACAATGATAATACCCAATTGCTTTATATTCGGTGTTAATAGAAAATGTACATGGATTATATGTATATACCTTACTTGATGCATTATATCATTATTTGTTCATTAGAAATAACATTGTAGCTCCCATTTAAATGTATATGGAATGGATACATGTAGCTTAAGTATATACTATATGCATAAATATATATAACATTGGTACATAGAATGCAAGTTGCTGAGTTAATATGAGAGCCCTCTTCTCTTCATTCTTCATACGTAAACTCCCACATGGCTACACCACTCTACTTCTCCTCAGTTTCTTCACCAAGTATAGAGCTAATGAGTTTGGGGGGAGTGGGTTTCATGATTTGAAATACCAACTCCTCAACCACTTCTTGTTAACCACCATGTTCTTGTGAAATCCATTGGTTTAAACTTGTAGGAAATAGCATTGTATGGTTATCTTGTTTACTTATAAATTGAACCTTCCCTTCCTCTTATTTCAATTGATGAGGTTTTATATTGATTTAAGGGAGAGTAGTATAGTATCATTATATAATTTGATAGCAGCAAGTTCAATTTCCAAATTGTAGAGGTATATCATTTCCCATTCCTTGTTCTTCAAAGTCTGTAGATTTCTAATTCTTTGATTCTTGAATTGGGCATGGGTTGATTGATAACTTGATTGAAGTATGTTTATTAGTTGCTATGATAGTTTACTACCATGTTAGAACCTTATTGCAGTAGCTTAGAATGTTATTCGTTGAGTATTTTTGAGATGGGTTATGAGTCTGCCAAAAACTGCACTGCCTCAGGCCTGACCGCCAGCCTGCGCAGCTGCGCCAGTGTTGCTCTGGCCAGCGGCGCAGCTGCGCCAATGCCTGTCTGCAGAAAAATTTTCCTTTTTGCAATCTGATCATGCTAACTTATGTTACTAGTTTAGATTAAGCATACTAGCATGAGTGATATATATATATATATATATATGGATGTATTGAGGCAATGTAAGCATGTTTCACTAATAGTTGCACAAGTAATTATAGTTTGAAATAAACTTAGCGTTTCATAAACTAACTTCGAATATAGAAATAAACTCGATATGTATACTTGCCATGATAGTAGTCTGACCTTGCAAGCATTATATCATGACTTAGAATTGTATGGGAGACATGTTGATCTAGGTATACGGGATTCATAATATAATATAAGCATGTGAACCCCACTATTGAATATTTCTAACGAAATATATAAGTTTCAAAGGTGAACTTTAACATATAGATATTGTGTATGCATTCTAATTTGGCAAGCATGTTAGTATGACCTAGATAGGCATGAAGAGCTTGTTAATTGGTATATACATGTTTAAAATGTGCATGGTCATGTTAGACCTCATTAGGAAAAACTTACTAACGAAACGTGAGCATTGAACATGGACTTGGCATGTTACATTGAGATATGAATTCTGATTTTATGAACCTGACCGTATGGTCTATATATGTACGTTTAAAGTGTTGAACACACTAGCATGCACGATTGCAAGATTTCAACGATTTCAAAAGAGAACTTAAGATTTGAAAGTTAAATACCATGTGAGACATGTTGTGAGCATATAAGTAAGTGTATTAGGATTCATTATGCCTATAGACATATTGACATGAGCATCCTTTGGTTAAAGCATGGATTTCACATATGCACGTATTCATAAGAAATGAATTTCTGAAGCACGAACTACGTGATTGAAGTATGTTTGTGTAGTATACTCAAGCATACATATTAGGTATTGTTTAGCCTTGTTATGAGATAGTATGACCGGAGTAGTGAACCTTTGAAGTATGAACTTGTTTAACTTAAGGTTTACCGGCATGAATACATATGACTATAAAATTGGATTAGGATGTTAGTTTCGAATGAGAGATTATAATCTATAAGCATGTGTGTTGATTTATATCAGTAACTTGAAGTGCTATGTGTTTCAAGCCTATGTTGATGCTTATGAACTAGTAATCTAAAGTTAGTAAATCTAAAGGTAGGATTAGATTGACTTACGTGAACTATGTGCTAGAATTATATCATAATAGATGTTTGTTAAGTGTAGAGTTATATTAGTTTATACATGCTAATTGAAAGGCCGACTTGCTAATGCTAGGTTGTTCCAACGCAGTTTTAATTAAAGATAGAATTATTTGTAGCTGAGCAATCAGGCAAGTTCCCTGACTTACACTCCTTATTTGTGCAAGTTCCCTATCTTCCTCAAGTTATATTTGAGCAAGTTTCCTAGACCCTTGCATTACTTTATTCAATAGATATTGTAAGCAAGTTTCCTAACTTCAGTTGATTGTTATATTGAATGCAAGTATCCTAAATTCTTGTACTACCTTATTCAATGAACCGTGTAAGCGAGTTTCTAAACTTCACTTGTTTTTGGTGAAAGTTTCCTATCCTTCTCATATTGTATTGAGCAGGTTATTATTGTATTGTGCAAGTTCTCCGAACTTCACATTTTGAGTACTGTGAAAGTACCCGAACTTCACATTTTGAGTATTGTTAAGGTTCCCCGAACTTCACATTTTGAGTATTGTGAAAGTTCCCCGAACTTCACATTTTAAGTATTGTGAAAGTTCCCCGAACTTCACACTTTGGTTATTTTGCAAATTCCCGAACTTCATTTCTTTATTATGCAAGTTCTCTAAACTTATACAAACTCGTATATTGTGCAAGTATCTTATCTTTGTATTTACTTTACTCAAAGAACGTTGTAAGCAAATGTCCTGACCTATGCATTTACTTTATACAAGGGATCTATTATGGTGAAATTTACACGAATTTCACTCTTTGATGTTGTAAGTGTCTAAGCCTATGCATTTATTTTATGCAAGGAATCTATTATCGTGCAAGTTCCCCGAACTTCACACGTTGAGTATTGTGCAAATTTTCCTAACTTCACACATTGAGTATTGTGCAAGTTCCCCGAACTTACACAAATTCCTATATTGTGCAAATTCTAAACTTCACTTTGTGCAAGTTCTCTATCCTTCTCATATTGTATTGAGTAGGTTATTGTTGAATCGAAAGTTGTTTACTTAATTGCTTGAACTTTATTTCCAAGCATGTTATTTAGTGGTTTAATTAATTATTAATTATTCCACATTGATATTATTGACGTCCGCACCTAGTGCATTTGAGCTCGTACAGTCTTGGACTTGTACATTATTCAAGGTTCTAAATTTCTTGAACTATGTCAGTAAGAGTCTGAACCTTTGTTCGGTCAGACTAGTGTATGAAGTTTTCTTTGAAGCTATCCAAACCAATTGATGGTAAGGATTTTTAGACGGAACAGAACATTCCTCATATGTAGGAGTGTGCCCAGGTATCTAATATATATGATACGAGTAAGTAGATATAAGTGTTATGCATATTCACGTTGTGCCCGAGGCTGATCTCCTCGAGGTACTTAGTTTCTGTAGCCAGAAGCCAGTAATTCTAAAAGGGTCAATTAGCTATTGAACCCATTGGAAAGTCATAGTTCAGAGTCTACTCGACTATCAGTCATTCTAAAGGCAATTATTATCTTTGCTTTTAATAGTCATATTATTGAATCTTTCAGATATTCATAGTGTTGAATCATGCAGGTTGTTGAATCTTACAGATATTCATATAGTTGAATCATACATATATTCATAGTATTGAATCATATAGATTGTTGAATCTTTAATATTTTCATTTTATTAAAATCGTTGTCAGATATTTTTCCATTCATCATGATATATCCTTTGTTGTTGTATTTAAACTTGCTGAGCAAACTTGTTGCTCATTCTTGCTATATCATGACTTATATTGCAGTTAAGCCCGAGCCCTCAGGGAAGGACAAGGGTAAAGTAAAGATATAGGATGGTTTACAAGGAGCAGACTTTGTCTTTATGATTTGTTTAATTACGGTTAATGTAATATGAACCCTAATATTTATTCTAGGGTATCTTTGTATTGATGTATTAAGGTTATCGAATCTTGGGACTAGTAACACCTTTTGAATGAACGACGTACATTTATTATATTCTGCATTTTAGTTATCGTATGTTACTTAAAGGTGGATGTTAGCATTGTTTTGTGGCGACCGGACCGGGGTCAGAGGACCCGAATTCGGGGGTGTCACAGGTTGGTATTAAAGCTTTAGGTTATAAACGTTAGGAATGCGAAACCTAAGTTATAACCTTAGTAGGAAACTCAAGTAGAGTTTGTAGGTGATGGATTGAGGATATCCATCGAGTCTTATTATGATACTGAAGTTGTTTATTTAAATCAGCTATGATTGATAGACGTCCTAACTTCTTAATGCTAACATGAATAGCATATCACATAAAGCCTAATATTTTCTTCCTATCGTCAGGATCATGCCGCCTAGGGGATTTTCGCGGAACCAGTGGAAGGAAGGATCTGTTAGCAATAGTGGAGGGGGAAATGTGTAGAGCTTCGTTAACCTATTAACAGAAGCAATGCAAAACATAACCCCGCCAGCAGCTGAGCAGCCAGGACATTACTTGGCTAGCTTTAAGGACTTTAAATTGGTAGGACCACTGGAATTCGAGAAACCTTGGACCCAATTGAAGCCCGAACATGGATAGAAGATGTTGAGAAGGTGTTTGACGTCGCACAAGTGGCCGAGGCACAGAAGACGAGTTTTGCCACATTCATGATGTAGGGCGAAGCTAATAATTGGTGGGAACCCAATAAAGGACTAGCAGGTGAAGGAGTTATTATGTGGGACAAATTTAAGAATTTCTTTTTGGAGAATATGCAACAAGATATAGAAGTTAAGTTTCTAGAGCTGAGACAAGGAGGTATGTCAGTCGCAGAGAACGCGGCAACATTTAAAGAGTGGGCTCGATTCACCTCGCATCAGGTGGATATGGAGGCCAGGAAAACAGAGAGATTTGAATTAGGATTGAAACCATGGGTGCAGAAGGAAATAGATGTATTGAAGATTAAGACTTTTTCTGATCTTTTGGAAAAGGCTATCATTGCCGAAGGAGGTAATGAAGCCATAGCGCAATTTAAGAAAGTTAAGAAGACCGGTCAGGAAGGACAGAAGGGGGGAAACGGCGGAGGCAGCAACCCCAAGAAGAGTAAATGGATGGAGAGCCAATCATCCGGAGGTAGCAAATCCGGGGGAGAGGCTAAGAAAAGTTTAAAGTGCAGTAACTGTGGAAGGAACCACTCGGGGGAATGCTTGAAGGGGAAGAACGCATGTTAGCATTGTGGACAACCGGGGCACATGGCTCCTCAATGTTCGAAGCCAAAAGGAGGATGTTTCGGGTGTAGAGCCACGGACCATCAAATCAAGGACTGCCCGAAGATAAAGGGCATTGCAGCTAGCGGCAACCGCAACAACAAGGACGTAGTGTCAGGTATCATCCCAATCAATTATATAGATGCATATGTGTTATTCGATTCGGGTGCCACCTGCTCTTTTATTTCTGAAGAATTTGTTAAACAGTTACACTTACCCGTGAGAAATTAGAACACCCTATGGGCGTAGGAGTAGCAAACAAGGAAGTTATCCCTGTAGAATACATTCATAGGAACTGTTATGCCTTGGAGTTTTGGAAGCATTATTTGTATAGCGAGAAGTGTGGGATATCCAGAGTCTAAAGTATATCTTCACGCAAAAGGAATTAAACATGAGGCAGCGCCGATGGCTAGAATTGATCAAAGATTATGATTGTGAAATTTTGTACCATCCAGGCAAAGCAAATGTAGTGACAGATGCCTTGAGTAGGAAAGGCAGAGGGAAGTTATCAAGGTTGACCATTCAGGAGAATTAGTGAGAGATTTCAAAAGACTAGACTTAGAGGTTAAGTATCCGATGGAGACCAAGAGAGATTAATTACAGTGTCAGTAAGCCCGACATTATTAGATAAGGTTAAGGAGGCACAAGAGAAGGACGAAGTTTGTGATAACATCATGAAGCGATTAGCTGAAGGTGATAAGTTAAAATTTAAGATTGATAGCACTGAACTGCTAAGTTTTGAAGGACGAATTTGGGTACCGTTAGTACTAGAACTAAGAGAAGAGATTTTTCTAGAAGCATTTTATGGGAGATAGTGTCGAGCACCGTTGTGTTGAGACGAGGTAGATGAACGTCGACTGTTGGGACCAGAAGTGGTATAGCAGACGGTAGAGATTATCTAAGTAATAAGAGCGAATTATCCGTTTTTACTAGAGTAACCTTATTTTTATAATTCGAGGACGGAATTTTTATAAGGGGGGAGGGATGTAACGACCAGGAATTTTAAGCTCCTTATTAATTTTATATGTGATTTAAAATTTTTAGGAGTTAATTTTTCAAACTTATTTAAACATTATGTGGTTATGTGCTTATGTGATTTAACATATGCGAATAAATGCTAGGATTTTTATTAAAGGGAATTACTAATGGTTATTTAATTTAGTGGATTAACCCTGAGACTTTTATATCAGAGAATTGATAAAAAAGTGTTAGTAAATTATATATTCAAATTTACTTGAATATAGTGTAGAGAGTTAATCGTGATTAATTATTTTTATTTGAGTAATTAATTGATAACGTATGAAATTATTATTGTTGTTGATTTATAATTATTATGAATAAATAATAATTAATGAATTGGGAGTAATTAATTGATTTTGTGTTGATTAATTATTATTATGAATAAATAATAATTAATGAGTAAGAGATTAATAAATATAATAATATTATATTTACTTGGTTAATTGATTAATTGTTATATGCAAGTATATGTTATATTAAACCTTTGGTATAAGGTAGCTACCTTTATATATTATATAAAGTGCAATGGGCACATTAATGTGGCTATGTATTATACATATAGACTATATAGTAAGATTAATTTTAGTGTGTAAGTTACATAATATTTTGCTTATGTAATATGACGTGACCTTAATGTATACCCTATTGACATATAGTAAGTTCAATTGTTAATTAATATTGAATTCTATAAAGTTATTATAATTATAATAATAACTGTTATGATAATGAACAATGATAATACCCAATTGCTTTATATTCGGTGTTAATAGAAAATGTACATGGATTATATGTATATACCTTACTTGATGCATTATATCATTATTTGTTCATTAGAAATAACATTGTAGCTCCCATTTAAATGTATATGGAATGGATACATGTAGCTTAAGTATATACTATATGCATAAATATATATAACATTGGTACATAGAATGCAAGTTGCTGAGTTAATATGAGAGCCCTCTTCTCTTCATTCTTCATACGTAAACTCCCACATGGCTACACCACTCTACTTCTCCTCAGTTTCTTCACCAAGTATAGAGCTAATGAGTTTGGGGGGAGTGGGTTTCATGATTTGAAATACCAACTCCTCAACCACTTCTTGTTAACCACCATGTTCTTGTGAAATCCATTGGTTTAAACTTGTAGGAAATAGCATTGTATGGTTATCTTGTTTACTTATAAATTGAACCTTCCCTTCCTCTTATTTCAATTGATGAGGTTTTATATTGATTTAAGGGAGAGTAGTATAGTATCATTATATAATTTGATAGCAGCAAGTTCAATTTCCAAATTGTAGAGGTATATCATTTCCCATTCCTTGTTCTTCAAAGTCTGTAGATTTCTAATTCTTTGATTCTTGAATTGGGCATGGGTTGATTGATAACTTGATTGAAGTATGTTTATTAGTTGCTATGATAGTTTACTACCATGTTAGAACCTTATTGCAGTAGCTTAGAATGTTATTCGTTGAGTATTTTTGAGATGGGTTATGAGTCTGCCAAAAACTGCACTGCCTCAAGCTTGGCCGCCAGCCTGCGCAGCTGCGCCAGTGCCTGTCTGCAGAAAATTTTTCCTTTTTGCAATCTGATCATGCTAACTTATGCTACTAGTTTAGATTAAGCATACTAGCATGAGTGATATATATATATATATATATATATATATATATGGATGTATTGAGGCAATGTAAGCATGCTTCACTAATAGTTGCACAAGTAATTATAGTTTGAAATAAACTTAGCGTTTCATAAACTAACTTCAAATATGGAAACAAACTCGATATGTATACTTGCCATGATAGTATTCTGACCTTACAAGCATGATAGCATGACTTAGAATTGTATAGGAGACATGTTGATCTAGGTATACGGGATTCATAATATAATATAAGCATGTGAACCCCACTATTGAACATTTCTAACGAAAGATATAAGTTTCAAAGGTGAACTTTAACATATAGATATTGTGTATACATTCTAATTTGGCAAGCATGTTAGTATGACCTAGATAGGCATGAAGAGCTTGTTAATTGGTATATACATGTTTAAAAATGTGCATGGTCATATTAGACCTCATTAGGGAAAACTTACTAACGAAACGTGAGCATTGAACATGGACTTGTCATGTTACATTGAGATATGAATTCTGATTTTATGAACCTGACCGTATGGTCTATATATGTACGTTTAAAGTGTTGAACACACTAGCATGCACGATTGCAAGATTTCAACGATTTCAAAAGAGAACTTAAGATTTAAAAGTTAAATACCATGTGAGACATGTTGTGAGCATATAAGCATGTGTATTAGGATTCATTATGCCTATAGACATATTGACATGAGCATCCTTTGGTTAAAGCATGGATTTCACATTTGCACGTATTCATAAGAAATGAATTTCTGAAGCACGAACTACGTGATTGAAGTATATTTATGTAGTATACTCAAGCATACATATTAGGTATTGTTTAGCCTTGTTATGAGATAGTATGACCGGAGTAGTGAACCTTTGAAGTATGAACTTGTTTAACTTAAGGTTTACCGGCATGAATACATATGACTATAAAATTGGATTAGGATGTTAGTTTCGAATGAGAGATTATAATCTATAAGCATATGTGTTGATTTATATCAGTAACTTGAAGTGTTATGTGTTTCAAGCCTATGTTGATGCTTATGAACTAGTAATCTAAAGTTAGTAAATCTAAAGGCAGAATTAGATTGACTTACGTGAACTATGTGCTAGAATTATATGATAAGTAGATGTTTGTTAAGTGTAGACTTATATTAGTTTATACATGCTAATTGAAAGGCCGACTTGCTAATGCTAGGTCGTTCCAATGCAGTTTTAATTAAAGCTAGAATTATTTGTAGCTGAGCAATCAGGCAAGTTCCCTGACTTACACTCCTTATTTGTGCAAGTTCCCTATCTTCCTCAAGTTATATTTGAGCAAGTTTCCAAGACCCTTGCATTACTTTATTCAATAGATATTGTAAGCAAGTTTCCTAACTTCAGTTGATTGTTATATTGAATGCAAGTATCCTAAATTCTTGTATTACCTTATTCAATGAACCGTGTAAGCGAGTTTCTAAACGTCACTTGTTTTTGGTGAAAGTTTCCTATCCTTCTCATATTATATTGAGCAGGTTATTATTGTATTGTGTAAGTTCCCCGAACTTCACATTTTGAGTATTGTGAAAATTCCCCGAACTTCACATTTTGAGTATTGTGAAAGTTCCCCGAACTTCACATTTTGAGTAATGTGAAAGTTCCCCGAACTTCACATTTTAAGTATTGTGAAAGTTCCCCGAACTTCACACTTTGGTTATTTTGCAAATTCCCGAACTTCATTTCTTTATTATGCAAGTTCTCTAAACTTATACAAACTCGTATATTGTGCAAGTATCTTATCTTTGTGTTTACTTTACTCAAAGAACGTTGTAAGCAAATGTCCTGACCTATGCATATACTTTATGCAAGGGATCTATTATGGTGAAATTCTCCGAATTTCACTCTTTGATGTTGTAAGTGTTTAAGCCTATATATTTATTTTATACAAGGAATCTATTATCGTGCAAGTTCCCCGAACTTCACACGTTGAGTATTGTACAAGTTCCCTGAACTTCATACGTTGAGTATTGTGCAAGTTCCCCGAACTTCACACATTGAGTATTGTGCAAGTTCCCCGAACTTACACAAATTCCTATATTGTGCAAATTCTAAACTTCACTTTGTTCAAGTTCTCTATCCTTCTCATATTGTATTGAGTAGGTTATTGTTGAATCGAAAGTTGTTTACGTAATTGCTTGTTTAATTACTTATCAATTATTCCACATTGATATTATTGAAGTCCGCACCTAGTGCATTTGAGCTCGTACAGTTTTGGACTTGTACATTATTCAAGGTTTTAAATTTCTTGAACTATGTCAGTAAGAGTCTGAACCTTTGTTCGGTCAGATTAGTGTATGAAGTTTTCTTTGAAGCTATCCAAACCAATTAATGGTAAGGATTTTTAGACGGAACAGAACATCCCTCATATATAGGAGTGTGCCCAGGTATCTAATATATATGATACGAGTAAGCAGATATAAGTGTTATGCATATTCACGTTGTGCCCGAGACTGATCTCCTCGAGGTACTTAGTTTCTGTAGCCAGAAGCCAGTAATTCTAAAAGGGTCAATTAGCTATTGAACCCATTGGAAAGTTATAGTTCAGAGTCTACTCGACTATCAGTCATTCTAAAGGCAATTATTATCTTTGCTTTTAATAGTCATATTATTGAATCTTTCAGATATTCATAGTGTTGAATCATGCAGGTTGTTGAATCTTACAGATATTCATATCGTTGAATCATATAGATATTCATAGTATTGAATCATATAGATTGTTGAATCTTTAAGATTTTCATTTTGTTGAAATCGTTGTTAGATATTTTTCCATTCATCATGATATATCCTTTATTATTGTATTTAAACTTGCTGAGTAAACTTGTTGCTCATTCTTGCTATATCATAACTTATATTGCAGTTGAGCCCGAGCCCTCAGGGAAGGACAAGGGTAAAGTAAAGATATAGGATGGTTTGCAAGTAGCAGACTTTGTCTTTATGATTTGTTTAATTACTGTTAATGTAGTATGAACCCTAATGTTTATTCTAGGGTATCTTTGTATTGATGTATTAAGGTTATCGAATCTTGGGACTAGTAACACCTTTTGAATGAACGACGTACGTTTATTATATTCTGCATTTTAGTTATCGTATGTTACTTAAAGGTGGATGTTAGTATTGTTTCGTGGCGACCGGATCGGGGTCAGAGGACCTGGATTCGGGGGTGTCACAGATACCGTCGGAAGTGAGAAGTTTTCTCGGATTGGTAGGATATGAAAAAGGTTCATTCAGGACTTTTCCAAAATCGCGACTCTGCTGATGAATTTGACTAGGAAATCAGTAAAATTGGTTTGGACGGAGAAGTGTGAGGAAATCAGTAAAATTCGTGGTGTATAGTGATGCGTCACATAAATGACTAGGCTGTGTGCTTATGCAAAATGGCAAGGTCATTGCGTATGTGTCATGATAATTGAAGGATTATGAGAAGGGGTATCTGACCCATGATTTGGAGTTGGCCGCTGTAGTATTTGCTATAAAGATCTGGAGACACTATCTCTACGGGGAGAAGTGTGAAATATATACAAACCATAAGAGTCTGAAATATATTTTTACACAGAAGGATCTAAACATGCTCCAGAGGAGATGGTTGGAATTAATAAAGGACTATGACTGTGAGATCTTATACTATCCAGGTAAAGCGAATGTGATTATCGACGCCTTAAGCAGAAAGGGACAAGAGAAATTGATGTTGTTAACTGCCAAGGAGGAGCTAATTTTAGCAATGGAAAAACTGGAATTGGAGGTGAGATATCCTAAGGAGTTGACGAGAAACTGTTCCAGCTAGGAACTGGTACAACTTTAGTGGATACGGTTAAGGAAGCACAATTTCAAGAAGAGGAATGTGAGAAGATTAGGAAGAGGATATATGAAGGGAATGAACTGAAATTCAAAGTGGACAATGAAGGACTGTTAAGGTTTGAGGGAAGAATTTGGGTTCCGCCAGTGCCAGTGATTAAAGAGGAAATTTTGAACGAGGCTCATACTTCAAGGTATTCGATTCACCCAGGGAGTAAGAAGATGTACTAGGATCTTCGATATCATTTCTGGTGGCCGAATATGAAATGGGACGTTGTCGATTGTGTGGCCAAGTGCCTGACATGTCAAAAAGTAAAAGTAGAACATCAGAGGCCGAGTGGGTTGCTATAACTGTTAGAAATCCCAGAATGGAAATGGGAGCATATCACAATGGATTTCGTAGCAGGTCTTTCAATGACTCAGAAGGGTTTGACGCAGTTTAGGCTACGTAGATCGATTGACAAAATTAGCACACTTCTTATCGATCAAGATTAGATTCACCCTAGATCAGTTGGCAACGTTGTGTCAAGGAGATTATTTCAAGGCACAGAGTTCCAGTGTCAATAGTTTTCGATTGAGATCTGCGTTTCACATCAAATTTCTGGAAGCGACTACAGGAATGCATGGGGACACAGTTAAGAATGAGTACGGCATATCACCCATAGACCGATGGACAGAGTGAAAGAACGATCTAGACATTAGAAGATATGTTAAGAGTGTGCATCATGGATTTCAAAGGAAATTGTGATGATCACCTACCATTAGTGGAATTCACTTACAACAACAATTACCATGCAAGTATTGGCATGCCGCTTTATGAAGCGTTGTACGGTAGAAAGTGAAGAACTCCATTATACTGGGATGAAGTTGGCAAACGTCAATTGCTAGGACCAGAATTGGTACAACAGACCGCCGAGATTGTCAAGGTGATCAGGATAAGACTATTAGCTGCTCAAGATAGTAGACAGAAGAAATACGCTGATCCACATCGCAAAAATATAGAATTTGAATCTGGTAACTTTGTTTTCTTAAAAGTCTCTCCCTAGAAGGGAAAGATCAGATTCGACAAGAAGGGGAAATTGAGCCCGAGGTTCATTGGACCCTTTGAGGTGTTGCGAAGAATTGGACAAGTTGCATATGAGGTAGCCTTACCTCCGGCGTTAAAGAACATCCACAATGTTTTTCATGTTTCAGTAGTACGACCGTATAAACCCGATTACAAGCATGTCATAGAATATGAACCCCTACAATTTGAGAAAAATTTATCCTATGAAGAAGTTCATGTTCAAATTGTTGACGTGAAAGGGCAAGTTCTTAGAAACAAAGTAATACCTTCTGTTAAGGTAATTTGGAGGGACCACAATGCTGAAGAAGCTATGTGGGAACTCAAAGACTATATGATGAAAACTTACCCACATTTATTTGCTTAATCTATGTGTAAGCAATTCTGGGGACATAATCTTTGTAAGGGGGGAGAATGTAACGGGACAAATTAATTGAATCATGATTCTAAGGACATAATCCTCTTAAGGGGGGAAAGATGTGACGAACGAGAATTTTGTAATTTACTTTACATATATATTAAATTAAATAAATATTTTGTTGATTTATTTATTGAGTTAAATAAATAGTTGATGGAATTGTGGTAGATTAATTTAATTAAATGTGTTACACTGATTAAATTAATATGAAATAATTTTATAGTTCAAAGTGTGAATTTAATTGAGATTCTTAAATTAAATGATTTGTTATTAATTATAATGTTATTCTAATTAATTTAATAATTAATTAGAGATTTAATGATTTGCCATAATTAATAAATGAGAATTTTAATTATGTGATGATGTGATTTAATGGGTAATATTATCTTTTAATTTAATTTAATTTAAATGATATTATTTGATTAATTAAAGTGTGACAAATAAACTATATAATAAACAAGTTACTTAAAATAATGGAAAAATGAGTAATTTAGAACCAAACCAAACATGGCCTTAGGAACATGGGAGCAGTTAAGGCCCTGATGCGCTTAACTGCTACCCATGATTCCACCGATTATATCATTATACATAGAAGTTATATATCAGTTAGTTCATTCATATTATATCATCAGTTAGAAAGTTCAGAGAGAAAAATAGAGAGTTTGAGAGAATTAGAGATTGAAGAAGATTCGAAGAATCAAAGAAAAGGTTTATATCAACTTAACAGAGTTATCAAGGGTAATTCCTTCACCTCAAACTTTTAAATTACGTTATTAAGTTTTTCCATAAAAGTCAATTATGAGTTCTCTTTTAATTGAATTTCATGAGTTAATTGTTAAGAACTTGGTGTTAAATGTGTATTAGCATGTATAATTCAATTGTATATGATTTATATATGTTTTAGAGTAATTAATCCATGTAATCATGTTTTAATTGGAGTTTTATAGTTTACAGAGTATTAACGTATGAATACAGCTTATATGTACAAAAATTCATACTTCAATTGTATGCTAAACAGAAAATTGATGACTGAATATGTTTATACATGTAAAAACGAAGAGAACAAAACTTAAACGGACTGATTCGGTGCTATAACGAATCTGTAATGTATGATTTCATGAAAATTGACGAAACTTGGAAAAATAGAAAGAACATGAAAATTATGTGTTTCAATTTAGTTGTTTATGTGATTTAAGTTGTTAAAAGCATGCTAAGAAGGTTATAAAATGTTTCTGTTAAGTTTATAACTTATGGTAATATTAACAGTGTTTTTTGAGCTTAATTTTGGCATTTTTGAGGGTTTTTTGGGCTGATGAACAGTGCAGTTGCGAACTGCAGTTTCATCATTCTGGAGACACCCGCCCCGACGAGCTTTTCAATATAAAATATGCCGCCCCGGCGGGCATTCTGTAGTACAAATCCCCGCCCCGGCTGGAAATACAGAGTTGAGGTTGTTTTGTTTTGTGTGGTTTTCAGTCCATAACATAATGAGTTAACTTAACCTAATGAACCTGATAATGTGTTAAGCATGTAACACGGTACTATAACATATTGTTAACATGTATAAGATGATTTGAAGTTGCATATTAACAAATTGTATGTGAACTTAGATTTTTTGTTGTAAGGTTTGATTATAATTATTTAAGAGTTAATACTTGTGTGGTATGCATGTTGTGGGTTCAGATTCATGCTATATGGTTAGTCAACAAGTTAAGATTATGAACCAAGTTGTTAAGTTGTGCTAAAGTGGGAAGTTTAACAGTTAAACGTAGTGGTAATGGAACTAATTGATATTGTAAACATAATGAAATGTGTAGGACGTTTAGGGAAGTGAATTGTAGTTATATAATCTACGTACGAAACAAGTTCTTTATTCTTATATTGATCAAGTTCCTTACTTTATCTTCATTGCGATTACGCAAGTTTTTTTATCCCTGACTTGTTATCTTTATGCAAGTTTCTTAACTCTACTTTTAATTGAGCAAGTTTATAAATCCTATTCTTCATTAAACAAGTTCTTACTCTTGTTTATTCAAGTTTTTGATTCCATATGAGATGTTTTAATTCTTTCAAAATAATACTTCGGTTATACAATGCCTATTTAATGGTATACATTTGAGATTCATTATTTGATTTGAGTATCAATTTATTATTGAACCCTGAAAGATTAGCGAACCCTTATTGATACGACTAGTCCATAGTTGATGAGCGTTCTAAATTCTAGAACTGTTATTGAGCTTATCCAAACCAAACTTCCTTTGGTGCGGACTCTGATGTCAAACTAAGATGAATAACCCTTAATAGAGGATTATTTACGCGTCAGCGTTGAGATGTTGTGCACATATATGGTACTAAGGGCTGATCCCCCTAAGTACGAGAAGTAAGGTCCATATAGTCTTATGAATGTTAAAGGTTTAAAGTATAAATACTTGATAACCTGGGACATAGTTAGTTGGTCTTATGATCCTCAAATATACTATTGATTCTTGTTTCTAATTTTGATTCAAAAGCCGAGCTTTCTATTATTCAGAACTCATTGATTTCTCGCATGTTATTATTGTTATTATATTGTTATACTTGTAGGCAATCGTTGCTCACTCTTACATAATAACATTGCAGCTAAAGTTGAAAGAACTGAAGAACCTTCTACTAGTAAAGGCAAGGAAAAATGAACAAGTGACGAAGACTTGTTTATTTATTTGAGAATGTTATTGATAAGACTTATGTTGTTATGTTTAAGAATTTATTATTTATGTTTCCGCATTGATGTTTTAAGGTTAGTTAACTTGGGGATTGAGTATTTATTTATGATGTTGTAATCCCTTAAGGGGAGGATCTCTATTTATTTATGAGTTTCATTTATTATGGGTAGATAGATGTATTATTATTGGACAGTGAGCACCAAATCCTGTAGAATTGAAGTACCCAGATTTGGGACTGTCACAGCTTAAGCCGTTAACACCGACCTAAGTGGGATCGAAACATTCAAGAACAGTCCCAAAATGGGGACTATTCGAGATTCACTTCTATTAAGTGAATCTCGAACGGGTTTCTAAGCTTCTTAAACTATATGGGAAAATATGTAAATGCAATAATCACAATGATAAGTTTGATTATTGAAACAATATTCTCATTGGAGTATTACAAAGAACGTCAGTCATTAAGCTAGATTAAGAAACACGTAATACAACATAAGCTTATTGAAATATAAACTACACATGTCGACATTTTTTGTTTTTCTATCCAGTAAGGAGTTAGGTAAAACAAATTCCCTACCTTAAACTATTTCAAAGCCATTAGCAGATTGAATTGATTTGATATATATATATATATATATATATATATATATATATATGCATACATACAGATATTGAATTGATTTGATATAACTTAATTGTATAAAGCAAATATCAAATATCAATAACAAACATAACAAGATGAACATTAAAATGAAAAGTTTTAAAACTAATTAAATGAACAAAAAACATTGACAAGGGAATAACACCTACAGCAATTTATAATGCAATGTGATACTAAAACTAATAATGTGACACCCCGAAATCCGGGTACTTCACTTCCACATGATTTGGTGTTCACTTTCTAACTATAACAAACATCTACCCAATATATCTCAAAATAAATTACAACCTTTATTCAACATAATAAAATCTCCCTTAATACAAGGGTTACAACCTTCTCAAAAATCAATCCCAGGGTTACTCTAACCTTGATATAAACAATAAAGTGAGGAATAAAAATATGACATAAAAGTCTTATTACAGTCATTTCAAAATAATTAAACAAGTCTTCATTTGTTCATCTTTCCGTTGCCTTTACTCGTAGACGGGGCATCAACGTTATCAATCTTAACTGCAATTGGTATTTAATGCAAGAGTGAGCAAACAACAGCTCACTGGAGTTTAACAATAATAAATACATGAAAGGATATCTTTAAAAAGATTTGAATAACTTAGCTTGCTTCAACAATAAAGAATTAAATAGTAATTCTCTATCAACATAAAAATTCGAATATAGAATTTATCTGAGGGTCATAAGACCTTTGAACTCTTGTCCTAGGTTATAAATATTTCTATTTAAACCTTTAACAGTCAATAAGACTATGGACCTTAACTCGTACTTAGGGGGACCAGCCCTTCGTACCATGTATTGTGCACAAACATCTTAACGCTATGCGTAGTAACCTCCCCTAGTAAATAGGGTTGTTCAACTCAGTAATTTGAATTCAAGTCCGCACCAAAGAAAGTTTGGTTTGGATAAGCTTACAAGGGTAATTTAGAATTCACGTTCATCAACTAAGGATTAGTTGAATCGACTTTTAATAATTCATAAATAAAAGAATTATGAATTAACATATGCTTTAGAAGTAAACTTAAAGCATTTAAAATAATAACTTGATCTTACTTGAACAATAAGTTAAGATCATTTCAACTAAATAAACAATTGTCCAATACAGAAATAGAAAGAACATTCTCATCAATGAATATATGAACTCAAGAAATTGTATAGAATTATCAAGTTTAAGGTTAGAAGACTTGCATAAAAATTAATACAAGATCAGGGTTTAGAAAACTTGCATAAAAAATTAATACAAGATCAGGGTTTAGAAAACTTGTCTTACGCGCAAGCTACTTAACTCAACCACGTACTTAAACACTTCCTATACACATTCAATTATAATAATCTAAATTAGTTAACACATAACTAACTCACATAAGTGGTTAACCCTCATGCTTAACTCACTCTAATAAAATAAATAATAATAATCAACTATCACATAGTTAATTACATCACATCCGTAGTCACATAATTAAATTAATTATGTATTTAGCTAAATTATAATTTAAACAATTATAATTCAAATACTTAATCAATTTATAATTACTTAAATTATAATTACCATTTAAATTAAAAATAATTATAATTTAAAATCAATTAAACTACATCATGCATTATAATTACACAATTTAACATAAGCTATCAAATAAAACTGCACAAACAAATGAAACTTACTGCCTCTGCACAGCCAGCGGCGCAGCTGCGCAGCCACAGGCCTTGGCACCGGCACAGCTGCGCAGGTGCTTAATCTATGAAAGGCAGCCGGTGCAGCTGCGCTGCTTCTGGCTGTGTTACTGGCGCAGCTGCGCAGGAACACGGACAGAGGCAGACAGCAACAGCAACCTGTTTCACCGATTAACCCATACAAGCCAACAAACGGAAAAATATAGCAACACAAACATTGTAAATCATACCTACGCCTTAATAGTCATGCTATATATACTACCAATCACTGAATTTGTCCAAATAATGAAAATCAAAGGTTTTAAAAACTTAATTTTGACTTTTTCATAAAAACTCATATATTTTCCAAAATCATTCACTGTAACTCAATTTCTCAAGCAATTCCACTTTATATACATACATTATTTCTGTTATAGCAGCTAGTAACATGAACAACTACCAATTTGCACAATTCACACATATAATTCATAAATTTCTACTCTCAAATCAACCAAATACATGAAATTCCATAAGAACACTATTTTCACATATAAAACTTATTTTTATAGTTCTTTAATTTTTAAAACAAATCAGTCATAGCATACATGTAATGGATTACAACATCCCTTAATTCATATAACATGTAATTAACAAATCCATCAATTACAATCCCAATTATTTACCAAAAACTCAAGAATACAAGAAACTAATAAACAAGAGGTGAATTATTACCTTAATCCTTGATTAAGCTTTACTAGAGGGTAAGAATAGCTCTGATAATCTTCCTTTGGTTCTCAGAATTCCAACTCCTCTCAACCTTCTTTGTTAATAAAAAATCACAGAGTGTCTCTTCTCTGTACTTTCTTCTTCTCCTTTCTTAGTATTAGACTAACTTTTCTAACATAATATAACTTAGCGTAATATACATATAATCTTATAACAGTTAATACGTAATAATTAGTAATTTAAAATTTGTTAGTTACAAGAATTCAAAAGCCATAAGGCTCTGTTTGGGTAAAACCCTTTATAAAAAACATATTTTTGTAACTAAGGCCCCGTTTGGTAGAAATAGGTTTAAAACAAATACAAGGGCCTTGTTTGGCAAATAGATTTAAAATCCTTTTTCTTTTATTTTAACAAATTATTTTAACACATACTTTAATGTCATATTTTAATCAATTAAATATCAAACAACTAATTTAATCATTTAAAATCTAACATCAATTAATCACATAAAATTACCACATAATTATAATTTCTCACTAATTATAATTCATGTAACACTTCATCACATCTTATCTAATTTACTTATCTCAATTAAATTAGACCTATGGTATAAAATTAATATACATTAATTAAATAAATATTAAACATTCATTTAATTAATATATAACACTTAATTAATTCACTTCATAAGTCACATAATTTATTTATTTAACTCAATAAATAATTCACATAAAATATTTATTTAACTCAATAAATATTAAAATTAAATATAAAATCTCAATCGTTACAAATAAAATCAGCAAAACACATAGAAATTGAGAATTGTAAAATTTTAATATTCATTAAGAATTGCAGAATTTTAAAACAATAAGGTCGTTCTATCTAATTATGAGAAATACTACGATCTAAAATAAAATTAAAGTTGAGATTTGATCCATTCAAAACCAAAAACCAAATCCGGAACTTTCTCATTTTTCTTTTCTTATTCACAATATAAAGATCAATTCAGCTTTGGGTGTGGCCTCCTTAATCAAGTGTTTCCTTTCACACAACCATTTCCAATTTGAAATTTTTTAAAACCCACCCCCACCCCACCCCATCCCACCCCACCCCACAACAACAGAAGTTTAACCTTAGAAATCAAATTCTCTCACTTCTTTTCCACAAGCATATGTCTATAAATTAATAATTTCAAACTGGAACTATAGTAATGGCCATATTGGTAAACACACAGAAAAATATAACTAAAAACAAATTAATTTATGCCCATTATACCAAGCAAGGGAACTAAATTAGAGCATACACCCTCTAAAAATTTCTAAATTAATATAAAATCAGAGCATACCTAAACTTAATTCAAGAAATAACTAAATTCTTTAACACAATAATTTATCAACAGAAATTGGGTATATGTCACTAAGCCATGACAACCCAGTTCAGCACCAAACGGAAAGAAGGAAGTAATACACTGCAATTGGGTATCTCATGCCACATTAAAATTTTTATGTACACTTGCAAATTATAAACTAGTAATACACTGCAAGTGATATTTGGGGAAAAATAGAGTGGAATTATAGAAACATAGATTGTTAGGTTATATTGGGGGGAAATTGGAATTGGAAAAACATACTTTGCTCGAGAGAGACAAAGAGGGACGACGACGGGGAAGAGAGCACGGCGACGGGGAAGAGAGGCGACGGCGCGAGGAAGAGGGGAAAGCAGAATCGCGGGAGAAGAAAAAAAGAAAGAGCAAAAATAAAAAATTAAACAGACACTAATTAAATAAAGACTCATTCTCGACGGCAGTGTCGTCGATATTAGGCTCGTCGATAATGAGGTCACTCTCGACGAATTTAGCGTTGCCAATGACCTGAGTCCGTCGACCTATATTTTTGGTGCGCGCGCATAGAGGAAAAATGAGCGCCGAAAAGGAATAAGTAGTCATTAGCGACGACACATAGTATGGACTGCCCTGCCGTCGGCATTAATGTGACACCCCCAAATCTGGGTACTTCGTTTCCAAATGATTTGGTGTTCACTTTCTAATTAAAACATACATCTACCCAAATAAAATTTCAAACTAATTACAACCTTCATAAAACCTTAATAAAATCTTCCTCTAGAAAGAATGGCAACTTGTTCAACAAAAATCCCAGGGTTATCTAAACCTTAACATCATTCAAATAACGTAAATGCGGAAATATAAACATAACCAACTAAGTCTTATTACAAAAGCAACTTGACGTCACAAGCCTTCACTTATTCATCTTTCCTTTTCCTTTACTTGTTGATGGTATGTCAACATTCTTGGTCTCAACTGCAAATGGTGGTAAAGCAGGCAAGAGTGAGCAAACAAAAGCTCACTTGGATATATAACAGTGATATGACATAAGTGAATCGTTTCAAAAGAGTTTGAACAACTTTACTTCCATCCATATAAAGAATTAAAATATAATTCTTTCATCAATATATAGGATTCGAATATGAAATCATCTGAGGGTCATAAGACCTTGAACCATTGTCCTAGGTTATAAATATTTCTATTTAAACCTTTAACAGTCAATAAGACTATGGACCCTTAACTCGTACACAGGGGGATCAACCCTTTGTACCATGAATTGTGCACAACCATTTAACGCTTTCGCATAAATTTCCCCTAATTAATAGGGTTATTCCTTCTCAGAAATTGAATACAAGTCCACACCAAAGAAAGTTTGGTTTGGATAGATAAGGGAACTTTAGAGTTCAACTATCATCAACTAGGAGTAGTTGAATCGACTTACAGTCCATTACAGTTCAATCATGAACAAATTGCAAAATATGACAATAAACTTCATAATGGATAGGCATGCTTTTAGAAACAACTTAAAGCATTCGATAGACTAAGTAGATCTTACTTGAACAACTAAGTTAAGATCATATTACTAAAATAACGCTTTAATACTTACGCTTTATGAGTATGGTATAACTTGTACCATACATACCAATTTAAAGAACGTAAATGAACTTTCGTGATTTCTTGAGCAAGGGTTAAGAAACTTGCCCAATGAAAAGATACAATGAATAGGCTTGTATAGCATTCGAGAGTAGCTTAAAGAACTTGCACAATATAAATAACAAGTTTAGAAACTTGCTTAACATAAGAGAATAAGGATAAGAGAACTTGCCTTAAGCGCAAGCTACACTTTAACAACTATACCCACTTCACAACCACCCTACACATTTATATTACATTCAAACCATCTATTAGTATCCAACTATAACATTTAAACCATCGAACTTCATATCCAAGTCCAACTCATATTATAATTTACCACATTGGTTACTAATTAGTCAAGTACGTGAGTCTATACTCACGGCATACATTTATAAGTCTATAACTCAAGGAATCGTGTTGTGTGCCTCGTAAAAGCAACACACATACACACACATGTAACACATTCATAATATATTTCAATCTAACTTAAACACATCAAAAATATGTTATCTTATTACACATTTCACTTTCCAAGTCTTAGAAACAAGTTAGCTTAACAAACGGGGCATAAAAACTCAAAAACCAAAATCCAGAATTTCCGGGCAGCAACCTCACCCGCTGGGGCGGGTGTTCCCCCTGCTGCACCACTTGGTTCGCGAACTGGTGGAGAATTAAGCCAATTTGGCTTATTCCTTCACACCGAATTCGATTTTTCCCAACATGATAAACATAAAACTTGATACTAACAATATTTTAAATTTATTATCATGCTCATAACATTTATAATCCATAAAACACATAATCCAAAACAAAATTTCATGATTTTCAAAGAAAAATATAATTTTAAGCGTTCTTGACGAAAATTGCTACTACGAATTCGTTTTTCATCCAATTCAAGTGATTCCAATTGTGTTAACTCATATTCTTAACACATTAACATAATACATGATCAATTTTAACAATAACTCAAAATCAAACATCAATTTGATAGTTTCAAAAGCCGTTTTTCAGAAATAGTTTCACCGAAAATCACTATGAACACACTTCTTATTGTTTATCAAAAATTCATGGATTGAATTGCTAGAATCACCATATAACACATATATAATCATGTTATATCACATATTACACATAATTCATGCTCACCTCAAGGATTTAAGGAAATTTTCAACATAACTTCATAATCTAACACTATGAACATGAATTTCATAGTGTTCATCATATACTTGTGAATTGAAATTTTTAAACAACTATGAAACTCTCATGTAAACATATATATATATATATATATATATATATACATATCCCATTCACATATCAAAATAAATAGCTTTCACTAAGAGACTTTCACATAGAGTTCTAAAACCAAGAAAACATAAAAAATATGCTTTGAAAACTTGTTTTACAACAATTGTATTTTGAAAACCCTTTCATGGCATACAATTACATACGAAAACATATGAACACCATATATACATATAATTTCATGATTGAAAAAACCTAATTTGACAAAGAAGAAAACACAACACCTATGAATTAGTTCTAGGGTTAAGATTATAACCTTACTAGTTTTAGGTTAAGAGAGAGATGATGAAATTGGGCTTGCTTTGCCTTCTTCTTCTTCTTCTTCTTCTTCTCTGAGAATTCTCTCTAACCCTCTTCTTCTTTTCTTTCTTTGTTTTGTAAAACTAACGTAACTTTTTGTTTTTAACTGACATATATAATATTATACATATACATATATAATATATGTAACTTATAAATAATAAATATAATACTTATAACCATAATAAGTATTATTAATTACATAGGTTATAGAATTTGAAAAGTCCAAGGCCATGTTTGGCAACCTCTTAGAAAAATAGGTTTTTAGTGCTAAGGCCTTGTTTGGGTAAAATAAGATTAAACAAGTACAAGGGCCTTGTTTGGCAAAACACTTTAAAATCCTTTTCTAGTCTTTTAATAACTCTTTAAATCCATAGATTAAATATTACACTTATTTAATTAAATTACAACACTCTAATTCAATTAAATAAACTAACATTCACATAATACCAAATTGTCACACAATTGAATTTCCTTTATTAAACATAATTCGTGTACAAATTATTATCACTTAGCACATAACATTAAATCTAATTAAATCATTCTTAATTAAATTAAAATTATGCTACACCATTGCTAACATATCAATTTAATTAATCATATAGCACTAAATTAAATTATCCACAACACTCGCACACTTTATTTATTTATCTTCACAATTAAATTCCATAAAATATTTATTTACTTCAATAATATTTACAATTAACATATAAAATTCTCAATCGTTACAATTAAGGTCATTCACGACGGCGTTTCTGCTGTCGGTATGAAGCCCGTCGACGTTTCTGCTGTAGGTATTAAGCTCGCCGGCCAATGGCTACTGACTTCAAGTGTCGCATCGCTAGGAAATGAACTGAAATCCGACACCGCAACGCCGTCCCTGTACTTCACCCAGTGATGAATTGTTTTCAGTTTAGAGCTTGGGAAAGGTTAGGGGAGTAAGAATGGAAATGAATATGAATCAAATGTATCAACCTAACAAAGGAATTGGAACCTTAAAGTAATGATTGAATGTTAAATTGAAGGAATAAAATAACTTAAACATTAAATACTGAAACGAAGTAACTGTTTAGTATTTATGTAAAATAATCGTGTTTAAGGTATACGAGGGTATATCTTTAATATTAGCATAACAATAATGAAGAATGACAATTAAATGTCAAGAAAAGGTAACGAATGGTAAAGAACTTAAAGTATAACTTAAGTCTACCGAATTGAACGTGTACGGTAGTAAGAGAAGTATAAGTAAGCCAATACTTGGCATTGATTGTGTAGCTAATTGGTACATAAATGTGAATTATTTGTGTAGGCCGTTAAAGAACGAATTAACGTAAACTATAATAGAAGACGCTTGAGGCAAGCCTTTCTAACTTCATTTTTATATAGTTTTATGTAAATTTTCATACTTAAGCAAATCTTTCAAATATTTGTGTAATTATCCAAGTCATGTTATGCCATGAACTGTTTAAGAAAGTGTCGATGTCATTGTTCAGCTAGACAATTGCTAAAATATTTTATCGATTTATTATTAAATCTTTTAAAATGTTATTTATGAAAAGTTAAGCTAGCTAACGCCAATTGCTTTGGTATTGATACAAAGGTAAGCCTAAGAATGAACAAACAAATGTTTTAGTTGGGTTTTCGACTGACACGTAAGGTGTCAAAACTAAATGTAAATACATTTAATGGATGAGTGTTGATCAACATAGAGTACTATAGGCTGATCACCTAGAAGTGCTAGTAAGATATATCGAATTTACGATTTTATTACCGAGAAGTCCCTTTTTAAGAACGAAAAAAGAAAGTTCTCAGTATTTTAACCAACTAAGTTTCAATATTCAATGTGTGATTTCAAAAATGTTTTAAAAAGGAAAATCAATTTTGATTATTCTTATTGATTCTAAACTATTTGTACAGTTGATGAATAATGGTCGTATGATTTTTTTATTTTGTTGTTTTTGAAGTGTTATACTTGCTGAGCAATTAAATGTTCGTCCTTGCTTGAATGATTTGGTTTTCAGCTAAGGTCGAAAAGCTTGAAGGGCCTAGTAAGGACAAAGGGAAGGCCAAGATGGATTAGTGGTATATGATGGTGTAATAATAGTAGTACTTTTGTAATGAATTATATTATGACACATTAAATATGTAATGGTTATAGATACCTGGGAGAATGAACAGTACAAGAAAAAGGCTTATTAGTGACAGCCCATCTGCGACCAAATACGATCGCAGATAGAGGTCGCATATATTCTGGACGCTGACTGCAGGTTGGCGACCACTTTTAGCGACCGAAAAGTCAGCGACCGACATATAGCGACTGATGTCGTCGCTAAGCTGAGTCAGGTCTCATTGGTGATGTGGCCCACCTGTCAGCGACCACCATTAGCGACCACCACAGTCGCTGATATCCTCAAGTCACTCGCGATCGCTGATACGTAATAGCGACCATCTGCGGTCGCTGATTAATAATAAAATAAAAAATTTAACTATTTTGTGGATTTCCCAAAAATATTATACCTGTTTTATATCTCAACACACAACAGTATATATAAATCACCAAAACTATATAAATTAATCGATCCACGTGCATAAACCCAACACAATAAACAAATCGAGCGACTATATAAAATTTATATATTCAATCTAAAACTATAATTAACTTCATTGCATTTGACATCAAACAACTCAACAAGCAAATGATTAGTTGTAGTGAAAGGGAATATTACAATCTAAAGATTTTCTGTTTTCTTTCTAGATATATATAGCATCTTAACTACTCTTACCAGTCATATTTATAGACCTCCTGTAAGGAGAAACTCTTCCTGAAGAAAAGATACAATAGAAGATCAATAAGTAACTTAACATAAAGCTAAATTCATGACAAAATTACCTCGGCATCATCATCCTGCTGTTGTGTTAACGTTCACCATTACGTAAGCTAATGCCCTCTCCAAGTGTAAGAAGTAGATTACGATCTTGATAGTCGGTCGTCGTCGATAAAGTTTGTCCCCAGTACTCCTTGAGAAGTGTAAGCTAGTTGTGGCCCACCTCTCCATGAAATCGGGAAACATCCTCGGTTTTATAGTCCTAGGCCTTTCAGTTGTTACTCTTATTTTTGCAAAATCAACTGCCATCGAGTGAAGGGTTGTCAAATTTGACATTTTTTACTCGTAGTCTTATCTAACTCAAGGTCTGCATATACTAAATGTGTAATAAAGATTGTACCCAAGGTATGAGAGATAAAAGAAGAGTTGTAGGAAATTCAACAATATTTCCATTAAGTATTTCACCATACTGTACTTCCTCTCGAATTCCCAGAATAAAGTGGTTAATTCTCGAACAAAGTGATAATTCCCAAACTATTTAACCACTTTGTTCAGGAATACAACAGGAAGTACAGTTGAATTAATTAAACCACTTATTGGGAACCGTTGAATTTTATGAAACTCTCAAGGAGTCTCTCATATTTCATGCAAACCTTGAGTCAGATACGGCTATGAGTAAAAAATATCTCAGTTGACAACCCTTCACTCTATGGCAGTTAATTTTGCAAAAACAGGAGTAACAGCTAAAAGGCCTAGGGCTTTAAAACCGAAGATGTTTCCCGATTTCATAGAGAGGTGGGACAAACTAGCTTTTACACTTCTCAAAGAGTATTGGGGGGAAACTTTATCATGCTAGTCTTGAATCTATAGTGAATGCATGAGAAGTCGCAATCTGTTTATTCACAGAATATAATATCATCAAGATGTGTATATAAAATACTGAAAGATATATATGTTTATATACTCAAATGACAATGATTTAATTAAAAAAATAGAATGACAATGATTTAATTAAAATAAATAAAAGACAGAACATACTTTATCAATAACTCAACTGCAGCATCCTTAAGACCGACTTATTTCGAATATTTTGTAACCAAATATCAATATTTTCTTGGAAAATACTTTCTCTCACAATCTCTATTATGAAAGTATAATATGAATCTGTGATCAACCTAATTAGTCTTGAATTTGACTCCACAAAACAGTATCTTCGAAATATATACAAGAAATTAGAGAA
This sequence comes from Panax stipuleanatus, assembly GCA_020205555.1. Taxonomy (NCBI): domain Eukaryota; kingdom Viridiplantae; phylum Streptophyta; class Magnoliopsida; order Apiales; family Araliaceae; genus Panax; species Panax stipuleanatus. Next base: position 134,178,356 of record CM035124.1, on the reverse strand, counting down.
AGATGAATGTGTGCACTTACTGAAAGATAACTTATTCTAATTCGATGGAAACTTCAAGTTATATATAATGCAAAACAAATACCTTCATCATCGCCCATGAGTAATGACTACTAGGACAAGAGTCAAGAATTTCCTTGTATGCAGGATTCGACATAGCAGTTGCAGCTAATACTCCAACTGGTTCCTCGGCAGCCAAAAAAATATGGGTCGTGTAGTTCATGTTTGTGTCCCATACTCGAATAATAAGTTAATTGAATTACTGCGGACATTCATCACTGTTCCATCATAACAGATGACAACATCCCGAAGGAGGGCCATTAAGATGTTGAACAGAATGTCTCACCTCTTTTTCTGTGAGAACTACCCATCTGAGGAATTCGAAGTGGTTAGAAGTTATCTATGTCATGGATTGGACCCATATCAGGCGATGATTCATTATGGTAGAGAAGTTATCATTCGTTCTCTACTATGAATGAATCATCGCCTGATTTGGGTCTAATCCATGTCATAGACTGCTTCTCACCACTCTGAATTTCTCAGATGGGTAGTTTTCAAAGAAAAAGAGGTGAGAGGTTCTGTTCAACAACTTAATGGAACTCATTCGGGATGTTGTCATCTGTTATGATGGAACAGTGAGGAATGTCCGCAATAATTCAATTAACTTATTATTCAAGTATTGTGACGAACGAGAATTTTCTACAGATATTTGAATATTTATTGAAATAAATAAATATTTTGATAATTTAATTATTGAGTTAAATAATTAATTCATGAATTTGTGGTAGATTAATTTAATTATATGTGTTACATTGATTAAATTAATGTGTAGTAATTTTATTGTTCAAAGTATATATTTAATTGAGTTTATTTGATTAAATAAGCATAATGTTACTTTAATTAATTAGAGAATTAATAAATTGACATAATTAATAAATAAAAATATTAATTATATGACAATGTGTTTAATGTGAGTTTGTCTTATTTTATTTAATGGATTTAAATAAAATTAATTGGTTAATTAGTGGTGTGACTATTAACTATATTATAAGAGATTTATTAATGTGACGCCCCCAAAATAAGTTCAATACCAACCCATTCTGAATCGCTAAATACATGGTACAGAATTCAAATACAATCTTTTATAACATACGGTCGTGTAAACTATGACCACACAAACTGTGAATTTCAATACAACTCGTCTATAATACGAAATATAAACATTCAAATTCACTCCTTATTAATTATAATCGTTATCCCACTATTTTATAGAATAGTGAGGACTTCTACTGATTTAACTCTGACCATCACTCTGATCCCCGGCTAGTCGCCGCGATATTCCCATTTCTTGAAGAGAACAATGGAAGAAAAGGGTGAGCTCAACTAGCCCAGTAAAGAATATTATGACTAAGATAATAAATAATAAATTATCGTTAGTCTTCAATAAATCAGATAAAATATAATGGACAACAAGTTTTAGATCAATATTCGCAGCGAAAATAACAATTCATTAGAAGAGTTAAGTAGAAAATGAAGTCTACTATCTTCTATGATTTAAAAATCCATCATCAATATTTTATCCCTGTAACATCAATCAATATATATCTCAAATCAATATTCATCTTTGCACTACGGCCAAAGATATTCATTTGTATCACCAGTTGGTCATGTTCATCTCAACACCTGTTCATCTTTGCACTACAGACCAAAGATATTCATCAAGTAATAATTCATCTTTGCACTACAGGCCAAAGATATTCATCAAGTAATCTTTCATCTTTGCACTACAGGCCAAAGATATTCAGTTATATCACCATTTAGGACTGAGGATGATGAAATACAATATAAAGAACAAATCCAGTGAGATAAAGGATAAGGATTAGGGATTCGTAATTTAGTTTATCCAAGTTCAATAATACTCCATAATAATCAATTGTGGAGCAAAATTCAAGAATGAAGTTCAAAACTTGGATACAATAAAAAAAATAAAAATTTACCCTTGAATAGTAACTCGTGAATAGTAACTCGACATGAAAAGATAAGAATTTTACGAGAAAATTCAAAAAATTATTCCGGTGAAATGATATTAGATGAAGCGCAAAATTCAAGAAATTTTTGATCATTTCAGGAATTATAGAAGCAATACTTACCGTAATAAGTTTAGAGTTAAAAATCCGAAATGAAACAATATACGAAAATGCAATTGGATTTTCACCTGTCAGGCGGTAGTCCGCTCAGACAGATTATTTCCACAATTTAATAACAACTGAATACGAAGGGCTATTCACCAGGCATGCGATAGTCCGTGTAGACAAGTTATTCCCACAGAATAATAAATAATGGAATAACAACAAGATTTCACCATGCATACGGTAGTCCGCGTAGACAGGTTATTCCAACAGAATAATAAAGAATGGAATAACAACCCTTACGAATATTGAAAGAAAATAACTCTCTTCATGAATACGAAAGAAATAATACCCCTTACCTTAAAAATTTGGAGACTGCACTAGTGTAATAGCAGAATACTCTTCTTCTTTCTCTCTTATTCTCTCTATACTTTCTCTCTCTATAGCTTTAGTGAATTGGTGAGAAATAATGAAGAAATGAGCTTCTATTTATACGCTTGGCAGAGTAAGGGTAAAATAGCCTTTTTGCCATAATTTATGACATCATCGCTTACATCATCGATCCCATGACATCATTGCTTACCTCATCGTTCCGATGACATCATTACTTATCTCATCGCTCCGATGACACCATTGTTTGCATCATAAGAGTTCAAATTCAATTTGTTCTCTTCCACTAAAATTTAATTCAGACTCAATATTCCGGAACTTTAATAATTCATAATAAATAACTCTTTTATCAGAAAAATATGAACCTTATGTCTATTTTATATAAAATTTAATTCTTTACAACTTTGTAGAAGAAAGTTTTTCTAAATTCTGCACGAAAAATGACCCAAGTTTACATATGGATGATTTTTCCACACTCATCACTCTTGAAAATTTTTAACACACTCAAAATTTCAAAGCATCCATTTTTGAAATAATGAATTCCACCACATGTTTATATATATATATATATATATATATATATATATATATAATTATTAAAAGAATTCTAAATTTCATTTTCTCTCTTCCGTCTCATTTTATTCATATATCGTGAATTTGATGTAAAAAATATCCTCACTATTATATTATTATATTATTACATTATACACTTATAATGTAATATTATAATAATATATTTGAATGAATTATTTTATCGAAAAAGATAAAATACCAACTTTCAACAAATGTCACATGCTAAAAATTCCTCCGTTTAAATCCAAATTGAATAAATATTTCCATATCATATATATCAAAAATTATTTATTCACAAATAATATTACAGAACTACAATATTAACAACCAGGTCGTTCCTAGGAAAGAGGGGGCCTTCCGATAAGAATTTCTCCTTACTGGCGCGCAATTAATCAACCCCTTTCCTAGACAGAACTTCCTTAGACATTGCCAATAATGCTATCTAACAATATTATTCAAATAATATGAATTATTGATTTGATAATTTGAAATAATGTGCAACGACAATTATTGAATCAATAATATAAAATAGCAAAGTAGCACTTATTGATATAAAATATTAACGTAGCAATTATTGAACCAATAAAATATTATGCAATTATTGAATCAATAATATTAAATATTGAACAGTAATTACTGTAACAATAATTGAGTAAGTGCATTCCTACGTAAGAATGAATAATTCAAAATACTGTGCAATACCATGTGCTACTGTGCAACACCACGTATTACTGTATTTTAACCACCGGGTATTTCAGCAGTACTAACGGTAACAACTACGCTGTTATTTTTATAAAAAGGTTACTTCTGTCGCTTTCTATATCCGACATTCATTCCATTATAGGGTCCACCAATGACTTGTGCCGTCGTACGAATATTCTCCGACAAAAAGAATATTTCTCGACCAAATGAATATTCACCGACACAACTGAATATTTTATAACCACTTGCTTACTTTGTAAACTTTGCACATCTCACCTATAACTTATCACATTTATCAAATCAACACCTTACTATTTCAAAATAATATATAAAGAAAATTAAATTTTTATTTTTAAAATTTTGGGGTCTTATAATTAAAATAAAGGGAAAGAGGGAATGGGAGACAACCAAACTAGGCCCTAAGAAAGTTGGGTGGTTAAGTATCTGACATTAAGTGTATATGTATTATATATATACTTATACATATATCATATATGAGTTTTATATATCAGAGAAAAAATTTGGGAAGTTTAGAGAAAAAAAGAGAAGAATTGAGAGAGATTGAAAGGAAGAGAGATTTGAGAGAATCATTGTGTTGTCTTTGATTGTATTATCTTTATTACTAAAGGATAATTCTTTTTTTCAAGTTTTCAAAATTAAGATTTCTTAAATACGTACTTTAAGTTTTCTGTAAAAAAAACTAGTTTTGAAATTAAGTTATGATATGGCTATATGTATATGGGTGTGTGTTTATATCATGTTTATGTTTGGTATGAATGATTTAAAATAATCAAACTCATTCAATTTGGCCTTAATTGGGTTTTTGAAAAGTTATAGAGTTTCTTTTACGTGTTCTTAAAAATTCTCTGTTAAGTATTATTTTGATAATTAAATCAATATATGATCATATATGTATTCGTATATGTTAATATCATGGGTTGTATCATGTATTCATGAATTTCACTGATCACACCATGGAATTTTGTATTAAATTGGCTTTCAAGAATGACAGAGTATTGAATGTAGTATGAATAACCCATATGGGTAGAATTAATGCTTAAATCATATGTTTGTATTAAAATTGACACATGATTTGGATTATATATGTTAAAACAAATAAAACAGAATTGGAAGGAACGGATTCAGTGTTATAACGAATCCGTAATGAGAAATTTCATATTTTTTTTTATCAAACTTGGCAAAATTATGAAGAATAGTGAAATTAAATATTTTAAATTGTGTAATTACATGATTTAAAATGTTAGAAACATGCTAAAAGTGATTTATGATGTTCCTATGGAGTTTATACTTCATGGGTAACATTACAAATCAATGTATTGGTGTAAATTCGGAGAAAATGGCCGAGTTCTGTGTTCTTCACGAGATTCTGGGAATTCGTAGTCGCGCGGTCGCGCCGTGCCAAAGGGTTAATGCCGCGCTACCGCGCCTGTCTGGGAAATTCAAAAAAAATTTCTAAGTGTTAAATTTTGAGTAATGTACTTTAAATCTGATAAACATGAAGACATGTTATATATACGATAAGATGTTAATACAAATTTAATAATTTTATGTTACATGATTAAATAATAAATTAATTACATGACTTAAATCATTATTTATAAAGTCTAAATAATGTGTTCACAGATCGATATTGAGATTCGGGAAGTATGTTAAACTAATAATTAAATTGGTATTATGAATGTGTTGATAGGTAAGAGTAATTAAAGAACGTGAGTTATAATTGTAGCTTGCGCACGAGGCAAGTTTCCTAAACTCAAACCTTTAAATTGAGCAAGTTTTCTAACTATACTCTTTAAATTGAGCAAATTTTCTAAACTCAAATCTTTACATTGAGTTGTTATGGTTCTTTTAAAAGTATCATTCAGTATACAATATTTATTTGATTGTATACCCTTGAGAAGTTATTATTCAAATTGAATATCCTATATTGTTGAATCCTTTAAGACTAGCGAACCCTTATTGATTCGACTAGTCCATAGTTGATGAGCGTTCTAAATTCCAGAACTACTATAGAGTTATCCAAACCAAACTTTATTGGTGCGAACTTTGATGTCAAACTGAGATGAACAACCCTATTAAAGGGGAATTGATGACGCTTTAAGTGTTGAGGTAGTGTGCACAGTATCGGTACGAAGGGCTAATCTCCTTAAGTACGAGAAGTAAAGTCCATAGTCTTATGACTGTTAAAGGTTTAAAGGTTAATATACTTGACAACCTAGGACATAGTTCAAGGTCTTATAACCCTCAGATGTAATTTGATTCTCGATTATTATTCTTGATTCAAAAGTTGAGCTTTTTGTTATTCAGATTTCTTTGATTTCACTCGCATGTTATTACTATCATAATTTTATACTTTCGGGCATTCGTGCTCACTCTTGCATAATAACATTGTAGCTAAAAATGAACGATGTGATGAACCTTCTAGTAGCAAGGGCAAAGGAAAAGCTAACAAGTGTTGAAGACTTGCGGTGTTAGTGAAATGTTAAAGTTCAAGACTTATGTGTGATAATTAAGACTTATTTGTTTACGTTTCCGTAACAGAGATTTAAGATTAAGTATAACCTGGGATTTATTATGTATTTATTATTTCAGATGTTGTAACCCTATTATAGAGAGATGATGGATTATTTATCTATTTAATGAATTCATATTATTATGGGTAGATAGTCTTATGATATTTGAACAGTGAACACCAAATCCTATGGAAATTAAGATGCCGTATTTGGGGGTGTCACAAGTTGGTATCAGAGCCGTAGGTTATGAACCTTAGGTGGGGGAAAACCTTAGGATAGTAGCCTTCGAGAACATAGAAATGATAACTCTTGTTGAGTTCTAAGAAAGATAATAAAATTACCTTATGTGCTATATGTTTATAATTATATACTTGCTCGAGTATCGATTAATATCACTTAATAACTAAGACTTAAAACTTATTTTGTCAGGATGTCAGCTACTGGAGGAGCTAGTCAGCCCAGGAATATTGCACCCCTAGAGACTAGAGATGAGGAGCCCTGAGACATACATATAGTCTGGGAGCAGTTAGTACAGCCAGAGCCATCTTCGCTGATCACAGTCATTGGTCGGGAGCATGAGCCAGAGATTGACTCAGAGGAGGACCCTGAGGAGTTTGAGATCCCGGCTGAGGCAGCCGAGGAGGAGGAGGAGGAAGACCCTGAGGAGTTTCCACCTGAACTCTGTCAGCGCTGATATGTACAATTTATTGTATGATCGTAATATAGAGTTACAAGATACGATTCAAGAGTTAAGGGAGCAGACGGTTACTCAACGGACTACCATCGAGCAGAAGGATGGTGAGGTTGAGACACTCCACAATCGTCTTGGAAATGTGGAGTGGGATTTGGTTCATGAGAAGGGCCAAAGTGAGCAGAAGTCAGAGGAGATAGAAAGGTTGAATAATGAGATAAAAGAGAAATTAGAAAGACTAGATGTGACACCCCCAAATCCGGGTACTTCGTTTTCACATGATTTGGTGTTCACTTTCTAATTAAAACATACATCTACCCAAATAAAATTTCAAACTAATTACAACCTTCATAAAACCTTAATAAAATCTTCCTCTAGAAAGAAGGGCAACTTGTTCAACAAAAATCCCAGGGTTATCTAAACCTTAACATCATTCAAATAACGTAAATGCGGAAATATAAACATAACCAACTAAGTCTTATTACAAAAGCAACTTGACGTCACAAGCCTTCACTTATTCATCTTTCCTTTTCCTTTACTTGTTGATGGTATGTCAACATTCTTGGTCCCAACTGCAAATGGTGGTAAAGCAGGCAAGAGTGAGCAAACAAAAGCTCACTTGGATGTACAACAGTGATATGACATAAGTGAATCGTTTCAAAAGAGTTTGAATAACTTTACTTTCATCAATATAAAGAATTGAAATATAATTCTTTCATCAATATATAGGATTCGAATATGAAATCATCTGAGGGTCATAAGACCTTGAACCATTGTCCTAGGTTATAAATATTTCTATTTAAACCTTTAACAGTCAATAAGACTATGGACCCTTAACTCGTACTCAGGGGGATCAACCCTTTGTACCATGAATTGTGCACAACCATTTAACGCTTTCGCATAAATTTCTCCTAATTAATAGGGTTGTTCCTTCTCAGAAATTGAATACAAGTCCGCACCAAAGAAAGTTTGGTTTGGATAGATAAGGGAACTTTAGAGTTCAACTGTCATCAACTAGGAGTAGTTGAATCGACTTACAGTCCTTTACAGTTCAATAATATAAGAATCATGAACCAATTTCAAAATATAACAATAAACTCATAATAGATAGGCATGCTTTTAGAAACAACTTAAAGCATTCGATAGACTAAGTAGATCTTACTTGAACAACTAAGTCAAGATCATATTACTAAAATAACGCTTTAATACTTACGCTTTATGAGTATGGTATAACTTGTAGCACATATAACATGTGAATGAGCTTTCATGATTTATTGAGCAAGGGTTAGGAAACTTGCACAATGAAAATATACAATGAATAGGCTTGTATAGAATTCAAGAGTAGATTAAAGAACTTGCATAATATAAATAACAAGTTTAGAAACTTGCTTAACATAAGAGAATAAGGGTAAGAGAACTTGCCTTAAGCGCAAGCTACACTTTAACAACTATACCTACTTCACAAACACCATACACATTTATATTACATTCAAACCATCTATTAGTATCCAATTACAACATTTAAACCATTGAACTTCATATCCAAGTCCAACTCATAGTATAATTTACCACATTGGTTACTAATTAGTCAAGTACGTGAGTCTATACTCACGGCATGCACTAATAAGCCTATACTTCAATGAATCGTGTTGTGTGCCTCGTGAAAGCAACACACAAACACACACATGTAACATTTTCATAATATACTTCAATCTAACTTGAACACATCAAAAATATGTTATCTTATTATACATTTCACTTTCCAAGTCTTAGAAACAAGTTAGCTTAACAAACGGGGTATAAAAACTCAAAAACAAAATTCCAGATTTTCTTGGCAGCAGCCCCACCTGCTGGGGCGGGTCCTCCCAGTGCAAAACACCCGCTGGGGCGGGTGTTCCCCCTGCCATAGTGCCCGGCTCGCGAACTGGTGGAGAATTAAGCCAATTTGGCTTATTTCTTCACACCGAATTCGATTTTTCCCAACATGATAAACATAAAACTTGATACTAACAATATTTTAAACTTATTATCATGCTCATAACATATATAATCCATAAAACACATAATCCAAAACAAGATTTCATGATTTTCAAAGAAAAATACAATTTTAAGCGTTCTTGACGAAAATTGCTACTACGATTTCATTTTTCATCCAATTCAAGTGATTCCAATTGTGTTAACTCATATTATTAACACATTAACATAATACATTATCAATTTTAACAATAACTCAAAATCAAACATCAATTTGATAGTTTCAAAAGCCATTTTCAGAAATAGTTTTACCAAAAATCACTATGAACATGCTTCTTATTGTTTATCAAAAATTCATGGATTGAATTGCTAGAATCATCATATAACTCATATATAATCATGTTATATCACATATTACACATAATTCATGCTCACCTCAAGGATTTATGGAAATTTTCAACATAACTTCATAATCTAACACTATGAACATGAATTTCATAGTGTTCATCATATACTTATGAATTGAAATTCTTAAACAACTATGAAACTCTCATGTAAACATATATATATATATATATATATATATATACATACATATCCCATTCACATATCAAAATAAATAGCTTTCACAAAGAGACTTTCACATAGAGGTCTAAAACCATGAAAACATAAAAGAATATGCTTTGAAAACTTGTTTTACAACAATTGTATTTTGAAAACCCTTTCATGGCATACAATTTCATATGAAAACATATAACATCATATAACACATATAATTTCATGATTGTAAAGACCTAATTTGGCAAAGAAGAAAACACAACACATAAGAATTAGTTCTAGGGTTAAGATTATAACCTTACTAGTTTTAGGTTAAGAGAGAGATGAACTTGGGCTTGCTTTGCCTTCTTCTTCTTCTTCTTCTCTGAGAATTCTCTGAGAATTCTCTCTAACCCTCTTCTTCTTTTCTTTCTTTGTTTTATAAAACTAACGTAACTTTGTTTTTAACTGACATATGTAATATTATACATATAATCATATACATCTATGTAACTTATAAATAATAAGTATAATATTTATAATCATAATAAGTATTATTAATTAAATAGGTTATAGAATTTGAAAAGAGTAAGGCCACGTTTGGCAACCTCTTAGAAAAATAGGTTTTTAGTGCTAAGGCCTTGTTTGGGTAAAAATAATATTAAACAAGTACAAGGGCCTTGTTTGGCAAAACACTTTAAAATCCTTTTCTAGTCTTTTAATAACTCTTTAAATCCATAGATTAAATATTACACTTATTTAATTAAATTACAACACTCTAATTCAATTAAATAAACTAACATTCACATAATACTAAATTGTCACACAATTGAATTTTCTTTATTAAACATAATTCGTGTACAAATTATTATCACTTAGCACATAACATTAAATCTAATTAAATTATTCCCAATTAAATTAAAATGATGCTACACCATTGCTAACATATCAATTTAATTAATCATATAGCACTTAATTAAATTGTCCACAACACTCGCACACTTTATTTATTTATCTTCACAATTAAACTCAATAAAATATTTATTTAATTCAATTAATATTTAAAATTCTCAATCGTTACAGTCTTCCCTCCTTAAAAGGATTCTGTCCCCAGAATCACCACAAAAAACAATTCTCATAAAAATTCTCATCTGTTACATTCTTCCCCCCTTAAAAGGATTCTGTCCCCAGAATCGATATCTAAGGGGTTACACACTTCAATTAAGCAAATAATTGAGGATAAGACTTCATCATAACATCTTCGAGTTCCCACGTAGCTTCTTCAGCACTGTGGTTCCTCCAAATTACCTTAACAGAAGGTATCACTTTATTCTTAAGTACTTGTTCTTTTCTGTCAATAATTTGAACAGGCACTTCTTCATACGTTAAGTCTTTATCAAATTGTAAAGGCTCGTATTCTATTACATTTTATAGTCGTGTTTGTAAGGCCGTAACACGGAAATATGAAATACGTTATGTATATTCTCGAGTTCCAGAGGTAATGCCACTTCGTAAGCTACCTCGCCAACTTTTCGTAATACCTCAAAAGGTCCAATAAATCGGGGACTCAGCTTCCCCTTCTTGCCAAATCTAATCTTCCCCTTCCAGGGAGATACCTTCAGGAAAACGAAGCTTCCTGGTAAGAATTCTCGGTTCTGTCATTGTTGATCGGCATATTTCTTCTGTCTGTCCTGAGCAGCAACCAATCTTGTTCTGATCAGCTTCACAATTTTCGCAGTTTGTTGTACCAATTCCGGTCCCAACAGCTAACGTTCACCAACTTCATCCCAGTATAGAGGAGTCCTGCACTTTCTGCCGTATAACTCTTCGTAAGGCGGCATGCCAATACTCGCATGATGACTATTATTATAGGCGAACTCTACCAACGGTAGATGATCATCCCAGCTCCCTTTGAAGTCCATCACACATGCTCTCAGCATATCCTCAAGCGTTTGAATTGTTCTCTCGCTCTGACCATCGGTTTGATACCAACCTGTAACACCCCCAAATCCGGGTACTTCGTTTCACATGATTTGGTGTTCACTTTCTAATTAAAATATACATCTACCCAAATAAAATTTCAAACTAATTACAACCTTCATAAAACCTTAATAAAATCTTCCTCTAGAAAGAAGGGCAACTTGTTCAACAAAAATCCCAGGGTTATCTAAACCTTAACATCATTCAAATAACGTAAATGCGGAAATATAAACATAACCAACTAAGTCTTATAACAAAAGCAACTTGATGTCACAAGCCTTCACTTATTCATCTTTCCTTTTATTTTACTTGTTGATGGTATGTCAACATTCTTGGTCCCAACTGCAAATGGTGGTAAAGCAGGCAAGAGTGAGCAAACAAAAGCTCACTTGGATGTACAACAGTGATATGACATAAGTGAATCGTTTCAAAAGAGTTTGAATAACTTTACTTTCATCAATATAAAGAATTGAAATATAATTCTTTCATCAATATATAGGATTCGAATATGAAATCATCTGAGGGTCATAAGACCTTAAACCATTGTCCTAGGTTATAAATATTTCTATTTAAACCTTTAACAGTCAATAAGACTATGGACCCTTAACTCGTACTCAGGGGGATCAACCCTTTGCACCATGAATTGTGCACAACCATTTAACGCTTTCGCATAAATTTTCCCCTAATTAATAGGGTTGTTCCTTCTCAGAAATTGAATACAAGTCCGCACCAAAGAAAGTTTGGTTTGGATAGATAAGGGAACTTTAGAGTTCAACTGTCATCAACTAGGAGTAGTTGAATCGACTTACAGCCCTTTACAGTTCAATATTATAAGAATCATGAACCAATTTCAAAATATAACAATAAACTCATAATAGATAGGCATGCTTTTAGAAGCTTTCTATAACTAAGTAGATCTTGCTTGAACAATTAAGTCAAGATCATATTACTAAAATAACGCTTTAATACTTACGCTTTATGAGTATGGTATAACTTGTACCACATATAACAAGTGAATGAACTTTCATGATTTATTGAGAAAGGGTTAGGAAACTTGCACAATGAAAATATACAATGAATAGGCTTGTATAGCATTCAAGAGTAGATTAAAGAACTTGCACAATATAAATAACAAGTTTAGAAACTTGTTTAACATAAGAGAATAAGGATAAGAGAACATGCCTTAAGCGCAAGCTACACTTTAACAACTATACCCACTTCACAAACACCCTACACATTTATATTACATTCAAACCATCTATTAGTATCCAATTACACCATTTAAACCATTGAACTTCATATCCAAGTCCAACTCATCGTATAATTTACCACATTGGTTACTAATTAGTCAAGTACGTGAGTCTATACTCACGATATGCATTAATAAGCCTATACTTCAATGAATCGTGTTGTGTGCCTCGTGAAAGCAACACACAAACACACACATGTAACATATTCATAATATACTTCAATCTAACTTAAACACATCAAAAACATGTTATCTTATTATACATTTCACTTTCCAAGTCTTAGAAACAAGTTAGCTTAACAAACGGTGCATAAAAACTCAAAAATAAAATTCCAGATTTTCTTGGCAGCAGCCCCACTCGCTGGGGCGGGTCCTCCCAGTGCAAAACACCCACTGGGGCCGGTGTTCCCCCTGCCACAGCGCCCGGGTCGTGAACTGGTGGAGAATTAAGCTAATTTGGCTTATTTCTTCACACCGAATTCGATTTTTCCCAACATGATAAACATAAAACTTGATACTAACAATATTTTAAACTTATTATCATGCTCATAACATATATAATCCATAAAACACATAATCCAAAACAAGATTTCATGATTTTCAAAGAAAAATACAATTTTAAGCGTTCTTGACGAAAACTGCTACTACGAATTCGTTTTTCATCCAATTCAAGTGATTCCAATTGTGTTAACTCATATTATTAACACATTAACATAATACATGATCAATTGTAACAAAAACTCAAAATCAAAACATCAATTTGATAGTTTCAAAAGCCGTTTTCAGAAATAGTTTCACCAAAAATCACTATGAACATGCTTCTTATTGTTTATCAAAAATTCATGGATTGAATTGCTAGAATCATCATATAACTCATATATAATTATGTTATATCACCTATTACACATAATTCATGCTCACCTCAAGGATTTAAAGAAATTTCAACAAAACTTCATAATCTAACACTATGAACATGAATTTCATAGTGTTCATCATATACTTGTGAATTTAAATTCTTAAACAACTATGAAACTCTCATGTAAACATATATATATATATATATATATATATATACATATCCCATTCACATATCAAAATAAATAGCTTTCACAAAAAGACTTTCACATAGAGTTCTAAAACCATGAAAACATAAAAAAATATGCTTTAAAAACTTGTTTTACAACAATTGTATTTTGAAAACCCTTTCATGGCATACAATTTCATATGAAAACATATAACATCATATAACACATATAATTTCATGATTGTAAAGACCTAATTTGAACTATCATCAACTATCAATAATAAGTAACGTAACTTATTTCTAATTAAAACATACATCTACCCAAATAAAATTTCAAACTAATTACAACCTTCATAAAACCTTAAAAAAATCTTCCTCTAGAAAGAATGGCAACTTGTTCAACAAAAATCCCAGGGTTATCTAAACCTTAACATCATTCAAATAACGTAAATGCGGAAATATAAACATAACCAACTAAGTCTTATTACAAAAGCAACTTGACGTCACAAGCCTTCACTTATTCATCTTTCCTTTTCCTTTACTTGTTGATGGTATGTCAACATTTTTGGTCCCAACTGCAAATGGTGGTAAAGCAGGCAAGAGTGAGCAAACAAAAGCTCACTTGGATGTACAACAGTGATATAACATAAGTGAATCGTTTCAAAAGAGTTTGAATAACTTTACTTTCATCAATATAAAGAATTGAAATATAATTCTTTCATCAATATATAGGATTCGAATATGAAATCGTCTGAGGGTCATAAGACCTTGAACCATTGTCCTAGGTTATAAATATTTCTATTTAAACCTTTAACAGTCAATAAGACTATGGACCCTTAACTCGTACACAGGGGGATCAACCCTTTGTACCATGAATTGTGCACAACCATTTAACGCTTTCGCATAAATTTCCCCTAATTAATAGGGTAGTTCCTTCTCAGAAATTGAATACAAGTCCAAACCAAAGAAAGTTTGGTTTGGATAGATAAGGGAACTTTAGAGTTCAACTGTCATCAACTAGGAGTAGTTGAATCGACTTACAGTCCTTTACAGTTCAATAATATAAGAATCATGAACCAATTTCAAAATATAGCAATAAACTCATAATAGATAGGCATGCTTTTAGAAACAACTTAAAGCATTCGATAGACTAAGTAGATCTTACTTGAACAACTAAGTCAAGATCATATTACTAAAATAACGCTTTAATACTTACGCTTTATGAGTATGGTATAACTTGTAGCACATATAACATGTGAATGAGCTTTCATGATTTATTGAGCAAGGGTTAGGAAACTTGCACAATGAAAATATACAATGAATAGGCTTGTATAGCATTCAAGAGTAGATTAAAGAACTTGCATAATATAAATAACAAGTTTAGAAACTTGCTTAACATAAGAGAATAAGGGTAAGAGAACTTGCCTTAAGCGCAAGCTACACTTTAACAACTATACCCACTTCACAAACACCCTACACATTTATATTACATTCAAGCCATCTATTAGTATCCAATTACAACATTTAAACCATTGAACTTCATATCCAAGTCCAACTCATAGTATAATTTACCACATTAGTTACTAATTAGTCAAGTACGTGAGTCTATACTCACGACATGCATTAATAAGCCTATACTTCAATGAATCGTGTTGTGTGCCTCGTGAAAGCAACACACAAACACACACATGTAACATATTCATAATATACTTCAATCTAACTTAAACACATCAAAAACATGTTATCTTATTATACATTTCACTTTCCAAGTCTTAGAAACAAGTTAGCTTAACAAACGGGGTATAAAAACTCAAAAACAAAATTCTAGATTTTCTTGGCAGCAGTCCCACCCGCTGGGGCGGGTCCTCCCAGTGAAAAACACCCGCTGGGGCGGGTGTTCCCCCTGCCACAGCGCTCGGCTCGCGAACTGGTGGAGAATTAAGCCAATTTGGCTTATTTCTTCACACCGAATTCGATTTTTCCCAACATGATAAACATAAAACTTGATACTAACAATATTTTAAACTTATTATCATGATCATAACATATATAATCCATAAAACACATTATCCAAAACAAGATTTCACGATTTTCAAAGAAAAATATAATTTTAAGCGTTTTTGACGAAAATTGCTACTACGAATTCGTTTTTCATCCAATTCAAGTGATTCCAATTGTGTTAACTCATATTCTTAACACATTAACATAATACATGATCAATTTTAACAATAAGTCAAAATCAAACATCAATTTGATAGTTTCAAAAGCCGTTTTCAAAAATAGTTTCACCAAAAATCTCTATGAACATGCTTCTTATTGTTTATCAAAAATTCATGGATTGAATTGCTAGAATCATCATATAACTCATATATAATCATGTTATATCACATATTACACATAATTCATGCTCACCTCAAGGATTTAAGTGTTGGGTTTGTACGTAACGCAATCATGCAATCAAATCACATAAATAGGGCGGAAGCGTAAAAAACTAGGTTTTCAAAAAATTTATACAAACCCATTACCATGATCATTCTTATGCATCAATTATCAGTGAATGAGGAAGGAGAAAAATAGAATTATACCTTTGAAGATCCAAGCTTCCTCAGGTAAAAGTTCTACTCCTTTGATTCCTATGTAGTGGCTCCTTCCCTTGATCAATGTCAGCCACCCAAATGTTTGGCCTCTAACGGTGGTCCACTAAGGAAGATGAAGAACTCAGTAAGATGGGTTATTGGCTTAACCCTTGTTTCTATCTCTATAGAATATGTGTACTCCCAACTCTTGAAAAATTCACGTACCTTATTTCTGATATAAGACTCTCTTATATAGATATTAGGTTAACCCTCCTAATCCAATTAGAATAGGGTTTTATTTAATTAATTAATTAAATACTTTTAATTAATTTATATCCTAATCTTTATTAGGATTGAGAGAGAGTACTGATATTATATTAATTCCTAAACTCCTTTAGAATTAAAATAATAATATAATATTAATATTAATAAGACTCCTCTTATTAATTTATATTTAATATTTCTAAAATATTAAATAATAAACATTAAGCTATTTAATTTATTCTATCATCATAGATTAAATTAATTATACTTAATGCATTATTACTATCATGCCATTTTCTTCTTAAATAATTCTTCTTTTATGGTGTGACCCTTTAGGTTCTCCATATTAAACCGGTTGTGAATAAATCAATTAGAACAATTCTAATCTTATTTAAATAAACAAATTAAACTAATAATCTATTTAAATAAATAATATTTATTCTACAATAGGGATAAGCCTCCCTAGCGATCAACGACTTTCTAGATAATATAGATTTCAACATTAATCATAAAAGAACCTGTGAGTTAATAGTTACCGTACAATTCAATCCTTCCACCATACAATGTCCCAATTAAATATAAGACATGGATTTACTGTCAAGTCTTAATTTATTTAATCATATGTATTTCGATTAGAAAATGCACAACTCCAAATAATGCAAATTAGAAACCTCTTTCTAATTTCATTCTACCTTGGCCAAGGATTCCTGAGTTGTCATTTAACGAATCACATAGGACATATCTACTCTTTTACTAGAGCTGGTAGATTCTTTATTGATCATTCATTATCTCCATATGTAACTCATTACACTCAAGCATACCCTATATATGCCTTAAAAGGCCTTAAGGAATTAGTCAAAGTATAATTTGTTACATACAAGATACTATGATGATCTCAAGTCCAAGGATCACATGTACTACTATCACATTAGGAATTCCTATTGACAGGCGAGTAAAACTCCATTAGGTATTCCATAGCGAGTCACGTTCAGTGAACTTATTCTCCAATAAGCACCTACATACTTGCTTTAGTGTCTCCACACAAATGACCATGAGATCAGTCATCCTCATCCAATGAGCAAGCAACATATGTACCAATCTATCCGGATTTACTAATCCCCATTTTAGTAATCCCACAATTGGGAAACTATTTTAGTTTTTAAGCTTTCTAAGAATTTAGATCTCATTATCATGATCTCATTATGATTCTAAAAGCATTGCTTAAAACTATGGGTTATTTACATATTATAAAAACAGCACCATGTAGATAATTATATGCCTTAAATGAATATTTTATTAATAAATAAATAAGATTGTTTACAAAGTATGTGCTTTGTCATCATACATGATTGGCTTGTATGCACACTATTATCAATCTCCCACTTGCACTAAAGCCAATCGACATGGTATCTCATACCCATCTTCTCTAAGTGACGATCAAACTGCTGTTGTGTTAAAGCTTTAGTAAATGGATCTGCAATGTTGTCTTGAGAGTCTACACGCTCCAAGGTGACGTCCCCTCTTTCAATGATCTCCTTGATCAAGTGAAATCGCGGCAACACGTGTTTAGATTTCTGATGAGACCTGGGTTCCTTAGCCTGTGCAACCGCTCCGGTGTTGTCACAGTATACGGGAACTGCTTCTCCAATGCTAGGAACCACACCAAGTTCAGTTATGAACTTCTTCATCCAAACAGCTTCCTTTGCAGCTTCACTTGCAGCTATATACTCTACCTCTGTCACTGAATCAGCAACCATTTGCTGCTTGGAACTCTTCCAACTCACTGCACCTCCGTTCAAGGTAAACACATACCCTGAAACAGATTTACTGTCATCTTGGTCTATTTGAAAACTTGAGTCCGTGAATCCCTCGAGTTTTAATTCAGACCCACCGTAGACAAGAAAAATATCTTTAGTCCTTCTCAAGTACTTTATGATATTTTTCACTGCCTTCCAGTGCTCTTCTCCTGGATTCGACTGGTATCTGCTTGTTACACTAAGTGCGTGAGCAACATCCGGTCTAGTACATATCATACCGTACATGATAGATCCTATTGCAGAAGCATAAGGGATCTTACTCATACGGTCTCTCTCCTCAGGTGTCTTTGGGGCCTGTTTCTTGGAGAGATTTATTCCATGGCTCATCCGCATGAGACCTCTTTTGGAATCTTCCATGCTAAACCTCTTTAGCATCGTATCAATGTACGTTCCTTGGGATAAGCCGAGCATCCTTTTAGATCTATCTCTATAGATCTTTATCCCCAAAATATAAGATGCTTCACCCAAGTCCTTCATGGAGAAGTTTTTAGATAACCAGATTTTAATGGATTGTAACATAGGAATGTCATTCCCTATCAGTAATATATCATCAACATATAATACAAGGAATGATACTGCGCTCCCACTAACCTTCTTGTATACACATGGTTCATCCTCGCTTTTGATAAAATCAAACTCTTTGATTGTCTCATCAAAATGAATGTTCCATCTACGAGAAGCTTGCTTCAACCCATAAATGGATCGTTGTAGCTTACAGACTTGATTTGTTCCAACTTTTGAAATAAATCCATGTGGCTGTGTCATATACACATCCTCCTCAAGTTTCCCATTGAGGAAGGCTGTTTTCACGTCCATCTGCCAGATCTCATAGTCGTTGTAAGCTGCAATCGCAAGCAAAATCCGAATGGACTTGAGCATGGCTACTGGTGAGAAGGTTTCATCATAGTCAACTCCTTGTCTTTGTTTGAAACCTTTTGCAACCAGTCGGGCCTTATAGGTCTCTACCTTCCATCTGCTCCAGTCTTTTTCTTAAAAACCCATTTACACCCAATAGGTTTAATACCTTCAGGTGGTGAAACCAAAGACCATACTTTGTTTTCATACATGGAATCCATTTCGGATTTCATGGCTTCAAGCCATTTCCCTGAGTCTTTATTACTCATAGCCTGTTCGTAATTCAATGGATCATCATCATTCATGATGTGTACCTCATCGTCATCCTCTATAACGAATCCATACCTCTCAGGTATCTTCGGTACTCTTCCAGATTTACGAACAGGGTGTGGTACAGTAGGTTCTTCTACTTGGTTAGGTACCTGACTTTGGTCCATGGTAACTTGTGGTTCTTGAACTTCTTCAAGATATATCTTGCTCCCACTGACCCCTTCATAGATAAACTCTTTCTCCAAGAAGGTAGCATGTTTCGCAACAAACACCTTTTGATCAGTTGGATGATAGAAATAACACCCTACGGTTTCTTTAGGGTATCCCACAAATCTACACTTTTCGGATTTAGTCTGTAGCTTATCATGTTCAAACTTTTTGACATAAGCTGGACAACCCCAAGTCTTAACATGCTTAAGATTTGGTTTCCTCCCTTTCCACATCTCATATGGAGTCTTTGGGGTGGATTTGGTTGGTACCTTGTTAAGTAGGTATGCAGCCGTTTCTAGGGCATATCCCCAGAAGGAAATTGGAAAGTCGGTAAAACTCATCATGGATCGAACCATGTCCAACAGTGTTCGATTTCTCCTTTCAGATACTCCATTTAACTGTGGTGTACCTGGAGGAGTCCATTGTGAGATTATACCATTTTCTCTGAGACAATTAAGAAACTCACTGCTTAAGTATTCTCCACCTCGATTTGATCGAAGTATCTTAATACTCTTGCCCGTTTGTTTCTCTACTTCACTTCTGAACTCTTTGAACTTTTCAAATGATTCTGATTTGTATTTCATTAAATACACATATCCAAATCTTGAGTGATCATCAGTGAAAGTAATAAAATAAGAATACCCACCCCGTGCACTTGTTGTCATAGGTCCACAAACGTCTATGTGAATCAATGCCAACAACTCTGTAACTCTCTCTCCTTTTCCACTAAAAGGAGATTTAGTCATTTTACCCATGAGACAAGATTCACAAGTTGGATATGATTCATAATCAGATAGCTTGAGGAGCCCATCTTTATGCAACTTGGATAATCTTGTTTCATTGATATGACCGAGTCTACAGTGCCACATATAGGTATAATTAATATCATCTATTTTCCTTTTCTTAATTTGTTCAATTTGAAATATATTTTCTTGTAAGTCAAGTGTATAAAGTCCATTTCGCAAATTTCCAATACCATATAAAACATCGTCTTTATAAATAGAACAACCATTGTTCTTTATAATAACGTCAAAACCTTCCATATCCAATACAGAAATTGAAATAATATTTTTAATAATATTCGAAACATAATAACAATTATTAAGATAAAGGGATTTACCCAAAGGCATTGCTAAACAATAAGTTCCTACAGCTAATGCAGCAACTTTTGCTCCATTTCCCACTCATAGGATCACCTCATCTTTGTTCAGCTTTCTACTTCTGACCAGTCCCTGAACAGTATTACATATGTGAGAACCACAGCCGGTATCCAATACCCAAGTAGAATTATGACTTTCAGAAAAATTAATTTCAATCATAAACAAACCTTGATTGGAAGTCGAAGCTTCTCCAAGCTTCTTCTCTTCTAGAAACTTCTTGCAGTTCCTCTTCCAATGTCCTGGCTCATTGCAATGAAAGCACATTCCTTTAGCTGGTTCAGGTTTCTTTTGCTCCTTTTCTTTCCCTTTTCCCTTAGCCTTCTTAGATTTCTTCTTTTCAGAAGACACCTTAGGCCTCTTCCTTTTATTGGAAGAATCCACCATCAAGACATGGTTCTTCTTGGATGAGAAGTGACCTTCTGCAGTTTTCAGCATGTTAAGCAGCTCAGGTAAGCTGACATCTAGCTTATTCATGTGAAAATTAACCACAAACTGCGAGAAGGTCTTAGGGAGTGACTGCAAGACCAAGTCTTGACTCAACCCCCCATCCATGACGAAACCAAGCTGTCCAAGGCGTTCAATCAAATTGATTACCTTCAGAACATGAGTCTCGACGGCAGTGCCCTCGGTCATCCTAGATCGGAAGAGCTCCTTAGATATCTCATATCTAGCAGTCCTACTCTGTTCACCATACAACTCCTTGAGGTGAAGCAGCATAGCAGGAGCATCCATTTTTTCATGCTGACGCTGAAGCTCGTGCATGATGCATTGAGCCACAGATGCATCATCTTGCCACTTATTGAAAGTGGCAATCTCTTCCTCAGAGGCTGTTTCTGAAACAGATTCAGGGATAGTGGAATTTAGGACATAAGAAATTTTTTCAGCAGTGAGAACAATTCTCAGATTTCTTAGCCAGTCCTCATAATTCGGGCCGGTAAGCTTATTTGCATCAAGTATGCTTCGTAGTGAGATTAGTGATTTTGACATTTTTAAAATTCTGCATGTGAAAAGACAACATTTTAGCAAACATTCATTTTATTAACTTTGCATACCAAAATAAATTTAGGTCTTTATTTTAAATTGGTATCTCCCACTATTTTCATCAAACTATATTACCCTCACTCATATAGTTCGGCAACATCTAATTAAAGATTTGCTAGTGAGATTAAGGATCCCATTTCAAATGTATATAACCTTTTGGATAGCACAACAAGCGATATACAAATAAATAGGTAGACAACTCTTGTCAATTACATCACCATATAACTCCTTTTATTTTGCCTCTTAAATCATAATGGTCATGTGTGTGCACATCCGAACTAAAATGATTTAAGTTAAGTCCAGCCTAGCACTTCCATAAATTCAAAAAGAAAAAAAATTTCGTCCTTGTGGATAGCACAACAAGACTAGATCGTTCAATTTTCTTGATAAGCATCAAATGTGATTAATTAACATCTTAAATATTCAATACTCGCCTTGTGGATAGCACAACAAACTCATATTAAATATTTAATACTCTATTAACTAATCATGCTAGAAGGCGATGTTCGATATTCCAAATATCATTTGAACGCTTCAGACTTAATAATATTTCTTTGAGGGGTTTGTTATTATTTGTCTCATCTTTTTAAGTGCGCATGCACATATATATATAAAATATGCGTCATTTTATTAAACATGCGAAGCATGTTTGTATAAAATATAATATATATAATATTTAGCATGCAATATAGAATACTATATTCTACCCGGATTGATTATGGACTTTTATTCTAGTTTGGTTCACTAGAGCCACCAAGTGAACCAAAAGGTCAAACTTAGGAGTGCAAAAATTTAAATTTAAACGTAACTGTTACATTTAAACCCGGGCTCCATACAAACGGGTCTTCACGCGCTCCTTGCTCCTTGGTCTCCAGTTTCTTCAAGATAATTCTAACTATCTCTATTACATAAATTATTTTTAAATAGAAACCTTGATCAGCAGTCAAGGGGAAGTACATAGAAGGGAGATAGAATTTTACACCGAGAATAAAATCAGAGAAGACGAGGTACGCAGACCCCATTTTATAAAAGCCATACATTTAAGCATTCATCCAAAATAAAATCCAATCACATTGGTCATAGTCCATAATCAATCCCTTTTATTACCATACATATCATCATACGTATCGATAAAACTTATTCATCTCATGAAAGTAAATTCATTCCATATATGTATTAATATCAGTTAATGGGCAAAAGTTTGCTAAACTTTGTTTTTGGAAAAATAAACTCCTTTATTTCATTCAAAAACAATTCCAAATTAAACTCTTTAATTTTAGCAATTCTGAAATCTCATTTCATATAAAATAAACATCTTTATTTTAAATCTTTATTAATTAAATAAATCATTCATTTAACTAAATAAAACAAAAAAAAATTCAGATTCTGTTAGTGGAGCAGCTGCGCCAGGAATATAAAGGGAACCGGCGCAGCATAAAAACCAGGCCAAGACACTGGCGCAGCTGCGCAGCAAGAAGGCCAGGAATTGGTGCAGCTGCGCAGCTTCGCAGAATCAGAAAAAATTTTGTTGCCCAGAACTCGATCCAATCGCATATTATACATGTATGGATTCACATAGACTGATAATTAGCACAAGATTGGCTCTGATACCACTGTTGGGTTTGTACGTAAGGCAATCATGCAATCAAATCACATAAATAGGGCGGAAGCGTAAAAAACTAGGTTTTCAAAAAATTTATACAAACCCAATACCATGATCATTCTTATGCATCAATTATCAGTGAATGAGGAAGGAGAAAAATAGAATTATACCTTTGAAGATCCAAGCTTCCTCAGGTACAAGTTCTACTACTTTGATTCCTCTGTAGTGGCTCCTTCCCTTGATCAATGCCAGCCACCCAAATGTTTGGCCTCTAACAGTGATCCACCAAGGAAGATGAAGAACTCAGTAAGATGGGTTATTGGCTTAACCCTTGTTTCTATCTCTATAGAATATGTGTACTCTCAACTCTTGAAAAATTCACGTACCTTATTTCTGATATAAGACTCTCTTATATAGATATTAGGTTAACCCTCCTAATCCAATTAGAATAGGGTTTTATTTAATTAATTAATTAAATACTTTTAATTAATTTATATCCTAGTCTTTATTAGGATTTAGAGAGAATACTGATATTATATTAATTCTTAAACTCCTTTAGAATTAAAATAATAATAATAATAATAATAATATTAATAAGACTCCTCTTATTAATTTATATTTAATATTTCTAAAATATTAAATAATAAACATTAAGCTATTTAATTTATTCTATCATCATAGATTAAATTAATTATACTTAATGCATTATTACTATCATGCCATTTTCTTCTTAAATAATTCTTCTTCCTTTTATGGTGTGACCCTTTAGGTTCTCCATATTAAACCGGTTGTGAATAAATCAATTAGAACAATTCTAATCTTATTTAAATAAACAAATTAAACTAATAATCTATTTAAATAAATAATATTTATTCTACAATAGGGATAAGCCTCCTTAGCGATCAACGACTTTCTAGATAATATAGATTTCAACATTAATCATAAAAGAACCTGTGAGTTAATAGTTACCGTACAATTCAATCCTTCCACCATACAATGTCCCAATTAAATATAAGACATGGATTTACTGTCAAGTCTTAATTTATTTAATCATATGTATATCGATTAGAAAATGCACAACTTCAAATAATGCAAATTAGAAACCTCTTTCTAATTTCATTCTGCCTTGGCCAAGGATTCCTGGGTTGTCATTTAACAAATCACATAGGACATATCTCCTCTTTTACTAGAGGTGGTAGATTCTTTAGTGATCATTCATTATCTCCATATATAACTCATTACACCCAAGCATACCCTATATATGCCTTAAAAGGCCTTAAGGAATTAGTCAAAGTATAATTTGTTACATACAAGATACTATGATGATCTCAAGTCCAAGGATCACATGTACTACTATCACATTAGGAATTCCTATTGACGGGCGAGTAAAACTCCATTAGGTATTCCATAGCGAGTCACGTTCAGTGAACTTATTCTCCAATAAGCACCTACATACTTGCTTTAGTGTCTCCACATAAATGACCATGAGATCAGTCATCCTCATCCAATGAGCAAGCAACATATGTACCAATCTATCCGGATTTACTAATCCCCATTTTAGTAATCCCACAATTGAGAACTATTTTAGTTTTTAAGCTTTCTAAGAATTTAGATCTCATTATCATGATCTCATCATGATTCTAAAAGCATTGCTTAAAACTATGGGTTATTTACATATTATAAAAACAGCACCATGTAGATAATTATATGCCTTA
Organism: Panax stipuleanatus; assembly: GCA_020205555.1. NCBI lineage: Eukaryota > Viridiplantae > Streptophyta > Magnoliopsida > Apiales > Araliaceae > Panax > Panax stipuleanatus. The sequence continues at coordinate 134,153,065 of CM035124.1, read as the reverse complement.
AATGAATATTTTATTAATAAATAAATAAGATTGTTTACAAAGTATATGCTTTGTCATCATACATGATTGGCTTGTATGCACACTACTATCATTAAGGAAATTTTCAACATAACTTCATAATCTAACACTATGAACACGAATTTCATAGTGTTCATCATATACTTGTGAATTAAAATTCTTAAATAACTATGAAACTCTCATGTAAACATATATATATATATATATACATACATATCCCATTCACATATCAAAATAAATAGCTTTCACAAAGAGACTTTCACATAGAGTTCTAAAACCATGAAAACATAAAAGAATATGCTTTGAAAACTTGTTTTACAACAATTGTATTTTGAAAACCCTTTCATGGCATACAATTTCATATGAAAACATATAACATCATATAACACATATAATTTCATGATTGTAAAGACCTAATTTGGCAAAGAAGAAAATACAACACATAAGAATTAGTTCTAGGGTTAAGATTATAACCTTACTAGTTTTAGGTTAAGAGAGAGATGAACTTGGGCTTGCTTTGCCTTCTTCTTCTTCTTCTCTGAGAATTCTCTGACAATTCTCTCTAACCCTCTTCTTCTTTTCTTTCTTTGTTTTATAAAACTAACGTAACTTTGTTTTTAACTGACATATGTAATATTATACATATAATCATATACATATATGTAACTTATAAATAATAAGTATAATATTTATAACCATAATAAGTATTATTAATTACATAGGTTATAGAATTTGAAAAGAGTAAGGTCACGTTTGGCAACCTCTTAGAAAAATAGGTTTTCAGTGCTAAGGCCTTGTTTGGGTAAAATAAGATTAAACAAGTACAAGGGCCTTGTTTGGCAAAACATTTTAAAATCCTTTTCTAGTCTTTTAATAACTCTTTAAATCCATAGATTAAATATTACACTTATTTAATTAAATTACAACACTCTAATTCAATTAAATAAACTAACATTCACATAATACCAAATTGTCACACAATTGAATTTCCTTTATTAAACATAATTCGTGTACAAATTATTATCACTTAGAACATAACATTAAATATAATTAAATTATTGCCAATTAAATTAAAATGATGCTACACCATTGCTAACATATCAATTTAATTAATCATATAGCACTTAATTAAATTGTCCACAACACTCGCACACTTTACTTATTTATTCGAAGAGTGACGACTCGATATCACGTAATAACAAACTTTAAAATTCTTTTGTCAGGATGACGAACATTGGAGAATCTAGTCAGGCTAGAAAGGTTGTATCTCAGGTGCCTGGAGGGGAGGAACCCCGTGACATACATGTTGTCTAGGAGCAGCTGGTTAGGAGAGAGCCATCTCCAGTGATCACCATAGCAGGTCGGGAGCATGAGCTGACACCTATTCCAGAGGACGAGGACGAGGACGAGTCTGAAGAGGAGGAAGAGGATCCTGAAGAGGAATTCCCACCTCACTCTACTAGTGTTGAGATGTACGAGGCAGTCTACGATAGTAACGTGGAGCTTCATGGACGAGTAGGAGATCTCGAGGAAACTATCCAGCAACGAGACAATACGATCGAGGAAATTGCAAGTGACCTGGGAGATGCACAGTGGAACTTGATACATATGGAAGTTGAAAGAGATACTGCTCAATTTGAACTGGCAAAGCTAAAGCAAGACATCCAGGAGGAGTCGAGGAAGTGTGTCAGGGCTGAAGTGTCAAGCTTGAAGAGGAGGTTAGAAAGGCGAGGAGGTTTGAGCGGGGACTGAAACCCTGGCTCTACAGCAAGGTCTCTATGTTCCAGCTAAATACGTTTGCAGCCGTTCTGGAAAAGGCTATTCTAGCTGAAGGGGGAAGCGAAGCGGTGAATAAATTCAACTAAGATAAGAAGAAGAAGAATGAAATGGAAACTAAGGCTAGTGGTAGCGGGGTTATTCATCAGAAAAGGAAGTGGAATGACAATAACTCTGCTGGGAGTCAGCAGGGAGGCCATCAGAAGAGGAAGCTTGAAGAGTGTGCTACATGCGGGAAGATTCACACTGGAGTGTGCATGAAAGGGAAACGCATATGCTACAAATGTGGTCAGGAAGGCCACATCGCGCCATATTGCCCAAACCTCAAGAAAGGAGCTTGTTATACATGTGGATCCAAGGATCACATGGCTAGTAATTGCCCTAAGAAGCCAGCGGCAGGGTCAATAGGGAATGGAGGAAAGGACAACGGCAGAACTATGACTCTTACCGGACCATCGCCACTACAGGCCGTTTGACCCACTGCTCGCACATTCAACATGACGGTGCAAGACGCGGTGCAATCAAAAGACGTGGTGGCAGGTATTATTCCGATCAATAGTATAAATGCATATGTATTATTTGATTCGGGTGCTACTTGTTCATTTATATCTGATGATTTTGCTAAAACCCTAGACTTACCTGTAGAGGAGTTAGTTTACCCTTTGAACATAGAAATTGCGAATAGGGAGATTATTCCTGTTAGGAGTGTTTATAGGAATTGCAGATTGGATATTAAAGGTTAAGAGCTTAGAGTAGATTTAATTTTGATTAAACTTGGGGAATTCGATGTCATATTGGGTATGGACTGGTTGTTCAACCATGGGGCGATAATTGACTGTCAGAAAAAGTCGGTAAACCTTACGACTCCGTCGAAAGTAGTGTTCTATGGTAGTAAATCGCCTAGACAAGTAAATTGTCTGACAATGATGCAAGCTAATAAACTTTTGATGCAAGGCTGTGTAGGATATTTAGCCTACATAGTAGATACGCGTAAGGAGAGCCTTAAGGTAGAGGAGATATCGGTAGTTAAGGAGTTTGTGGACGTTTTTTTGAGCGATTTGCCAGGACCTCCTGCCAGATAGGGAGACAGAGTTCGTGATCGATTTAGCGCCAGGAACTGCTCCAATTTCAAAGGCTCCATATCGAATGGCTCCAGTCGAGATGAAGGAACTGATGGTTCAACTGCAGGAACTGTTAGACAAGAAGTATATCTAACCGAGCGTTTCGCCGTGGGGAGCGCCTGTTTTATTCGTGAAGAAGAAGGATGGATCGATGCGTCTTTGCATTGATTATAGGGAATTGAATAAAGTTACGATCAAGAATAGGTATCCTTTACCTAGGATCGATGACTTATTTGATCAACTGAAGGGTGCGAGGTATTTCTCAAAAATTGATTTGAGAAGCGGGTATCATCAGTTGAAGGTGAGGAAGGAAGATATACCGAAAATTGCTTTTAGGACTCGGTATGGTCATTACGAGTTTTTGGTGATGTCATTTGGTCTCACGAATGCCCCAGCTGCATTTATGGACGTAATGAACAGGGTGTTCAAACCATTTCTAGATAAGTTCGTGGTAGTATTTATAGATGACATCCTGGTTTATTCTAAGACCGAGGAGGAGCATGCTGAAGATTAAGACTAACCTTAGAAGTATTGAGACGAGAAAAGCTTTACGCTAAATTCTCGAAATGCGAATTTTAGTTGGAACGTGTACAATTTCTTGGCCACGTGATCAACAAGGAGGGTATTTCAGTAGATCCGTCGAAGGTTGAAGCGGTAATGAATTGGGATCAGCCGAAGACGCCTTCTGAAGTGAGGAGTTTCTTGGGATTGGCTGGTTATTACTGAAGATTTATCCAAGACTTTTCTAAAATCGCAACTCCGTTGACGAATTTGACTCTTAAAACAGTTAAGTTTGTTTGGACGGAGAAGTGTGAGGAGAGTTTTCAAGAGTTGAAGAAGAGGTTGAGTACTGCACCTGTATTATCTTTGCCGGATAGTTCGGGGAATTTCGTGGTATATAGTGATGCCTCACATAAAGGATTAGGCTGTGTGTTGATGCAAAGAGGCAAAGTCATTGCCTATGCGTCACGTCAGCTGAAGGACTATGAGAAGGGGTATCCGACCCATGACTTGGAATTGGCGGCAGTAGTGTTTGCTCTAAAGATTTGGAGACACTACTTATATGGAGAGAAGTGTGAAATATATACAGATCACAAGAGTCTGAAGTATATCTTCACCCAGAAGGATTTGAACATGCGCCAAAGGAGATGGTTGGAACTGATCAAGGACTACGATTGTGAAATACTTTACCATCCGGGTAAAGCTAATGTTGTCGCCGACGCTTTGAGCAGGAAAGGTCGGGAGAAGCTGAATATGTTAACTGATCAGGATCGGTTAATAGAGCAGATGGCTAGATTAGAGCTGGAAGTAAAGTTTCCAAAGGAATTGGATGAGAAGTTGTTTCAAGTAATCACTGGTTCTACTATAGTGGACAAGGTAAAAGAAGCTCAACTTCACGATGAAGAATGCGAGAAGATTTGGAAGAGAATAGCTGATGGCGAAGAGTTTAAATTCAAGATCGACAGTGAGAAACTGCTACGATTTGAAGGTAGAATCTGGGTACCGCCAGTACCGGAAGTTAAGGAGGAAATCTTGAGCGAAGCTCACAGCTCGAAATATTCAATTCACCCTGGGAGTACGAAGATGTACCAGGATCTCAGGCATCATTTTTGGTGGCCGAATATGAAGAGGGACGTTGCTGAATGCGTTGCGAAATGCTTAACGTGCCAGAGAGTCAAGGCAGAACACCAGAGACCTAGCGGATTGCTGCAACCATTAGAAATTCCAGAGTGGAAATGGGAGCATATCACGATGGATTTCGTGCTGGGTCTTCCAGCGACTCAGAAAGGCTTCGATACGATATGGGTTATTGTGGATCGACTGACGAAGTCAGCCCACTTTTTACCAATCAGGATTAAATATAACTTGGAACAATTAGCTAAATTATACGTTAAGGAAATCATTTCTCGACATGGTGTCCCAGTGTCGATTGTGTCAGACAGAGATCCGCGTTTTACGTCAAATTTCTGGAAGCGTTTACAAGAATGTTTGGGAACGCAGTTGGGAATGAGTACAGCGTACCATCCTCAAACCGATGGTCAGAGCGAGAGAACAATTCAAACGCTTGAGGCTATGCTAAGAGCATGTGTGATGGACTTCAAAGGGAGCTGGGATGATCATCTACCGTTGGTAGAGTTCGCCTACAACAATAGTCATCATGCGAGTATTGGCATGCCGCCTTACGAAGCGTTATACGGCAGAAAGTGCAGGACTCCTCTATACTAGGATGAAGTTGGTGAACGTCAGCTGTTGGGACCGAAATTGGTACAACAAACTGCAGAAAATTGTGAAGCTGATCAGAATAAGATTGGTTGCTGCTCAGGACAGACAGAAGAAATATACCGATCAACATCGACAGAACCGAGAATTCTTACCAGGAAGCTTCGTTTTCCTAAAGGTATCTCCCTGGAAGGGGAAGATTAGATTTGGCAAGAAGGGGAAGCTGAGTCCCCGATTTATTGGACCTTTTGAGGTATTACTAAAAGTTGGCGAGGTAGCTTACGAAGTGGCATTACCTCCGGAACTCGAGAATATACGTAACGTATTTTATATTTCCGTGTTACGGCCTTACAAACATGACTATAAACATGTAATAGAATACGAGCCTTTACAATTTGATAAAGACTTAACGTATGAAGAAGTGCCTGTTCAAATTATTGATAGAAAAGAACAAGTACTTAGGAATAAAGTGATACCTTCTGTTAAGGTAATTTGGAGGAACCACAGTGCTGAAGAAGCTACGTGGGAACTCGAAGATGTTATGATGAAGTCCTATCCTCAATTATTTGCTTAATTGAAGTGTGTAACCCCTTAGATATCGATTTTGGGGACAGAATCCTTTTAAGGGGGGAAGAATGTAACAGATGAGAATTTTTATGAGGTGAGAATTTTTATGAGATTTTTTTTTATGTTGTGATTCTGGGGACAGAATCCTTTTAAGGAGGGAAGACTGTAACGATTGAGAATTTTATATGTTAATTGTAAATATTTATTGAAGTAAATAAATATTTTATAGAATTTATTTGTGAAGATAAATAAATAAATTGTGCGATTGTTGGGGACAATTTAATTAAGTGCTATATGATTAATTAAATTGATATGTTAGCAATGGTGTAGCATCATTTTAATTTAATTGGGAATAATTTAATTAGGATTAATGTTATGTGCTAAGTGATAATAATTTGTTAGACGAATTATGTTTAATAAAGGAAATTCAATTGTGTGACAATTTGGTATTATGTGAATGTTAGTTTATTTAATTGAATTAGAGTGTTGTAATTTAATTAAATAAGTGTAATATTTAATCTATGGATTTAAAGAGTTATTAAAAGACTAGAAAAGAATTTTAAAGTGTTTTGCCAAACAAGGCCCTTGTACTTGTTTAATCTTATTTTACCTAAACAAGGCCTTAGCACTAAAAACCTATTTTTCTAAGAGATTGCCAAACATGGCCTTGGACTTTTCAAATTCTATAACCTATGTAATTAATAATACTTATTATGGTTATAAATATTATACTTATTATTTATAAGTTACATATATGTATATGATTATATGTATAATATTATATATGTCAGTTAAAAACAAAGTTACATTAGTTTTATAAAACAAAGAAAGAAAAGAAGAAGAGGGTTAGAGAGAATTGTCAGAGAATTGTCAGAGAAGAAAAAGAAGAAGAAGAAGAAGGCAAAGCAAGCCCAAGTTCATCTCTCTCTTAACCTAAAACTAGTAAGGTTATAATCTTAACCCTAGAACTAATTCATAGGTGTTGTGTTTTCTTCTTTGCCAAATTAGGTCTTTACAATCATGAAATTATATGTGTTATATGATGTTATATGTTTTCATATGAAATTGTATACCATGAAAGGGTTTTCAAAATACAATTGTTGTAAAACAAGTTTTCAAAGCATATTCTTTTATGTTTTCATGGTTTTAGAACTCTATGTGAAAGTATCTTTGTGAAAGCTATTTATTTTGATATGTGAATGGGATACGTATATATATATATATATATATATATATATATATATATATATATGTTTACATGAGAGTTTCATAGTTGTTTAAGAATTTCAATTCACAAGTATATGATGAACACTATGAAATTCATGTTCATAGTGTTAGATTATGAAGTTATGTTGAAAATTTCTTTAAATCCTTGAGGTGAGCATGAATTATGTGTAATATGTGATATAACATGATTATATATGAGTTATATGATGATTCTAGCAATTCAATCCATGAATTTTTGATAAACAATAAGAAGCATGTTCATAGTGATTTTTGGTGAAACTATTTCTGAAAACGGCTTTTGAAACTATCAAATTGATGTTTAATTTTGAGTTATTGTTAAAATTGATCATGTATTATGTTAATGTGTTAAGAATTTGAGTTATTGTTAAAATTGATCATGTATTATGTTAATGTGTTAAGAATATGAGTTAACACAATTATAATCACTTGAATTGGATGAAAAACGAATTCGTAGTAGCAATTTTCGTCAAGAACGCTTAAAATTGTATTTTTCTTTGAAAATCATGAAATCTTGTTTTGGATTATGTGTTTTATGGATTATATATGTTATGAGCATGATAATAAGTTTAAAATATTGTTAGTATCAAGTTTTATGTTTATCATGTTGGGAAAAATCGAATTCGGTGTGAAGAAATAAGCCAAATTGGCTTAATTCTCCACCAGTTCGCGAGCCGGGCGCTGAGGCTGGGGGAACACCCACCCCAGCGGGTGTTTTGCACTGGGAGGACCCGCCCCAGCGGGTGGGGCTGCTGCCAAGAAAATCTGGAATTTTTTTTTTGAGTTTTTATGCCCCGTTTGTAAAGCTAACTTGTTTCTAAGACTTGGAAAGTGAAATGTATAATAAGATAACATGTTTTTGATGTGTTTAAGTTAGATTGAAGTATATTATGAATATGTTACATATGTGTGTTTGTGTGTTGCTTTCACGAGGCACACAACACGATTCATTGAAGTATAGGCTTATTAATGCATGCCGTGAGTATAGACTCACGTACTTGACTAATTAGTAACCAATGTGGTAAATTATAATATGAGTTTGACTTGGATATGAAGTTCGATGGTTTAAATGTTATAATTGGATACTAATAGATGGTTTGAATGTAATATAAATGTGTAGGGTGTTTGTGAAGTGCGTATAGTTGTTAAAGTGTAGCGTGCGATTAAGGCAAGTTCTCTTACCCTTATTCTCTTATGTTAAACAAGTTTCTAAACTTGTTATTTATATTGTGCAAGTTCTTTAATCTACTCTTGAATGCTATACAAGCCTATTCATTGTATATTTTCATTGTGCAAGTTTCCTAACCCTTGCTCAAGAAATCACGAAAGTTCATTTACGTTCTTTAAATTGTTATGTGTGGTACAAGTTATACCATACTCATAAAGCGTAAGTATTAAAGCGTTATTTTAGTAATATGATCTTGACTTAGTTGTTCAAGCAAGATCTACTTAGTCTATCGAATGCTTTAAGTTGTTTCTAAAAGCATGCCTATCTATTATGAAGTTTATTGTCATATTTTGCAATTTGTTCATGATTGAACTGTAAAGGACTGTAAGTCGATTCAACTACTCCTAGTTGATGATAGTTGAACTCTAAAGTTCCCTTATCTATCCAAACCGAACTTTCTTTGGTGCGGACTTGTATTCAATTTCTGAGAAGGAACAACCCTATTAATTAGGGGAAATTTATGCGAAAGCGTTAAATGGTTGTGCACAATTCATGGTACAAATGGTTGATCCCCCTGAGTACGAGTTAAGGGTCCATAGTCTTATTGACTGTTAAAGGTTTAAATAGAAATATTTATAACCTAGGACAATGGTTCAAGGTCTTATGACCCTCAGATGATTTCATATTCGAATCCTATATATTGATGAAAGAATTATATTTCAATTCTTTATATTGATGAAAGTAAAGTTATTCAAACTCTTTTGAAACGATTCACTTATGTCATATCACTGTTGTATATCTAAGTGAGCTTTTGTTTGCTCACTCTTGCCTGCTTTACCACTATTTGCAGTTGAGACCAAGAATGTTGACATACCATCAACAAGTAAAGAAAAAAGAAAGATGAATAAGTGAAGGCTTGTGACGTCAAGTTGCTTTTGTAATAAGACTTAGTTGGTTATGTTTATATTTCCACATTTACGTTATTTGAAAGATGTTAATGTTTAGATAACCCTGGGATTTTTGTTGAACAAGTTGCCATTCTTTCTAGAGGAAGATTTTATTAAGGTTTTATGAAGGTTTTAATTAGTTTGAAATTTTATTTGGGTAGATGTATGTTTTAATTAGAAAGTGAACACCAAATCATGTGGAAAAGAAGTACCCGAATTTGGGGGTGTCACATCCGGGGACTTCGTTTCCACATGATTTGGTGTTCACTTTCTAATTAAAACATACATCTACCCAAATAAAATTTCAAACTAATTACAACCTTAATAAAATCTTCCTCTAGAAAGAATGGCAACTTGTTCAACAAAAATCCCAGGGTTATCTAAACCTTAACATCATTCAAATAACGTAAATGCGGAAATATAAACATAACCAACTAAGTCTTATTACAAAAGCAACTTGACGTCACAAGCCTTCACTTATTCATCTTTCCTTTTTCTTTACTTGTTGATGGTATGTCAACATTCTTGGTCCCAACTGCAAATGGTGGTAAAGCAGGCAAGAGTGAGCAAACAAAAGCTCACTTGGATGTACAACAGTGATATGACATAAGTGAATCGTTTCAAAAGAGTTTGAATAACTTTACTTTCATCAATATAAAGAATTGAAATATAATTCTTTCATCAATATATAGGATTCGAATATGAAATCATCTGAGGGTCATCAGACCTTGAACCATTGTCCTAGGTTATAAATATTTCTATTTAAACCTTTAACAGTAAATAAGACTATGGACCCTTAACTCGTACTCAGGGGGATCAACCCTTTGTACCATGAGTTGTGCACAACCATTTAATGCTTTCGCATAAATTTCCCCTAATTAATAGGGTTGTTCCTTCTCAGAAATTGAATACAAGTCCGCACCAAAGAAAGTTTGGTTTGGATAGATAAGGGAACTTTAGAGTTCAACTATCATCAACTAGGAGTAGTTGAATCAACTTACAGTCCTGTACAGTTCAATCATGAACAAATTGGAAAATATGATAATAAACTTCATAATAGATAGGCATGCTTTTAGAAACAACTTAAAGCATTCGATAGACTAAGTATATCTTGCTTGAACAACTAAGTCAAGATCATATTACTAAAATAACGCTGTAATACTTAGGCTTTATGAGTATGGTATAACTTGTACCACACATAACAATTTAAAGAACGTAAATAAACTTTCGTGATTTCTTGAGCAAGGGTTAGGAAACTTGCACAATGAAAATATACAATGAATAGGCTTGTATAGCATTCAAGAGTAGATTAAAGAACTTGCACAATATAAATAACAAGTTTAGAAACTTGTTTAACATAAGAGAATAAGGGTAAGAGAACTTGCCTTAAGCGCAAGCTACACTTTAACAACTATACGCACTTCACAAACACCCTACACATTTATATTACATTCAAACCATCTATTAGTATCCAATTACAATATTTAAACCATTGAACTTCATATCCAAGTCCAACTCATAGTATAATTTACCACATTGGTTACTAATTAGTCAAGTACGTAAGTCTATACTCACGGCATGCATTAATAAGCCCATACTTCAATGAATCATGTTGTGTGCCTCGTGAAAGCAACACACAAACACACACATGTAACATATTCATAATATACTTCAATCTAACTTAAACACATCAAAAACATGTTATCTTATTATACATTTCACTTTCCAAGTCTTAGAAACAAGTTAGCTTTACAAACGGGGCATAAAAACTCAAAAAAAAAATTCCAGATTTTCTTGGCAGCAGCCCCACCCGCTGGGGCGGGTCCTCCCAGTGCAAAACACCCGCTGGGGTGGGTGTTCCCCCAGCCTCAGCGCCCGGCTCGCTAACTGGTGGAGAATTAAGCCAATTTGGCTTATTTCTTCACACCGAATTCAATTTTTCCCAACATGATAAACATAAAACTTGATACTAACAATATTTTAAACTTATTATCATGCTCATAACATATATAATCCATAAAACACATAATCCAAAACAAGATTTCATGATTTTCAAAGAAAAATACAATTTTAAGCGTTCTTGACGAAAATTGCTACTACGAATTCGTTTTTCATCCAATTCAAGTGATTCCAATTGTGTTAACTCATATTCTTAACACATTAACATAATACATGATCAATTTTAACAATAACTCAAAATCAAACATCAATTTGATAGTTTCAAAAGCCGTTTTCAGAAATAGTTTCACCAAAAATCACTATGAACATGCTTCTTATTGTTTATCAAAAATTCATGGATTGAATTGCTAGAATCATCATATAACTCATATATAATCATGTTATATCACATATTACACATAATTCATGCTCACCTCAAGGATTTAAGGAAATTTTCAACATAACTTCATAATCTAACACTATGAACATGAATTTCATAGTGTTATCATATACTTGTGAATTGAAATTCTTAAACAACTATGAAACTCTCATGTAAACATATATATATATATATATATATATACATACATACATATCCCATTCACATATCAAAATAAATAGCTTTCACAAAGAGACTTTCACATAGAGTTCTAAAACCATGAAAACATAAAAGAATATGCTTTGAAAACTTGTTTTACAATAATTGTATTTTGAAAACCCTTTCATGGCATACAATTTCATATGAAAACATATAACATCATATAACACATATAATTTCAATGATTGTAAAGACCTAATTTGGCAAAGAAGAAAACACAACACATAAGAATTAGTTCTAGGGTTAAGATTATAACCTTACTAGTTTTAGGTTAAGAGAGAGATGAACTTGGGCTTGCTTTGCCTTCTTCTTCTTCTTCTTCTTCTCTGAGAATTCTCTGACAATTCTCTCTAACCCTCTTCTTCTTTTCTTTCTTTGTTTTATAAAACTAACGTAACTTTGTTTTTAACTGACATATGTAATATTATACATATAATCATATACATATATGTAACTTATAAATAATAAGTATAATATTTATAACCATAATAAGTATTATTAATTACATAGGTTATAGAATTTGAAAAGAGTAAGGCCACGTTTGGCAACCTCTTAGAAAAATAGGTTTTTAGTGCTAAGGCCTTGTTTGGGTAAAATAAGATTAAACAAGTACAAGGGCCTTGTTTGGCAAAACACTTTAAAATCCTTTTCTAGTCTTTTAATAACTCTTTAAATCCATAGATTAAATATTACAATTATTTAATTAAATTACAACACTCTAATTCAATTAAATAAACTAACATTCACATAATACCAAATTGTCGCACAATTGAATTTCCTTTATTAAACATAATTCGTGTACAAATTATTATCACTTAGCACATAACATTAAATCTAATTAAATTATTCCCAATTAAATTAAAATAATGCTACACCATTGCTAACATATCAATTTAATTAATCATATAGCACTTAATTAAATTGTCCACAACACTCGCACACTTTATTTATTTATCTTCACAATTAAACTCAATAAAATATTTATTTAATTCAATAAATATTTTCAATTAATATTTAAAATTCTCAATCGTTACAGTAGAGGAAGCTTAGGTGAGCAATTCACGATGTGCAGATCTGGTAGAGGATGAGGCGCGTGCAAAGAAAGCTAAGATTACAGAGACTTGCTACACATTTCTGAGGGCCATTGATGAGGCCCAGGACTGAGTTATGAGTTATCCAATTCAGTTCGAGGGACTGCCTAGGTATATGTTAGATCGCATGACTATGTCCAGCATAATGGAGGAGGAGCGTAGCGAAGCTGTCCGACGTCTTAGCAGGCAGTGATGGGATAGTATGATTATTTGAATGCTTAACTGATAATTAATAATGTAAATTCCGATGTGAGAATAAACAAAGGAATATTCTGATGATTTAAATCTTAAAGATCTTTTATCTCAGGATAGTTGATGTAAATGGCAGAAATGCTATTGTACTATATTAAAAAACTTTTGATTTTAATAAAATATCAAAGTTTATTTGAGATGTTATGAGTTAAAATGATTGTGTTAAATATTTGAGTTAAGTCTTAAGTATTTAAGAGATTGAATAAAGATCTAATGAGCGTATATCTTAACAGAAATATGCCGCCAAGAAGGAGACAAAATCATCGACAAGCCCAAGAAGGGTTAACGAATAACAATAACAACAATGATGCCAATGCGAACCCCGTTCAGCAGTTAGTAAATCTGTTAGCTGGAGCGATGAATAATTAGCCTCAAGCTCCACCGAACACCTCATTTAAAGACTTTAAGGCAGTGGGACCGCCGGAGTTTAAAGGCTCTATAAACCCGGTAGAAGCTCAGACTTGGGTTTTGGAGATCGAGAAAGTTTTTGAGGTCGCTCGAGTTAGGGAGGACCAGAAGACCGCCTACGCGACATTCATGTTAAAATTAGAAGCCAGCTACTGGTGGCAGACAAATAAGGTCAGGGGAGGAGAAGGTGTAATAACCTGGGAAAGGTTAAAGGAAATTTTTTTTAAGATGTACTTCCCAACCAACTCCCAGAATCAGATGGAGGTGCAGTTTCTGGAGTTAAAACAGGGTAGTATATCTGTGCCCGACTACGTGGCAAAGTTTAATGAATTGGCTAGGTTTGCCCAATATCAGGTGCATACTGACGAAAGAAAGGCTAGGCATTTTGAGCAGGGACTGAAACCCTGGTTGTATAGCAAAGTGTCAATGTTTCAATTGAACACTATTGCTGGAGTTCTAGAGAAGGCCATCCTCGCTGAAGGTGGAAGTGAAGCAGTGACCAAGTACAATCAGGATCAGAAGAAGAAGAAGAATGAAAGTGAAGGAAATAATAAGGCTAGTGGCAGTAACACGGGAGGAAGCAATAATCATAAACGAAGGTGGAATGACAATCCATCGACCGTAAATCTGTAAGGGAGTCAGAAGAAGAAGATAGAAGCATGCCCAACTTGTGGAAAGGCTCACTTGGGAGTCTGCATGAAGGGGAAAAGAGTTTGCTACAACTGTGGTCAGGAAGGCCATATAGCACCTAATTGCCCTAACCCTAAGAAGGGCGCCTGCTATACATGTGGATCAAAGGATCACTTGGCTAGAGACTGTCCCAAGAAGGCATCTGGAGGGGCAGGGTTAGGTGGAAACAAGGGAAATAATAGTGGAAATCCTCTTACAATTACCAGACCGACTTTGACAAATCGACCAACTACAAGGACATTCAACATGATCGTACAGGATGCTGTGCAATCTCGTGATGTGGTGTCAGGTATCATTCCGATCAATAAAGTCAATGCTTATATTTTATTTGATTCGGGTGCTACTTGTTGATTTATATCCGAGGACTTTGCAAAGAACTTAGAATTGCATAAAGACGAATTAGAAATCCCGATGAACATAGAGATTGCAAACAGGGAAGTTATTCCTGTTAGGTATATACACAAGAATTATAGAGTGGATATTAAGGGTAATGTTATGAATGTAGATCTTATCCCAATTAAACTTGGGGAATTTGACGTTATTTTGGGAATGGATTGGCTATTCAATTATGGAGCCGTAATTGATTGCAAGAAGAAATGTATTAACCTTATAACTCCGTCAAAGGTTGAGTTTTATGGCAACAAGTCGCCTAGGCAAGCGAGTTGTCTATTGATGATGCAAGCTAGGAAGTTATTAAGACAAGGCTGTGTAGGATATTTAGCCTTTATAGTCGATAGTCGTAAGGAGAATCCGAAGTTAGAGGAAATACCAGTCGTAAGGGACTTTGTGGATGTGTTTCCAGACAATCTGCCAGACTTCCGCCAGATAGGGAAGTAAATTTCATTATCAATTTGGTGCCAGGAACGGCTCCAATATCGAAAGCACCGTACCGGATGGCTCCGGTAGAAATGAAAGAATTAATGGTTCAACTACAAGAGTTACTGGACAAGAAATATATTCAATCAAGCGTATCACCGTGGGGAGCGCCGGTATTATTCGTTAAAAAAAAGGATGGTACGATGCGGCTCTGCATCGATTATAGAGAATTGAACAAGGTTACCATAAAGAACAGGTATTCGTTGCCAAGCATTAACGATCTGTTTGATTAATTAAAGGGAGCGAGATATTTCTCAAAGATAGACCTGAGAAGTGGTTATCATCAGCTAAAAATGAGGCCAGAAGATGTCCCGAAGACAGCGTTTAGGACGCAATATGGTCACTACAAATTTTTGGTTTTGTCATTTGGTCTCACGAATGCGCCTGCAGCATTTATGGGCCTAATGAATGGAGTGTTTAAGCCATTTTTGGACAAATTCGTGGTGGTCTTTATTGACGATATATTGGTATATTCTAAGACCAAAGAAGAGCATGTTGAGCATTTGAAGTTGGCATTGGAGGTGTTGAGAAGAGAGAAGTTATACGCCAAATTCTCGAAATGTGAGTTCTGGATTGAAAGGATGCAATTTCTCGGACACGTGATTGATAAGGACGGAATTTTTGTGGATCCCTCCAATGTCGAAGCAGTGATGAATTGGGATCAGCCGAAAACACCATCAGAAGTAAGAAGTTTTCTTGTATTAGCAGGTTATTATAGAAGATTCATTCAGGATTTTTCCAAGATCGCCACTCCGCTAACGAATTTGACTAGGAAAGTTGTGAAATTTGTTTGAACGGAGAAGTGCGAGGAAAGTTTTCAAGAACTTAAGAAAAGATTGAGTACAGCACCTGTGTTGTCCCTTTCGGATGACACAGTAAACTTTATAGTATATAGTAATGCGTCGCATAAAGGGCTAGGCTGTGTGCTTATGCAAAACGGCAGAGTCATTGCGTACGCGTCACGACAGTTGAAAGATTATGAGAAGGGATATCCAACCCACAATTTAGAATTGGCTGCGGTGGTATTCGCCTTAATGATTTGGAGACACTATTTCTATGGGGAGAAGTGTGAAATATATACGGACCACAAGAGTCTGAAATATATTTTTACTCAAAAAGACTTGAATATGCTGTTGGGTTTGTACGAAATCGTGACGCAATCAAATTGCAAAAATTAGCGGAAGCATGGTATATCAGAGTTTAAAAAATTTCTACAAAACCATTACCCGGATCATCCTTTATGCAAATTATTAATTTAAAACGATAAATAAGAAGTTATGGAATCATACCCTTGTAGAACGAAGCTTCCACAGGTACTAGTTCAACTCCTTGTTCTTCGTGATCTCCTTGAATTTTCGGGTTAGATTCCTTCCTTTGATCAACGTTAGCCACCCAAGTGTTTGGCCTCTAGAGGTGATCCACCAAGGAAGATGAATTATCAAGAAGGAGGGTGGTTGGCTTAGTTTTCTATCCTCTATAGAAAAGGAGTACTCTCCAACAATTGAAATTGCATCAATCTAATACCTATTATAAGACTTCTCTTATATAGACATTGGTCAACCCTTCTAATCCTATTAGACATGGGATTTCTTTTAATTAATTAAACTCCTTTAATTAATTTAGGCTTCCCACCACATGGGAATAATTAATTAAATTCATTTAATTAATTTGTCTCCTAATCTTATTAGGAATAAATGAGAGTACTAAATATTAAATTAATTACTAAACTCCTTTAGAAATTAAAATAATAATAATTGTAATAATATTAATAAGACTCCTCTTATTAATTTATATTTAATATTTTCAAAATATTAAATAATAAACATGAAGCTATTTAATTTATTCTATCACCATAGATTAAATTAATTATACTTAATGCATTAGTACGATTATGCCATTACCTTCTTAAATAATTATTCTTCCTTTTATGGTGTGACCCTTTAGGTTCTCCATATTAAACCGGTTGTGAATAAATCAATTAAAACAATTTTAATCTTATTTAAATAAATAAATTAAACTAATAATTTATTTAAATAAATAATATTTATTCTACAATAGGGATAAGCCTCCCTAGCGATCAACGACTTTCCAGATAATATAGATTTCAACATTAATCATAAAAGAACCTGTGAGTTAATAGTTACCATACAATTCAATCCTTCCACCATACAATGTCCCAATTAAATATAAGACATGGATTTACTGTCAAGTCTTATTTTATTTAATTATATGTATTTCGATTACAAAATGCACAACTCCAAATAATGCAAATTAAAAACTCCTTTCTAATTTCATTTCACCTTGGCCAAGGATTCCTGGGTTGTCATTTAACGAATCACATGGGACATATCTCCTCTTTTACTAGAGGTGGTAGATTCTTTATTGATCATTCATTATCTCCATATGTAACTCATTATACCCAAGCATACCCTATATATGCCTTAAAAGGTCTTAAGGAATAAGTCAAAGTATAATTTGTTACACAACATCTAATTAAAAATTTGCTAGTGAGAATAAGGATCCCATTTCAAATGTATATAACCTTGTGGATAGCACAACAAGCGATATACAAATAAATAGGTAGACAACTCTTGTCAATTACATCACCATGTAATTCCTTTTATTTTGCCTCTTAAATCATAATGGTCAAGTGTGTGCACATCCGAACTAAAATAATTTAAGTTAAGTCCAGCCTAGCACTTTCATAAATTCAAAAAAGAAAAATGTTCGTCCTTGTGGATAGCACAACAAGACTAGATCGTTCAATTTTCTTGATAAGCATCAAATGTGATTAATTAACATCTTAAATACGCAATACTCGCCTTGTGGATAGCACAACAAGCTCATATTAAATATTTAATACTCTATTAATTTATCATGCTAGAAGGCGACGTTCGATATTCCAAATATCATTTGAACGCTTCGGACTTAATATTATTTCTTTGAGGGGTTTGTTATTATTTGTCTCATCTTGTTTAGCGCGCATGCACATATATATATAAAATACGCGTCATTTTATTAAACATGCGAAGCATGTTTGCATAAAATATAATATATATAATATTTAGCATGCAATATAGAATATTATATTCTACCCGGATTGATTATGGACTTTTTATTCTAGTTTGGTTCACTAGAGCCACCAAGTGAACCAAAAGGTCAAACCTAGGAGTGCAAGAATTTAAATTTAAATATAACTATTACATTTAAACACGGGCTCCATACAAACGGGTCTTCACGCGCTCCTTGCTCCTTGGTCTCCAATTTCTTCAAGATAATTCTAACTATTCTTATTACATTAAACTATTTAATTTAAATAGAAACCTTGATCAACAGTCAAGGGGAAGTACATAGGAGGGAGATAGAATTTTACATCAAGAAAAAAAAATTTTGGTATGCAAAATTAATAAAATGAATGTTTGCTAAAATATTGTTTTTCACATGCAGAATTTTAAAAATGTCAAAATCACTAATTTCACTGCGAAGCATACTTGATGCTAATAAGCTTACCGGGCCGAATTATACGGACTGGCTAAGAAATCTGAGAATAGTTCTCACTGCTGAAAAGATTTCTTATGTCCTAAACTCACATGTCCCTGGAACTGTTCCAGAAACAACCTCTGAGGAAGAGATTGCCACCATTGTAAAGTGGCAAGATGATGCATCTGTAGCTCAATGCATCATGCTCGCATCCATGAATAACGAGCTTCAGCGTCAGCAAGAAAACATGGATGCTCCTACTATGTTGATTCACCTCAAGGAGTTGTATGGTGAACAAAGTAGGACTGCTAGATATGAGATATCTAAGGAGCTCTTCCAATCTCGGATGACCGAGGGTACTGCCATCGAGACTCATGTCCTGAAAGTGATCAATTTGATTGAACGCCTTGGACAGCTTGGGTTCGTCATGGATGGGGAGTTGAGTCAAGACTTGGTCTTGCAGTCACTCCCTGAGACCTTCTCGCAGTTTGTGGTTAATTTTCACATGAATAAGCTAGATGTCAGCTTGCCTAAGCTGCTTAACATGCTGAAAACTGCAGAAGGTCACTTCCCATCCAAGAAGAACCATATCTTGATGGTGGATCTTCCAATAAAAGGAAGAGACCTAAGGTATCTTCTGAAAAGAAGAAATCCAAGAAGGCTAAGGGAAAGGGGAAAGAAAAGGAACAAAAGAAACCTGAACCAGCTAAAGGAATGTGCTTTCATTGCAACGAGCCGGGTCATTGGAAGAAAAACTGCAAGAAGTTTCTGGCAGACAAGAAGCTTGGAGAAGCTTCGACTTCCAATCAAGGTTTGTTCATGATTGAAATTAATTTTTCAGAAAGTCAAAATTCTACTTGGGTATTGGATACCGGCTGTGGTTCTCACATATGTAATAATGTGAAGGGACTGGTCAGAAGTAGAAAGCTGAACAATGATGAGGTGATCCTACGAGTAGGGAATGGAGCAAAGGTTGCTGCATTAGCTGTAGGAACTTATTATTTAGCAATGCCTTTGGGCAAGTCCATTTATCTTAATAATTGTTATTATGTTCCGAATATTATTAAAAACATTATTTCAATTTCTGTATTGGATATGGAAGGATTTAACGTTGTTATAAAGAACAATAGTTGTTCTATTTATAAAGACGATGTTTTATATGGTATTGGAAATTTGCGAAATGGACTTTATACACTTGACTTACAAGAAAATATATTTCAAATTGAACAAACTAAGAAAAGGAAAAGAGATGATATTAATTATACCTACATGTGGCACTGTAGACTCGGTCATATCAATGAAACAAGATTATCCAAGTTGCATAAAGATGGGCTCCTCGAGCTATCCGATTATGAATCATATCCAACTTGTGAATCTTGTCTCATGGGTAAAATGACTAAATCTCCTTTTAGTGGAAGAGGAGAAAGAGTTACAGAGTTGTTGACATTGATTCACACAGACGTTTGTGGGCCTATGACAACAAGTGCACGGGGTGAGTATTCTTATTTTATTACTTTCACTGATGATCACTCAAGATTTGGATATGTGTATTTAATGAAATACAAGTCAGAATCATTTGAAAAGTTCAAAGAGTTCAGAAGTGAAGTAGAGAAACAAACGGGCAAGAGTATAAAGATACTTCGATCAGATCGAGGTGGAGAATACTTAAGCGGTGAGTTTCACTATTGTCTCAAAGAAAATGGTATAATCTCACAATGGACTCCTCCAGGTACACCACAGTTAAATGGAGTATCTGAAAGGAGAAATCGAACACTGTTGGACATGGTTCGATCCATGATGAGTTTTATCGTCCTTCCAATTTCCTTCTGGGGATATGCCTTAGAAACGGCTGCATACCTACTTAACAAGGTACCTACCAAATCCGCCCCAAAGACTCCATATGAGATGTGGAAGGGGAGGAAACCAAATCTTAAGCATGTTAAGACTTGGGGTTGTCCAGCTTATGTCAAAAAGTTTGAACATGATAAGCTACAGACTAAATCCAAAAAGTGTAGATTTGTGGGATACCCTAAAGAAACTGTAGGGTATTATTTCTATCATCTAACTGATCAAAAGGTGTTTGTTGCGAAACATGCTGCCTTCTTGGAAAAGGAGTTTATCCATGAAGGGGTCAGTGGGAGTAAGATATATCTTGAAGAAGTTCAAGAACCACAAATTACCACGGATCAAAGTCAGGTACCTGACCAAGTAGAAGAACCTACTATACCACACCCTGTTCGTAAATCTGGGAGAGTACCGAAGATACCTGAGAGGTATGGATTCGTTATAGAGGATGACGATGAGGTACACATCATGAATGATGATGATCCATTGAATTGCGAACAGGCCATGAGTAATAAAGACTCAGGGAAATGGCTTGAAGCCATGAAATCCGAAATGGACTCCATGTATGAAAACAAAGTATGGACTTTGGTTTCACCACCTGAAGGCATTAAGCCTATTAGGTGTAAATGGGTCTTTAAAAGAAAGACTGGAGCGGACGGCAAGGTGGAGACCTATAAGGCCCGACTGGTTGCAAAAGGTTTCAAACAAAGACAAGGAGTTGATTATGATGAAACCTTTTCACCAGTAGCTATGCTCAAGTCCATTCGGATTTTGCTTGCGATTGCAGCTTATAATGACTATGAGATCTGGCAGATGGACGTGAAAATGGCCTTCCTCAATGGGAAACTTGAGGAGGATGTGTATATGACACAGCCAGAGGGATTTGTTTCAAAGGTTGGAATAAATCAAGTCTGTAAGCTGCAACGATCCATTTATGGATTGAAGCAAGCTTCTCGTAGATGGAACATTCGTTTTGATGAGACAATCAAAGAGTTTGATTTTATCAAAAATAACGATGAACCATGTGTGTACAAGAAGGTTAGTGGGAGCGCTGTTTCATTCCATGTATTATATGTTGATGATATATTACTGATAGGGAATGAAATTTCTATGCTAAAATCGATCAAAATAAAGTTGTCTAAACATTCCTCCATGAATGATTTGGGTAGAACATCCCACATTGGGGATATAAATCTGTATTAATAGATTTAAAAGGATGTTCGGCTTAACCCATGGAAACGTATATTCATTAGATGCTAAAGGCGTTTAGCATGGCAACTCCAAAAGGTGCCTCATGATGATGAGCCATGGAGTGTATCTCTCTAAAATTGTCCTCAGTAAAAGAGAGATCGCATAAGTAACTATTATGTATGCAATGAAATTTACAAGACTTGATGTTGATCAGTCATATTCTGGAGAAGATCTCTGTGAGACAGTGATAAACATCTCAAAGTACTTAACTGATATTAAGGATGTCATCATGACACATGATGGGTCTGAATTAAACTAGAAGACTAAACAGACTCAAGTTTTCAGACTGACCAAGACGACAGCAAAATCCACTTTATGGTAAGTCGTTACCTTAAAAGGTGGTGCAGTAAATTGGAAAGGTTTCAAACAGCAAAAGTTGCTGGGTTAGTGACAAAGACAAAGTATATAACTGTAAGTGAAGCTGCAAGTTGATGTTTCGGATGAAAAGTTCATTACAGAACTAGGAATAGTTCCTAAGTCTCATCTTGAATCTAAACATGTGTTGCGGCACTTTGATTAAAAAAATCATTGAAAGAGGAGAGTGTAGACTCTCAAGACAACATTGCAGATCCATTTACTAAAGCTTTAACACAACAGCAGTTTGATCGTCACTTAGAGAAGATGGGTATGAGATACCATGGCGATTGGCTTTAGTGCAAGTGGGAGATTGATAGTAGTGTGCATACAAGCCAATCATGTATGATGATAAAGCACGTACTTTGTAAACAATCTTATTTATTTATTAATGAAATATTCATTTATTACAGGCATTTAATTATCTACATGTTGCTGTTTTTATAATATGTAAATAACCCATAGTTTTAAGCAATGCTTTTAGAATCATGATGATGATCATGCTAATGAGATCTAAATTCTTAGAAAGTTTTAAAACTTAAATAGTTCCCAATCGTGGGATTACTAAAAAGGGGATTAGTAAATCCGGATAGATTGGTACATATGTTGCTTGCTCATTGGATGAGGATGATTGATCTCATGATCATTTGTGTGGAGACACTAAAGCAAGTATGTAGGTGCTTATTGAAGAATAAGTTCACTGAACGTGATTCGCTATGGAATACCTAATGGAGTTTTACTCGCATGTCAATAGGAATTCCTAATGTGATAGTAGTACAAGTGATCCTTGGACTTGAGATCATCATAGTATCTTGTATGTAACAAATTATACTTTGACTTATTCCTTAAGACCTTTTAAGGCATATATAGGGTATGCTTGGGTATAATGAGTTACATATGGAGATAATGATGATCTCAAGTCCAAGGATCACTTGTACTACTATCACATTAGGAATTCCTATTGACATGCGAGTAAAACTCCATTAGGTATTCCATAGCGAATCACGTTCAGTGAACTTATTCTTCAATAAGCACCTACATACTTGCTTTAGTGTCTCCACACAAATGATCATGAGATCAATCATCCTCATCCAATGAGCAAGCAACATATGTACCAATCTATCCGGATTTACTAATCCCCTTTTTAGTAATCCCACGATTGGGAACTATTTAAGTTTTAAAACTTTCTAAGAATTTAGATCTCATTAGCATGATCATCATCATGATTCTAAAAGCATTGCTTAAAACTATGGGTTATTTACATATTATAAAAACAGCAACATGTAGATAATTAAATGCCTGTAATAAATGAATATTTCATTAATAAATAAATAAGATTGTTTACAAAGTACGTGCTTTATCATCATACATGATTGGCTTGTATGCACACTACTATCATATGCGTCAGAGAAGATGGTTGGAGTTAATAAAGGATTATGATTGTGATATCTTATACCACCCAAGAAAAGTAAATGTTGTAGCCGACACCTAAAGCAGAAAGGGTAGGGAGAAGTTGATGATGCTGACAGCACAGGAAGAATTGATTTCAGCAATGGAAAAGCTGGAATTGGAAGTAGGATGTCCAATGGAGACTGATGAAAAGCTGTTCCAGATGCAAGCTGGTACAACTCTCTTGGATAAGGTTAAGGAAGCTCAAATCCTGGATAAGGAATGTGAGGAAGTAAAGAAAAAGATATTTGAAGGGACTGAACTTAAATTTAAAATGGACAGCGAGGGATTGTTGAGGTTTGAAAGCAGAGTGTGGGTGCCGTCAGTACCAGAGATCAGGGAGGACATATTGAGCGAGGCTCATAGTTCGAGGTATTCTATTCATCCCAAAAGTACCAAGATGTATCAGGATTTACGACAACATTTTTGGAGGCCCAATATGAAGAGAGACGTTGCAGATTGTTTGGCCAGGTGTTTAACCTGTCAGAGAGTGATGGCAGAACATCAGAGATCGAGTGGTTTGCTACAACCTTTAGAGATCCCAGAATGGAAATGGAAACATATTACCATGGATTTTGTAGTTGGCCTTCCGACGACCCAGAAAGGCTACGACGCAGTATGGGTTATCGTTGACCGATTAACGAAATCCTCCCACTTTCTTCCGATCAAAATCAGATTTAACTTAGAACAGTTGGCAAAGTTATACGTGAAAGAGATTATTTTGAGGCACGGGGTGTCAGTGTCTATTGTTTCTGACCGTGATCCGCGCTTCGCATCGAATTTCTAGAAATAACTACAGGAATGCATGGGGACATAGTTGAGGATGAGTACAACTTATCACCCTCAGACTGACGGGCAAAGCAAAAGAACGATCCAGACATTAGAGGCTATGTTGAGAGCATGCATCATGGATTTTAAAGGCAATTGGGATGATCATTTACCTCTTGTAGAATTCGGTTATAATAATAGTTACCACGCTAGTATTGGTATGCTGCCTTACGAAGCGTTGTACGGCAGAAAGTGCAGAACTCCACTGTATTGGGATGAAGTTGGCGAGAGACAGTTGATAGGTCCAGAGTTGGTACAGCAGACAGCAGAGATAGTTAAAATAATTCGGACAAGATTAGTAGCGGCTCAGGATAGGCAGAAGAAATACGCCGACCCACACCGCAAGAATGTAGAGTTTGAATCGGGTAGCTTTGTATTTTTGAAGGTCTCTCCCTGGAAGGG
Organism: Panax stipuleanatus; assembly: GCA_020205555.1. Classification (NCBI taxonomy): domain Eukaryota; kingdom Viridiplantae; phylum Streptophyta; class Magnoliopsida; order Apiales; family Araliaceae; genus Panax; species Panax stipuleanatus. Next base: position 134,128,541 of record CM035124.1, on the reverse strand, counting down.
AAAGATCAGATTCAGTAAAAAGGGAAAATTGAGCCCGAGGTTCATTGGACCCTTTGAGGTACTACGAAGAATTAGAGAAGTAGCCTATTAGGTAGCTTTACCTCCGGCATTAGAGCATGTCCACAATATTTTTCATGTGTCAGTGTTACGACCTTACAAACCCGATTACAAACATGTGATAGAATATGAACCCCTATAATTTGAGAAGGACTTATCCTACGAAGAAGTTCCTGTTCAAATTGTTGACATGAAAGAGCAAGTTCTCAGGAATAAAGTAATAACTTCTGTTAAGGTAATTTGGAGGAACCACAACGCTAAAGAAGCTACATGGGAACTCGAAGAGAATATGATGAAGACTGATCCACACTTCTTTTCCTGAATAGGTGAACGTGATTCTGGGGACAGAATCTTTGTAAGGGGGGAGAATGTGATGGGAAATTATTAATCGAACCGTGATTCTGAGGACAAAATCCTTTTAAGGGGGAAAAAAGATGTGACGAACGAGAATTTTGTACAGATATTTGAATATTTATTGAAATAAATAAATATTTTGATGATTTAATTATTGAGTTAAATAATTAATTCATGAATTTGTGGTAGATTAATTTAATTATATGTGTTACATTGATTAAATTAATGTGTAGTAATTTTATAGTTCAAAGTATATATTTAATTGAGTTTATTTGATTAAATAAATTAATTAAATAAGCATAATATTACTTTAATTAATTTAATAATTAATTAGAGAATTAATGAATGGACATAATTAATAAATAAAAATATTAATTATGTGACAATGTGTTTAATGTGATTTTGTCTTATTTTATTTAATGGATTTAAATAAAATTAATTGGTTAATTAGTGGTGTTACTATTAACTATATTATAAGAGATTTATTAAAATAAAGGGAAAGAGGGAATGGGAGACAACCAAACTATGCCCTAAGGGAAGTTGGGTGGTTAAGTATCTGACGTTAAGTGTATACGTATTATATATATAATTATACATATATCATATATGAGTTTTACATATCAGAGAAAAAATTTGAGAAGTTAAGAGAGAAAAAGAGAAGAATTGAGAGAGATTGAAAGGAAGAGAGATTTGAGAGAATCATTGTGTTGTCTTTGATTGTATCATCTTCATTACTAAAGGGTAATTCTTCTTTTCAAGTTTTCAAAATTAAGATTTCTTAAATACGTACTTTAAGTTTTCTGTAAAAAAAAACTAGTTTTGAAATTAAGTTATGATATGGCTATATGTATATGGGTGTGTGTTTATATCATGTTTATATTTGGTATGAATAATTTAAAATAATCAAACACATTTAATTTGGGCTTAATTGGGTTTTTGAAAAGTTACAGAGTTTCTTTTACGTGTTCTTAAAAATTCTCTGTTAAGTATTATTTTGATAATTAAATCAAGATATGATCATATATGTATTCATATATGTTAATATCATGGGTAGTATCATGTATACATGAATTTCACTGATCACACCATGGGATTTTGTATTAAATTGGCTTTCAAGAATGACATAATATTGAATGTAGTACCCATATGGGTAGAATTAATGCTTAAATCATATATTTTTATTAAAATTGACACATGATTTGGATTATATATGTTAAAACAAATAAAACAGAATTGGAAGGAACGAATTTGGTGTTATAACGAATCCGTACTGAAAAATTTCATATTTTTTTATCAAACTTGGCAAAATTATGAAGAATAGTGAAATTAAATGTTTTAAATTGTGTAATTACGTGATTTAAAATGTTAGAAACATGCTAAAAGTGATTTATGATGTTCCTGTGAAGTTTATACTTCATGGGTAACATTACAAATCAGTGTATTGGTGTAAATTGGGAGAAAATGGTCGAGTTCTGTGTTCTTCACGAGATTCTGGGAATTCGTAGCCGCGCGGCGGTGCCGTGCCAAAAGGTTAATGCCGCGCCGCCGCGCCTGTCTGGGAAATTCGAAAAAATTTCCTAAGTGTTAAATTTTGAGTAATATGCTTTAAATCTAATAAACATGAAGACATGTTATATATACGATAAGATGTTAATACAAGTTTAATAATTTTATATTACATGATTAAATAATAAATTAATTACATAACTTAAATCATTATTTGTAAAGTCTAAATAATGTGGTCACAGATCGATATTGAGATTCGGGAAGTATGTTAAACAAATAATTAAATTGGTATTATGAATGTGTTGATAGGTAAGAGTAATTAAAGAACGTGAGTTATAATTGTAGCTTACGCACGAGGCAAGTTTCCTAAACTCAAACCTTTAAATTGAGCAAGTTTTCTAACTATACTCTTTAAATTGAGCAAATTTTCTAAACTCAAATCTTTACATTGAGTTGTTATGGTTCTTTTAAAAGTATCATTCAGTATACAATATTTATTCGATTGTATACCCTTGAGAAGTTATTATGCAAATTGAATATCCTATATTGTTGAATCCTTTAAGACTAGCGAACCCTTATTAATTCGACTAGTCCATAGTTGATGAGCGTTCTAAATTCCAAAACTACTATGGAGTTATCCAAACCAAACTTTATTGGTGCGAACTTTGATGTCAAACTGAGATGAACAACCCTATTAAAGGGGAATTAATGATGCTTTAAGCGTTGAGGTAGTGTGCACAGTATCGATACGAAGGGTTGATCTCCCTAAGTACGAGAAGTAAAGTCCATAGTCTTATGGCTGTTAAAGGTTTAAAGGTTAATATACTTGACAACCTAGGATATAGTTCAAGGTCTTATGACCCTCAGATGTAATTTGACTATCGATTATTATTCTTGATTCAAAAGTTGAGCTTTCTGTTATTCAGATTTCTTTGATTTCACTCGCATGTTATTAATGTCATATTTTTATACTTGCGGGCATTCGTGCTCACTCTTGCATAATAACATTGCAGCTAAGAATGAACAATGTGATGAACCTTCTAGTAGCAAGGGCAAAGGAAAAGCTAACAAGTGTTGAAGACTTGTGGTGTTAGTGAAATGTTAAAGTTCAAGACTTATGTGTGATAATTAAGACTTATTTGTTTACGTTTCTGCAACAGAGATTTAAGGTTAAGTATAACCTGGGATTTATTATGTATTTACTATTTCAGATGTTGTAATCCTATTATAGGGAGATGATGGATTATTTATCTATTTAATGAATTTCTATTATTATAGGTAGATAGTCTTATAATATTTGAATAGTGAACACCAAATCCTGTGGAAATTAAGATGCCGGATTTGGGGGTGTCACAAGTATAGGACACAAACAGGAACTATACGACCCATTTTTTTTTTGCTGCCGAGGAACCAGTTGGAGTATTAGCTGCAACTTCTATGTCGAATCCTACATACAAGGAAGTTATTGACTCTTCTCTTAGTAGTCATTACTCATGGGCGATGATGAAGGTATTTGTTTTACATTATATATAACTTGAAGTTTACATCTAATTGTGACAAGTTATCTTTCAACAAGTGCACACTTTCATCTTTCTCTAATTTGTTGTATATATTTCGGAGATATTGCTTTGTGGAGTCAAATTCAAGACTAATTAGGTTGATCGTAGATTCATATTTTACTTTCATGATAGAGATTGTGAGAGAAAGTATTTTTCAAGAAAATATTGATATTTGGTTACAAAACATTCAAAATAAGTTGGTCTTAAGGATGCTACAGTTGAGTTATTGATAGAGTATGTTTTCTCTTTTATTTATTTTATTTAAATCATTGTCATTCTATTTTTTTAATTAAATCGTATTAATTTATTTATTTATTTTGTAATATATTATAAAATAATGCTACTATCACATAATTTTGGGTCACATAATGCTCACATATACACACATGCATAGTGTGTGTATGTGAGCTTTATGTGACCCAAGTTATGTGATAGTAGCATTGCTCTATTTATGTTATGTTATGATATATTATGGTATATTATTTTATTTTATATTATATTATTTTATATTATACAAAGTAATATATTTTAATGTTATTATATTATATTATTTTATTTAGTTGTGTAAAACTAAGTAAATTAATGCTACTTTATTTATTTTAATTTGTATTGGGAAACTAAGTAATATTAACTAAGTAAATACTACTTAGTTGATTTAAATTTAGTAGTGAAAACTAAGTAAATGCTACTTAGTTGATTTTAGTAGGGAAAAATTAAGTAAACTAAGAAAATTTATTTTTTTATTTTCTTTTCTTTAGTTTGTATTATTTTATGTTATTTTATTTTATTTATATATTATTATATTTAATTTAATTTAGATTAATATTTAATTTATGTATTTTATTATATAATAATATACTAACATAAGCCTTAATATCATATTATGAACATGCATGCACTGAAATTGCACAAATTAAAGCCAAATTGAAACTAAATATAACATATAAATAAATCTAACCCAAATTCAAACTAAATAGCCAAATCAAACTCATATAAACACATAAGTATGCAATATATATAATTCCAAATCAAACCCAAATTGAAAACTATATATAGATGATGAGAGAGAGAGATTGAATACTTAGGTGGGGTTGCCGACGGCGACGGACGGCTGACGGCGACAGACGGTGGACGGCGGACGGCGGAGATGGGTGGCGTCGCCGGACGGTTATAGCCTTCTTCTCCTTTTCTTTCCTCCCTTTTTCTTCTTTCTGTCCGCGTCTGAAGACTGGTTCTATTAAAAAGGATTAGCGACCGCTTGCGGTCGCTGATTTTAATTGACTTGACGGTCTAACTACTGAGGAAGTCAAACTGATCTGCGACCACTATATGCGACCAGGTGCGGTCGTAGACATGAATTGATTTCCCCGCCAATCCAAGCGCCAAAATTAAAGGCGACAAATACAATTTAGAGACCATTTAGCGACCGCACGGTGGTCGCTACTATCAAATAGTGACTACTTTGGATAACCGTCGCTGATAGTAGTCGCTAATTCTATTATTAGCGACCGAGTACGGCGGTCGCAGATTCTTTGGGTTGCTGATGGACCTGTTTCTTGTAGTGGAACAGATTGGATGTAATAATACAGTAATTACGTTCATGTCAAATAAATATATAGTTATATATTGTGAATGTTCTAAGCACCCTATAGCACCTTATTCAGGATTTAAAGCTACTTGGATTTGGGGGTGTCACATTACCAATAAGTTATTTATCAATAAACTTATGATTGGTAAACAACTTATTGGTAAACCACATATTATTGGTAATCAACTTATTATTTAAATAACTTATTGGTAAACAACTTATTGATAACTAACTTATTATTGGTAAATAATTTATTATTTAAACTGCTTATTATTGGTAAATAACTTATTATTTAAACAAATTATTGGTAAACATCTTATTGGTAAACAACTTATTTTTGGTAAACAGCTTATTATTTAAACTACTTATTATTTAAACAACTTATTGGTAAATAACATATTATTAATAATTAGTTTATTGATAAACAACTTATTGGAAAACAGTCGACGCCGAGGAAATTCGATTTCCTCCTTTCCTGATTTCTATTTTTACCCTTATGTATTTCGCTATGTTGATTTGAAATTCAGATAGGCACAATTAGAAGGGGGGTTGAATAAGTGTGAGAACAAATTATGACCAATTTTTTTATGTTAAACTTATTCTCTAGACTCAATTCAGCTTGCTGAATTAATGAATTCAGGTTACTGGATTAACAATGCAATTTACTGATTTGCGAATACACCTTGCTGAATTGACAATCTCAACAAAATTTTATATTACTAAATCTTTTGTGAATTTTCTTAAGACAGTTAAGTTATCCAATTTATGATTTTAAATTCAATTTAAATAATTTCTTGCGAGCAAGGAAATTAAGCACAATCAAGTAAATGAACACCAAGAATTTTTACGTGGTTCAACTACTACCCTCTATAATAGTAGTCTACTCCACACCCAATACTAACTAGTATTGGAGACTTACTTTATTTCTTTCTTTCAATTACAAATTGACACTTTTACAAAACAGATTCTTTTAAAAACTTGAATACTTAAATTCTCTTGAGCACTTTTGCTCCTTGTGCGCCTATGCACTCTCAAACACCTATGCTTCCTTGAACTTGTTTGTAAAACAATCCCTAACCCACACATGATTAGATACCTTTAGAATACACTTAGTCTACTTGAAATCAAATTACAAATATAGAGGTCTATGATCAAAGCAAATAATCAATTAACAATTCAAGGCTCAACTATAAATGCAATACAATGATCAAAGAGTAAGAAATATCACCAGTTTAAAGCTCACAAAAATAAGCTGAAAAAATATAAGAGATTAATTGCACAGCAGTTGAATTACTTTGCAATAAGATAATAGAATAGCCTTTCGATTTTTAATTTAGTGTAGTGTAAAATTCATCTTTAAAACTAAAGTAAGATTTTTCTATTTATAGACTTTAATTTAATATTACCGTTGAGCAATAAAAACATCCCAAACATATCTTATTACTTCCCGTTAGAATATCTCTCCCAATTATGTTGAAATAAAATCAGGTAGAGAAAGATTAGGAGGATATCACGTTATATCATGATAAGCACTAGTTCGGAAGTTTAGATTAACCACTTCTAATAAGTGACCCACTAAAGAGATAAAAGATAAAGTAAAACAATGGTCTGGATTATCTCAAAAGTCATATCTGGATATAAATTAAATTAGGCTTCTTTATTAATACTGACTTCTTCTTCACTCAAAATATTTCAATTAGAGAGAGAAAGTGATAAGATATAACAGTCAAATCTTTCGTAAGACTAGGTCCAAAAAATATCAACCAATTTCCAAGGTAATCATAGCAACAGTCATATTTTTATAAATCCCAACAATATAGCACTTTAAAATTGCACGACATTTCTTTTACGCATATCTTATTTTATGAAAAAGTTATCTACACCCATTAAATTAGAGTTAACCTGAATAGATAGGCATCTAAGTAACAATCAAATTAATTATAATAAGGCTAGAAAATTATTCACATTATTTTAGCTGAATAAGAAATCTAGTATAAACAGTTTTCTTTTATGAAAAATAGTTTTAATAACTTGAAAATTATTTTAATCATTGAGGAGTAGGTTAAAAACCTACTAATTAAGTATTACTTAGCTTAATATATTGTTATTACTTAAGTAGTGCATGATACTTTTCATGTTTTGTGTGAATTTGCAGACAAGGAACGTAGCAGGGCAAATGGGAAGAAAGCAGGCTGAAAGTATGGATCTGACACTCAAGCGCGGGGCGCGCTGGATTTGTACTAAGCCGAGCGCGGGGATAACCCTAGATAACTGCGATCGCTAATTATCCAATATTCTCCTTATGTATAAATCTAATGCGACGATCGCCAACAAAAGATCCTAACTATCATACAACCTAGAACTATCAGTCTAGATTTAATACAATAGAAGCATGAAGAATGAGAATTAGATTATTCCAAACAATAATTACACAATCATGAATTATTTAACTTGTCTTCTGAAAACCTTAATAATATTGAAAAGCTTGACCACAATCAAATATCATTAATTTCTACTTATGATCAGACATACATCGTTTGCTTTATATATATCTTAATCTAGCAGATGATATCAATTTACTAATTTAATCCTGTATAAACCAAATTAGTCCATTGAATAACATACAAGAAAGTTTATGTAGATAATCAAAATAAATCTCATATACGAAAGAATAAATAGAATAAACTTGATCAAACCATTAATTGAAAATAAGGTTCAACATCCCTTCAGAATTGAATTGAGTAATTTACCCTGACATGCCTTGATTATGCAAAACTAAGGTTTGAATAGCCTCCAAGAATTCCTAGATCAAAAGATAAAAGATCATTTACTCCGAAGAGAATAGCTAATATTTATAGTCTATCAAAACCCTATTACAATTAGGCAAGTCTTCAATCCTTTTCCAGCTCAACTTTATATTTTAAATGACCAAATCCTCATCAGATCCGTCTGCCACGCGCGCCCGGCGCCTAATTCCCTTCACAAGCGGCGCGCCCGCGCTAGCCTACCAGAGACTCCTCTTTGGTCTAGCGCACCCCGCTCTCGGCTTAGTACAAATCCAGTGCGCCCCGCGCCTGAGTGTCAGATCCATACTTTCAGCCTGCTTTCTTCCCATTTGCCTAGCTACGCTCCTTGTCTACAAATTCACACAAAACATGAAAAGTAATATGCACTACTTAAGTAATAACAATATATTAAGCTAAGTAATACTTAATTAGTAGGTTTTTAACCTACTCATCAAATACCCCCAAACTTAAACAATTGTTTGTCCTTAAGCAAATAATCACACAACTCAACAGAATGAATGCAACTAACAAGATCGAGCAGAAATCTTAGTAACCAAATACAGGTTATATATCTTTCACGAATTGATATTTTAACTTACAATTAATCTTGACTCATAAACAATCATAGACTTTCTCATCATCACCTCACTTACATGACTCTAATCCCCTTCCGTATGTGTGTGTCCAATTTCATATCAGTAATTCAAAGTGATTCATGTGATTATTCCCAAACAAATATTTTATCCTTCTCACAGATAACTAAACAAACATGGCATCCACATAAACATTACGAAAATTAGGCTTTATATGCAATAAAAGATCAATCATCAAAGCATATGCTTCGTAGGTAGGTTTTAATGCTCCATCCCACTAATTACTCTACATATCTGACTTGTGCAATGTTCAACCCCCTTAGGCTTTTCAATGTTACCCGTGTAACGGACTTTAGGCCAACGACTCCCAAACCCGAAGGCTTTAGGGAGATAGGTGTGAAGACATCCCCTAGGGTTTATTTGCTCGAATAACAAAGGCCACGAGGTCAAACTAAGTCAGTTTTTTATTTCATAAGTACTTTTTTTTCTCGATTTTTCTTTTCTTTATTTTCTTTTTCTCTTTTTTTTTATTTTTTTAACCTGCAATTCCACCAAACTTATGTTTCATCCAATGTTCTATTTTTTATCTGTGATCAAGTAAGTGCCCGTGTTCTAAGACACACAAACTCCTAATCACGACTGACAGTCAATTGTTGTGCTTGAAATTTGAAAGAAAACCAGAATAATGTAATGAGGTTACTATGTTCGAGCCTAATAAGTTCATGAAACTCAATTTTATGCAAGATCAGTGAAAACTGAAGTCATTAACCATTTATTTCATTACCATAACTCACTGCTCATTCTCTATGTATTATACTATATGCATGCTTCTATTGACACAATTCCTACATGAATGCAATATAATCATTTTAATATACCTATTCATATTAAATGCAAATAAAATGCGCTAGAGTCTTGATTGAAAATTAATTAATGCTAAGACCTTACATTAATTCCTAGGACTCAAACATCTTCAATCTTTAAACCAAATCACTAATGATTCTTTTATCAAGTTTCTAAAATTTCACGGTAGATAATTTAGTATAAAATACAAATCATCATCAAAACATAATGTTAGAATATGGACAAGTTAAAATTCTTCCCCTTTTTGATGATGATTGTAGACACTCAAAATTTTGCATTCCTGTTACTAGCCCTGTAGGAGGTCAAAACTGTCTTTTACCTTCTAGAGACAACCCTGGAAGTCCAAATCATCAAGTCAAGCCCCGGCGACGACACCGGGATATCACATTCAGCCTCGGCGATAACACTAAGAAATCAAGTCAACCTCGGCGACAACCCCGGGAGGTACAATCACCCCGGCGACAACACCGGGAGATACAACAAGCCCTGATAACAACACCAGGATATCAAATCAAGCCCCGACGATAACACTGGGATATCAAGTCAAGCCCCGATGAAAACCCTGCGAGATACAATCAACCCAACGACAACCCCAGAAGGCCAAATCAAACTTCAGAGACAGCCCCAAAGCATCAAATCATCCCCAAATACAACCATGGGATATCAAGTCAACCTCAAAGATGACCCTGAGGAAGAACAAAATTAGCTGGGATCAAACCTCGGAGATAACCCCGAGAAATAGTCGAAAACCATGTTATTCCTAGAGACAACCCCCGGGAGGGCAAAATGGTTATCTTACCAACTTGATATCAAATCAAGTCAAAATCAAGCCAAATCAATGCCTTGAGGGTCATAAAGAATCATAACATCAATCCCGAGTGAAAATAACACAAGACACCTCAACGGACGGATTGCAAAGACTCAAAGATCTGGTCATGGACCCATCTTCTCGCATTCAAAAAAGGTCAAATCCCATGTCACTGTGTAGCTCTCGAAAAGGGCTTTTCGAAAAGGTATAGCATGCCTCAAACGGACTCCCGGATTGAAAGTTAGAAAGGTTCAAAGCAGACAGCGCGTTGGTCGGAGTGCACGTACTTCGAGACAACGGGACCCATGGGATCGGGGCCCACTTGGGGAGCTGCACCTAGACTCGCGGCTGCCGCAAGTAGACCTACAACCATCTGGTCTATAAATAAGACCCCTCACTTAGCAAAAAAAGAGAAGAAAAAAAGAAGAAAAGAAAAGAAACCCCGCCCATTTCAACCCTTAGCCCTACCTATAGTACTCCAAACCTCAAATTTATTCTTCTAATACATTTGTATACGTATATATATCAACATATCAAGTTTTAACCGGTGGAAACGGAGTTTTGAAGCCCTCCGAGTGGTTTAAATCCCGTAGCGCTACACACTGTAAGAATTTTTAAGATCAGAAGCTTTTTACTGCTTTATCATATATATATGAGCGTATATATATATATATTTATAGCTTCTGGTTTGGCTTGGATTTCAAATCCATAGCCTTTATAGCTTACTTTTATGTATATATAAGTATATATATACGTTTTTTATTGCTTTCATAGCCTGGATTGCTAATCCGTGGCTTTTTATAGCTTTCGTATATATATATATATATATATATATACTAACTTGTTTGGCCTGGATTGCTAATCCGTGGCCTTTTTAGATTTAATATATAACTAACTGTATATATACTAACATTCATTTTAGTCAAGGCTGGATTGAAAATATGTGGCATTTACTACTTTCGTATATATAACTATATATAGATATAGATATTCTAACTTTGTTAGCTTGGATTGCTAATCCGTGACTTTTTATCGCTTATATATATATATATATATATATTTATACTAAATCGTTTAGCTTGTATTACTAATCCGTGACCTTTTCAGCTTTATTATATATATATATATATATATATATATATATATATATATATATATATATAACTAACTGTATATATATTAACATTTAATTTAGCCACGCCTGGATTAGAAATCTGTGGCTCTTTACAGCTTATATATATATATATATATTCTTTATTTAATGTGATTAAATATCTGTTTTAACTGTTCATTTGACATGGATCTGTTATAATTTAAATTTTGTGAACTAGATTCATCTAAATCTTGCCAATTATAACTTTCAACTGGTTCAAAAGCTGTCAAACCGGAACTGTTGAGCTAGAATGACTAAGATTTATTTAAATCTAGCATTCTTTCTAGTTTTGTAAATATTAAAGCGACTACGAGACCCCAGATCCATATCTAGAGGGAACGAGAAGCTTTGGCTACGCGCATGCAAGGATTTAACTGATGAATCCTTTATCTTGCGACGTCTATATTTAAAGTTGTATTTTATGTCAATATCTCTGCTGGGTAGGCTTATGATAATATTTTATGAGCCTAGGAATCACGTGATCTACAATCAACCACACGGATCTAGATCTGATTCCCACGATGGACAACGTTGCACTGTAAATAAAGCCTGCTTGTCATTTCTCGTAAATGTAAATCAAAGGGACCTTAAAACGGGTATCCGAATTTAAGGTCTCATCATAGTAAATTGTGGTTTGTAGTGCTCGGGTCACTTCGATGGCTTTCATGCCCATAAGGAGCCCGACACTTGTATATACATTCTTTGGTCGAGGATGCTTCGCATCCCGATAATAAAATCAAAATCAGCCGAAGGCAAAATAAAATAGAAGTATCAAAAGGCTTCAATTCCTATATTAGCGAAAGGGTTTGAAAACCATCTTTCAAAATGTCACTTTCATATCTTGTCTAAAATTAGACTATTCATTTAAATCAAACCCTTCGTATATATGTCCAACGAAGCACATCACTACTTTCAAATCAAGCACGTAGGCTCAATTACTTCAAGCACATACACACACACTGCAAATAAAAAGGGAAATTGAAAAGACACAATAACCGTGTTTCACGAAAGTCGGGGGGTGCCTAACACCTTCCCCCGCTTAATCAAGCCCCCGAACTCTATGAATCTCAGTTTCCAAGGCCAAGTTTTGAAAAAGTCCAATAATTGGGCCTACTTGCAAAATCAAAATAAAACTCGGTTGAGTTGTCACAACCATTTCAAACATACCAACTGGCGAGTCTGTAAAATCAAACCTTTCAAATCGTCGACAAGATACATGTTGGCCTTTTCCTAAAATTCACCCTTCAGATAAAATAGATAAGACAAATAAGGGTAGAAAACACAATTAGGGAAAGGGAGATCTGCCAAATATTTTTCCCGACGTCGACAATGACAATACTAAAATTTAAAGCTCCCCCTAAATTCATGCATATATTTAAAATATCACAGTTCAAAAATTTAAAATAATATTACCCATCATGCTTGTCAATTCCTATAAAACCTGCAAACACGCTAGCTTTAAAATTCTAGGTAATAAATACTTAGGCAGTTAACCATCAAAACAATACTAGTAATATTATCCCAGAAAATATTATCATCTTAAAAACCATAAACATAACCGTCAGTCTTATCGTCTTTAAAAAAATCATAAACATAACCAATCATAAGAACCATCAGTCTTTAAACAGTCTTTAAACCAAGAATTTTGTAGGATTCTCTCCCCATTTAACATTCATCAAAAAGGGTAAGACCATTGCCATCAATCAAGGTCCACAACATGAGCATTATTTTTGGAAACCTTTTGTTGTTTTGGTTTCCTTGCACGAGATGGTCCCGGTAATTTCAGGAAGGAAAAACTGGTATTAGACTCATCGAGGGTTCAGAGAACGATTGCACAGATGCACCCTTCTTGATTCCTTTAAATTTCCTTTTTGCTTCCACATTAGGCTAGGATTGAGGAGATTTGAAGGTTTGATCTTCATCTTCGAACACAATAAGAGGACGTTTGTTGGTACGAGTTCTCATGGTTCTAGAGAATCGAAAGGGAGATGAGATAATGAAGAGGGTTTAGAGAACTGAAGAGGGTTTAGATGTCTGATAGAAGAAATAAGAAAGTAAGAGAAAAGATGGCGTGTGTTTAGGAGTCTGATGCTATAAAGCATGCTGCGTTTTCCCAAGATGAGACTGTTTATCTCTATTTCAAATTTCGAAGGGTTGTCGATACGATTTACTATAACCGGCATTAAGTGAAGAAAAATAATTAAGTATGTGAATTCAAGACACGGTTTATTCAGATAGAGATAAAATTTTGCAATCCGATAAATCTTATTTAAAACATGCATATCACAATTAAAGTTTTATTAATAATAAATTCTACCTTTATTACCAATATTTATTATGCACAAAATTGAATATCCCTAACTGTCTTAATTAAGCATGTCATAATATTCAAATATACAGTGTAGACACTCAAAATTTTCTTTCCCTGTTATTAACGCTGTAGGAGGGCAAAAATGCCATCAAATCAACCCCGGTCTCAATATCGAACCATCAGTTCAACCCCGATCTCAATATCAGGCCATCAAATCAACCCCGGTCTCAATATTAGGCCATCAGTTCAACCCCGATCTCAATATCGGGCCATCAAATCAACCCCGATCTCAATACCGGGCAATCAAATCAACCCCGGTCTTAATATCGGGGCATCAAATCAACCCCAATCTCAATATCAGGCCATCAATTCAACCCAGATCTTAATATCGGGCCATCAGATCAACCCCGATCTCAATATTGGGCCATCAAATCAACCCTGGTCTCAATACCGGGTCATCAAATCAACCCCGGTCTCAATATCGGGCCATCGAATTAACCCCGATCTCAATGTCGGGCAATCAAATCAACCCCGATCTCAATATCGGGCCATCAGATCAACCCCAATCTCAATATCGGGCCATCAGATCAACCCCAATCTCAATACCGGGTCATCAAATTAACCGACCTCAATATCGGGTCATCGGTTAAATCCCGATCTTAATATCGGGCCATCAAATCAACCTCGATCTCAATATTAGACCAACAGATCAACCCCGATCTCAACCCTGGGAGGTACAGATCAGCCCCGATCTCAACTCGGGAGGTAAAGGTCAGCCCCGGTCTCAACCCGGGAGGTAAAGGTCATCCCCGGTCTCAACCCAGGAGGTAAAGGTCAGCCATAGTCTTAGCCCCGAAGGTAAAGGTCAGCCTCGGTCTCAGCCCGGGTGGTACAGGTCAGCCCTGGTCTCAACCCGGGAGGTACAGATCATCCCCGGTCTCAACTCGGGAGGTACAGATCAGCCCCGGTCTCAACCCGGGAGGTACAGGTCAGCCCTGGTCTCAACCTGGGAGGTACAGGTCAGCCCCGGTCTCAACTCGGGAGGAACAAATCAGCCCCGATCCCAACCCGGGAAGTACAGGTCAGCCCTGGTCTCAACCCGAGAAGTACAGGTTAGCCCCGGTCTCAACCCGGGAAGTCAGGTCAACTTTAAGAACAAACCTGAAGCATCACAACATCTCCAGAGGAAAACCTGGAGTGACCAAGTCAACTTCAGAGATAACACTGAGGACAAATAGACTCAAATGGGATTCAAGTCTTGGAAATAGACCCAGAAAGTCAATCGAAGGCCATGCTGACACTAAAAGGCAACCCCGAGAGGGGAAAAACTGATTATTTTACCAACTCCAAGCTGATTTGGTCAAACTCAAGTTGAATTGATGCCACCAAGGTCAGAACGAACCATAATGATGATCCCGAGTGCAAACAGCGCAAAATAGCTCAACGGATAAACTGCGGAGAAACAAAGACCTGGTTATGAACCCATCTTCTAGGACCCGAAAAATATTTTATCCCATATCATTGTGAAACTCTCGGCGAGGGCTTTCCGAAAAGGTATCGCACGCCTCAAACGGACGCTCCGATCAAAATTTAAAAAGTTTCGACTTCAACCTCGCGTTGCTCAGAGTGCACGTACTTTGAGATGACAGAACCCGACATGTGGGCCCCACCAAGGGAGCCAAACCTCTACCTGCAGCAACAGCAGGTAGAGTGGAGGCTCCTTGGCCTATATATATGAGGTGCCCTCATTTTAAAGAATTCAAAAATGCTTCGAACCTCTGCCCGTTTGGTTTTCTATCAAATTTCTTATCTTCCAAACCCAAATATTTTTACTCTAACACGTAGATATACCCACATACTACCATATATCAAAAAATAACAGGTATATTCGGACGTTTAAAGCCTACAATTTGGCAAAAAGTCCGTGTAGCAGTCCATTGTGAGTATTTTTATGATCAGCAAGTCAATACTACTACTTTGCACTTTTATACACTTGCACGTTAAGTCTCTTTTTCTAAATAAGCCCGGAACTTAGTTCCGTGGCCGTTTTCGTCAGCTTTAGGTACATTTTTGTACATAAACGCATTTTCTGGCATTTCTACAACTCGGATTGACGATCCGTCACTTCTAGCAGCTTTTAAATAGTTGCATCTTTGTACTGAGCAACTTCGCCGGACTGGGTTATCTTCTTAGTCCGGGATTGTCTTTTTTTGTATATATTTAACTGTATATATACTAACTTTTCAATTCTGTCAAGCCCGGATGTCAAATCCGCGGTAGTTTATTGCTTTTATATATAAATATGCATATATAAGCAGCTTTCACCACCACTAGGTTATCTTTCCAGTTTTGGTTGACTACTTTTCTATACATTTACATTCCAGTTTGGCCTGAATTATTCTGTAGCCTTTTTACTGCTTATATATATATTTATGCATATATAAGCAGCCTTCACCACACTGGGTTATCTTCCCATTCTTGGTTGACTACATTTCTATACATTTCAATTTCAGTCCGGGCACAAGCGTGAAAACCCATTGCCCTTTCTATTGTTATATATATATTTTAATTCTGTCCAGCCTGAATCATTTTGGGCTTTTATACAGCTTTTATATATATATATATATATATATATATATATATATTTCAATTCAAGTCTGGGCACCGGTGTGAAAACCCATTGCCCTTTACAGCTTTCGTATTTATATAATTGTATATATATTGCTTTATTCGTTTTATTATATTGCTGTTTTAAATATTTATTTGATATGAATCGGCATTAACAAATTCAGCATTTTTCAATTATAAAAGCAACTTTGTGGCCCTTAGATTGCTATCTAGTGAGAGCAAGATGCTAAGGCCAGGTACGAACCAGGATTTATTGAATGAATCCTCGATTCTGGCAACATTTGGGATATATATATATATATATATATATATCTATTTTTGTACAAATTTGAAATGTGCATGTTTATTGGCTACTCATATGTGAGCCTAGCAATCGTGGGATTCATGATCAAACTGATCAGAATCTGATTCCCACGATGGACAAACTCCACTTTACAGATATACCCTGCCAGTTTTTCTGTAAAAATGTACATACAAAAGACCTTAAAACGGTTATCCAAATTTAAGGTCTCAACATAGAGAAAAAATATGGTTTGTCGTGTCAGAGTCCCTCCGATGGGTATCATGCCCATGAGGAGACCGACATTTGTATATATTTTGTGATCGAGGATGTTTCGCAGCCCGACAATCACCATTCAAATTGAGCCTTAAGGCTGAAAAGATAAAATTAAAGTATCAATATGCTTCAATTCCTATGTTAGCGTAAGGGTTTGAAAACCTTATTTTCAAAACATCATTTTAAATCTTTTCGAAAAGATAAGCTTTTGCAAATCAAATCAAACCCTTCGTATATAGGTTCAACGATGCATAGACATGCTTTCCAATCAAATATAGGCCCAATTTTCAAACAGCATTCACACACACACACACACTTCAGTTTTTTAAGGAAAATATTAAAAAGATGCGGTACGGTGTTTACACGGGAGTCGTGGGGTGGCTAACACCTTTTCCATACTTAACCAAGCCCCCGAGCTCAAAACTTTGTTTTCAAAGATCAAGTTTCGAGAGTGTCCAGCAATTGGGCCTCTTTCAAACAAAACAGAGGTTGAGTTGGTACAACCATTTCAAATCTACCAACTGCCGACTCTGTAAAACGTTCAAATCGTAGACCTGATACTTGTTGGCCTTTTCCTAAAAAACCCTTCAAAACCTTTTTTGCAATAAAAGAGTGAGGGTAGAGATAACTTAGGAAGAGAAAAAGATCCGGGTTGTAACCCGACCCGCGGATTTTTTCCCGGCGTCGACAGGTGGAGACTCTGCTAGGGACAGTAGAGGGTTTAGGTCGCGTTCTAATCTTTTCAAACATTTCCCTTTTAAAAACTACGTAGGTGTGAATGCTGCATCTTTTCATTGAATGAATGCATTAATGCTGCTTATTTACATTGAACGAATGTGAAAGAATGTTTTCCTGCTTTTTAGTGCTTTGCACCCATGTCATCATATTCATAATGGTGAGGCACGATGTATGTGAATGTATGTTGTGTGATTCCTCCTTTGGGAGGCTTAACTCATCGGTGATAAGTAATGTCTCTGGGGACGGCTTAGTCTCCGGGGCTCATAAAAATGCACCACCTAAATTCGCTCCAGTTGAAAGATCGGATTAATTTCCCCTCTAGTAAATTACGATGATCTGTGGACCTTCATGCCAAAAAGTCGCGAGAGTAGCCTAAGATAGGTCAGCCTCTAATTAACCAAATCCGAAGGGAATCTTCTTCATGCCTTCCTCTTTCAAGTCAATTTCAAGTTTTCAATTCCAAATATAAAGGAGCACAATGTAAATAATAAAAGATTTACATTTCCTGTCATATACATCTTGTCATCCTGACATCAAAATAACTGACCTCTATTTTGTAGGATAAGAAAAAAAAATTATCATGGCATGCATCCTATCCCTACCTACATCAAGAAATTAACACGCCTATGTTTTGTTGTCGGTAAAAAATTGGTCCTATCACTAGATCTAAGTCTAAAAAAGCACTACGTCCATCCACGAACATGACTTCCAGTGCTCAACTAGAATCCACCCCTGTATTTAGGGAAGAGTTCGAAGGACTGAAGAATCAGATAGCCGAATTGGTCAATTTCCTGAGAGAACAAAACAAGGCCCTTAAAGGGAAATAAGCGCAAGCTCACACAGAACCGGGAATACCTGGTGGTAGTGGGGGCAGTCAAGAGACTGAAAAAGCTGAGACTCAGATTCCTGGACCACAAAACCAGGACACAACCAACAAAACCCCTAAAATCACCACCCTCAACAAAGAGCAGGAAGCTGGTGACATTGTGAAGAAAATACAGCAAATAGAAGAAACCCTCCGGTCTATCAAAGGGACTGGGGCATTCGGCAGTGTTAATTACTCCGACCTCTGTATTTTCCCCAGAGCTCTTTATCCTGAAAAATTTAGAACTCCCAATTTTGAGAAATACGATGGATTGGGAGACCCCTATTGTGAGGCCCCCAAATTCCAGGACCGTCACGGGGTCGCTCGAATTCGGTTCATCACGTGCTCATGGTAATACATCACAAAATAATAACTAAATATCACACAATCACAGCGAAAAAATCTATTCTAGAATAATTTACAATGATTTATTATAATTATTCCCCCAAGTCTCGCAACCTACAGTACTTAATAGATTACATAATAATATCAATTAACGACTTATTACATAATCTAACTTAAGCTTAAACATAATCAAATCCAGTCTTACTACATCATCTTAATACAATATTAAAATATTTGAAAACATAAAAGACACAAGCTAGTTGGTAGCCTTGCCCTTGCCCTTATCAATGCCTGAAGGTTCGCCATGCTCTGCCTTAACTGAAATGTTTTAGGGAAAGCAAGAATGAGCACAAATTACCCAGCAAGTAATATACAATAAGGGTAAGTGATATAATTCTTAATTCTCGAAAGGGTATAACAAGGTTTGATAATTCAAGGATAACAAGAATATCAACAGTTTTCAATAATAGTAGCTAAGGATAGAATAATATCAATGTGATTCAATAATAAATCAATTCAAGATTTCAAGATAACTGAATACTGAGCAGTCACTAAGGACTATGAACTTCTACTAGAATTAACAGTAATAAACTGAAAATCCAACAAAAACAGGTACAACAGGTGATCAGCCTAAAGCACCATCGTTATGCATAACAATCAATCATACTCAAGTGTGCACGTCGGTTCTCTGACAATTATATATTCCCTTCAAAGAAGGTTGTACTTCTCAGTCAAATATAAGATCCCGCACTAATCAATTAGTTTGGGTCGCTTTTCAATAGCATAAGTCTAGCCGAATCAAATGGCATAGACACTTTCACAATATTCAAGAACAATACTAAGTTCAACATGAATAATAGCTTTAATGAAATAAGAGTTCAAGTATGCTAATTCAATTCAATTCAAGCGATTAAGTAGGAAACTAGTTCGCAATATACAAAGATAGAATACTTGTACAGTAAAAGAGTGTAAGTTAAGAAACTTGCACAATCATAGATTTCCTTGCATAAAGTAAATGCGTCGGTTAGGATACTTGCCTTTAGCGTAGTTTATCCACGTTAAGTAAATCAACACTTTTGAATCCTATTTATAGTGTATTATAAGTATAGGATATTCATTAGCTAACTCATTCGGTACATAAGCTTGTTACTCAAATATACACACATTGTATTTCCTAGTCACACGTCATTACATACTTATACGCATTCGGTATGAAATCAAATTATAAGTTAACATGAATTCAAATAACATTTGTATAGCATTATGTTATTTTTAATCGAGTAGGCTTTCTTTAGCTATGGAATTACTTTTCTTAAGTTAATCATCTTCATATATCATTACTATCATGTGAGACTACCACAAATAGCAAATATATTCAAATTAGCGAGTTATAGCATTACTTATAAGTTAACCGTCAAAAATTGGATTCAATCATTAACATGTGATATCACCTTAGCTATCATGTTTATTTTAAACATATGAGGTGATTATATAACTCATTCTAGGCATGCTTATGAGTATTCATGTAACTATCGTAGTTATTAGTTTGAAAATATGTTTCGTTTATGCTAAACTTGGTTTCACGACATGTAACATAGTAGGCAATCATGAATGAGACTTTAACAAGTCTAAAAGTATTATCAAGTATGATCACAACTTTCAGAACACGAATCCTGTAATAACATGTTAAGGTTCACCATCAAAGCTCCTATTTTTATCAGTAAGTCTTACTAACATGTTCGTGTTACATCATGAAATCCGTATACATAAGTCAATAGGTCTGACACGTATTTCAAGGTTATATAAACATGCCCGAAAAATCAGAATATATATATGGTCTTTACAATATAAACCTTTAAAACTTGTATTTTCATTAGTAAAGCTCACTAATAAGGCCTAACATGCTCATGCTATTCATATGTTAACATGTTTAACACGTATTTCAAGGCCATATAACATGCTCGAAAAATCAAAACCTAGAATCCTAATATAACATGTTAGAGTCCATGTAAACGCTTGTGTTTTCAAAATCATGGGTTCTCTTTTTATGTTAAGTAAACTATGGAAACATATATTGCATAAGAGGGACTCCATAAATCATGTTACATTTACTTAGTATGAATTATAATTTCACTGCTCTTGGACTGGACAAACAGATAGTCAAGACAGTCATTTATGGGCTTGCCTGCACAGCGGCGCTGCAGCGCGGCAAGAACAGTAGCAAGCTGGCGCTGCGGCGCGGTAACAACAACATCAAGCTGACGCTGCGGCGATGGTGGAGCTGCGGCGCTGGTGGAGCTGCGGCGCGAACAATGGCGCTGCGGCGTGGGGACAGTTTCTGCAGTTCACACTGCAGCCAAAATCGACCCAAAACCTCCCATTTCATCGATTTCAACATACCCAGATGCTATTAGACTTCTTTAACTTACTAACACACACACATATATATATATATATATATATATATATATATATATATGCTTATATAGCAGTCAATCGCCATTTATCAATTCCCAATTTCATGAACTCCAACCAAGTTCATGAATTTGATGTTTTACAGAAATTGCAGGGCAAAAATGGAAATGAAAGTCAAGAGAGCTATATATGGTTCCATTATGTATGTATGTTCATATAACAACAATATAAGGGTTCTACAAACCAATTATGAACCAATTTGGCATAATCAAGAATTTGAAGGAAACTTCAGAAACAGAAAACGAAAATGAAGAACAAAGGAAGAGGGATTATACCTCTGCTAGGATTCAAATAGAGTTTGCCGCTAATCCAACTTCTCCTACTGATATATGTATATTGCTTTCACTCACCACTTATGCAAACTCTCAGCAAATTAAAAACGAAGAAACGTGGCTGCTATTTATAGAAGAATCCTTACACAGACAATGCAATTGTCCATTAAATTGAACCAATAGATTGAAGCTTTGTATATCAGCTAAGGAAGAGTTGGTAGAGTGGTTGAAGAACACTGTTGTGCCCACTCCCCATATCATGATTTACTAGAATGCTGAGTTTGAGAGAAGAGAGTAGGCTAGTTTCATGATGCTTTTCACGTGTACAAGGTTTGTGTCTATTAATATGGGACAAGGCATAGAAATCTCAGCATTTCCAATTTGTAAACAAACTAGTGTTAATACTTAGGTTATATATACACACATATTTAGACACTTAGGTCTTTAATTGGAATGTCACAATAATTCACATAATGTAGTAAGCGTAAATTGACACATATAATCCATGTACATTTTGTTAATACCGGATATAATCTAATCGGATGTTATCACATTACACTGTCTCCTTTATTAAAACTAATAGTTTACAATATGTTCATAATATATTATACAATGTATACCCACATATTTATTGTCACACAAGCACAAACATGTAGCTTATATATTTCAATCAATCTTAATACATGGTCTCTATGTGTAATGTATTCACATTGCACTATATAACATAGTTTATGTATACTTGCATGGTCACACTTAAGTGTTTCTCTACACTATATAATATAGTCGTATTCCATATACTTTATATTTAATTCTTGCACATTTGCACATAACATTCAATATAATCTTATTATATTAATAACTTACTTATTTATTTTATTATTCATAATGTCAAATAAATAAATTAATCATTTCATTGATTAATTAATAATAATATTAATTAATCCATTCCTCATTGATTATTAATTTATATGATTAAATATCATACATTGCTTATTATTATTATATTTCTTGCAATAATAATAATCACATATTATTAAATTAATCACCATTAACATTCCACAACAATTAATTAATATTCTACGATAACAATTAATATAGATTAATTGTTCGCTTAAATTAATATAATCATTCTTATATTACGTCACTGTGCCACACAAGGCTATCAACGAGTTTATCGCAAACTCCATCAATTTCTCAATTATTATAATTATTCAATTTAATATAATTGAATTTATCATTCTCATAACACAAAATCATTTATATTCTAATAAATTCTCATTTCCATTAATATATTCATTCAATAATATTAGGAAATTCTCCGGTATTACACCTATACCCACCTGCAAGTATTAATTGGAGAACTCGGATCCTATGCAGAGGACAAGAAGCTTCGAATGCAAATATTCTAGAAAAGTTTGACTGGGGAGGCCAGAGCCTGGCATGCCCGTCTGGACAACTCTAAGATTCACAGTTGGGAAGAGTTGGCCCATACCTTCCTCAGTCAGTACAGCTTCCAATCTCAGCTGGCTCCAGACAGATACCATATAACCAAAATCAAGAAAAAGAACACTGAATCATTCAGAGAGTATACCCAATGGTGGAGGCGGGTTGCAGCACAAGTCACCCCAGCCATAACTAAGTCTGAGATAGTCATGACCTTCATCGACATCCAAGAAGCTCCATATTATGAGAGGGTCCTAGCAGGCATAGGAGAACCATTCTCTAAAATGATCAAACATGGGGAAATGGCAAAAATGGGGCTCAAGTCCGGGAAGATAAAGGATCTAACCGCCCTCGAAGCTGTCGCTGAGCATATCCAATTCGAAAATTACAGGAATAATCCCCGGAGGGTACACAAAAAGAAAGATGAAGAAGTGTCCTTAGTATTACAAGGACAAAATCAAAAAGGAGAGTCAAACAGCATGCCTATTGAAAGAAGGAACTATACTCCTTTCCAAGCTCTAGCACAGCCTTCAAACCCTCCATTTCAAAAAAATATGGAGGTCAGGCTTCGAAGAACTTTCACCCCGCTAGGGGATTCACTCGAGAATGTGCTAAAGATGTTAACGGCACAGAAGAAGATTATCCAACTCCTTCCACCAACCAACACTGGTGGACGAAATTTTGACCCAAGCAAGAAGTGTGCTTACTATTCCGGCTCCCCGGGCCAGACACTCAAGACTGATGTTCTCTCAAGCACAAAATTCAAGACTTGATTGACAACAGAGAGATTGTGGTAACAAAACCCGAACAACTGCATGTGCAAGTCAATCCTCTACCACAACATAAAGAGGAGAAATGTCAATATGATCAGCACCACAAATGGAGGAGGATCCAAATACCTCCGTTATGTGGGGGAATCAACTCCATCCAGCAACAATAGCCCATATAGTTGGGAAGTTTCTGAAAGGCGATAGAGTAAGAGATAAAGTCTATCAAGGAACAAATCGAACAATTAGCAGAACTGGTCGTCTACTAGCATCAGATCACCAGACAGGTGATGAAACATGCCAACCAATTTGACGTCGATCGTCCTCCCACACCGGAGAACAATCCCAGGAGGGATCATAACCAGTCTCATGAGCATGAGCCTTGGACCGACAAGACAGTGAAAGATGAGAATTGCTGAGATGGCAGGAAGTTCTTATTTCAAAGGAATTTCACCAACCTGAACTAGCCGATGGAGGAAATCCTTTAAATTTTAATCAACGAGGGAATGGTTGCATACTTATTACCTCCATTGAACCCATGATCTAGAAAATTCAAGCTTGACCAGATATATCATTACCACTCAAATACACCCGGCCATGACACTGAAGATTGTTGGGCACTTCGTAACCTGATTTAGGACATGATTGAAAGCGATGAATTAAAAAGGGGAAATCAAATTCTCGACCTCCCAGATGAAGATACTCTCTAGATCCCCACTGCATGGAATCAGGATACAGTGGCTATTGTATCTTGTGACAAAGAACCAACCATCACACCCTTAGTACTGCCAGGGAAAGGGTCAAAGAAACACAAAATTATGTGAAGGTGGCCACACCCGAGCCTTTAATCTTGCCCTTCAGACCTCATTATCCAAATATCAGTCTGGAGAGGGTCCCATGGAACTACGGGAATGATGAAGGTTCCACTTCAAACAATATTGCCATCTTACCAAAGGATAATCCATTATACTTACCTCAGCGGGTGATCAAACCAGTCCAGTCATCAAAGCTAAAGAAAAGGTGACTGATGAGAAAATCGAAGAGTTCCTCATTAAAATGGGACACAAAGAAATCAAAGTGGTGCAAAGCTTGAAAGACGCACCCAAGAAAATGTCCATCCTAGACTTGGTCTTGCCTTCGGTGGATCATCGCAACATTCTAGTGAAAGTACTGAAAGAAGCCCATTTGCCACATACCATAGATGTCGAGAAATTTTATCATTTGGTGGAACACATTTTCAACAACAATGTGATTTCTTTCACTGACGATGATATCCCTGCAGAAGGAACGGGCCATCATAAGTCCCTACACATAGCTGTGATGTCTTCTAGGTATGTGATCGGAGGTGTGCTCATAGATGGAGGATCATCCCTCAACATCTGTCCCTACAACACCTTAGAGAGGATGAAGATCAACCCAAACCAGATCAAAACCAGTCATGTGGTCATCCGGGCTTTCGATGGATCTCGCCGACAAGCTATGGGAGAAATAAAGCTTCCATTCGAGATTGGCCCACACACTTTCTATGTGTCCTTTTCAGGTGCTCAACATCACCACTGGATACAACTTATTATTGGGCAGGCCATTGATCCACATAGTAGGGGCAGTGCCATCCACCCTCCATCAACAACTCAAATACATTATCAATGGCAACCTCATTACAGTCAATGCCGAACCAGAATACCCTGTCTGTATACAGGAAGACTTGCCAGTGATTAGGCTGGATGCAGGGATTTAACCTGCAAGTTTTCAAGTCCTGGAGGTGAGTGATACTCAGTATCGACCTATCAGAGCACCAGCATTGAAGCCTAAAGTCTCCCCTGAAGTAATGACAGTGGGCCAAGAGATGATATCTTTGGGTTTCCAACCTAGAGAAGGGTTAGGAAAGAATTAGCAAGGTATCAAGAGTCCAGTACAAATCTCGAGCCAGACTGGGAGAGCCTGATTGGGATATTCATCAGGATCAAGCCGCAGGAACCCACACAAGCATCCTAAGGCTTATGCTTCCACAATTTTGCTACCAAACCTTATGGGTCGGATGGGTAAAACCCATGAGGAAAATCCCAGCTGTGGTATCAACCATGTTATTTCCTCCCATTATACCAACAAGTGTGAGAACGACTCCCAAATCTGAGATGGATAGCAAAAAGGGAAAAGAAAAGATCCTGTACAAAGGACGAAACCCATTTTCTAACATGCGGGTTATCATAAACTACGAGGGTATGATTGATGAGATCCCAAACAGTGACGACGAGGATCAGATTCAAATTTCTCGTATCAAGAAGGAAAAAGGGGGCAGTTCGAAGAAACACTCTGGCCCTATTTCGAAGGATGTCTTAGTCATCATCCGAGACGAGGCAGATGATCACCAATCCTTGATCCTCCCTGTTCTTGAGGATCTAATCGCGAATAACTGGAGCTGTGTCCCTTGCCTCAGTAGAAAAGGTTAAAGGGGCAGATAGTCTCTCTGCCCTTTAAACATGCTTTCATTTACTGCTTACTTTTGACTGCACAGCTATAGCAATAACTTTTGTCATGCTTTGCCAAATGCTTTATATATTTAAGCAATTGTATATTTGTTGGGTTTGTACGAAATCGTGACGTAATCAAATTGCAAAAAATTAGCGGAAGCATAGTATATCAGAGTTTAAAATATTTCTACAAAACCATTACCCGGATCATCCTTTATGCAAATTATTAATTTAAAACGATAAATAATAAGTTATGGAATCATACCATTTGTAAAATGAAGCTTCTACAGGTACGAGTTCAACTCCTTGTTCTTCGTGATCTCCTTGAATTTTCAGGTTAGATTCCTTCCTTTGATCAACGTTAGCCACCCAAGTATTTGGCCTCTAGAGGTGATCCACCAAGGAAGATGAATTATCAAGAAGGAGGGTGGTTGGCTTAGTTTTCTATCCTCTATAGAAAAGGAGTACTCTCCAACAATTGAAATTGCATCAACTGATATCTATTATAAGACTCCTCTTATATAGATATTAGTCAACCCTTCTAATCCTATTAGACATGTGATTTTATTTAATTAATTAAACTCCTGTAATTAATTTAGGCTTCCCACCACATTGGGAATAATTAATTAAATTTATTTAATTAATTTATTTCCTAATCTTATTAGGAATAAATGAGAGTACTAATATTAAATTAATTACTAAACCCCTTTAGAAATTAAAATAATAATAATTGTAATAATATTAATAAGACATCTCTTATTAATTTATATTTAATATTTTCAAAATATTAAATAATAAACGTTAAGCTATTAAATTTATTCCATCACCATAGATTAAATTAATTACACTTAATGCATTATTACGATTATGCCATTACCTTCTTAAATAATTATTCTTCCTTTTATGGTGTGACCCTTTAGGTTCTCCATATTAAACCGGTTGTGAATAAATCAATTAGAACAATTCTAATCTTATTTAAATAAATAAATTAAACTAATAATCTATTTAAATAAATAATATTTATTCTACAATAGGGATAAGCCTCCCTAGCGATCAACGACTTTTTAGATAATATAGATTTCAACATTAATCATAAAAGAACCTGTGAGTAAATAATTACCGTACAATTCAATCCTTCCACCATACAATGTCCCAATTAAATATAAGACATGGATTTACTGTCAAGTCTTATTTTATTCAATTATAAGTATTTCGATTAGAAAATGCACAACTCCATTTAATGCAAATTATAAACTACTTTCTAATTTCATTCCACCTTGGCCAAGAATTCCTGGGTTGTCATTTACCGAATCACATAGGACATATCTCCTCTTTTACTAGAGGTGGTAGATTCTTTATTGATCATTCATTATCTTCATATGTAACTCATTATACCCAAGCATACACTTTTATATACCCTAAAGGGCTTTAAGAAATAAGTCAAAGTATAATTCATTACATACAAGATAGTATGATGATCTCAAGTCCAAGGATTACTTGTACTACTATCACATTAGGAATTTCTATTGATAGGTGAGTAAAACTCCATTAGGTATTCCATAGCGAGTCACGTTCAGTGAACTTATTCTCCAATAAGCACCTACATACTTGCTTTAGTGTCTCCACATAAATGATCATGAGATCAATCATCCTTATACAATAAGCAAGCAACATATGTACCAATCTATTCGAATTTACTAATCTCCTTTTTAGTAATTCCACGATTGGGAACTATTTTAGTTTTAGAGCTTTCTAAGAATTTAGATCTCATTAGCATGATCAACATCATGATTCTAAAAGCATTGCTTAAAATTATGGGTTATTTACATATTATAAAAACAGCACCATGTAGATAATTAAATGCCTTTAATAAGTTAATACTTTTATTAATAAATAAATAAGATCGTCTCCAAAGTAGATGCTTTATCATCATACATGATTGGCTTGTATACATACTACTTTCAATCTCCCACTTGCACTAAAGCCAATCGCCATGGTATCTCATACCAACTTCTCTAAGTGACGATCAAACTGCTGTTGTGTTATAGCTTTAGTAAATGGATCTGCAATGTTATCTTGAGAGACTACACGCTCTAAAGTGACGTCTCCTCTTTTAATAATTTCTTTAATCAAAGTGCCGCAACACATGTTTAGATTCAAGATGAGACTTAGGAACTATTCCTAATTCTGTAATGAACTTTTCATCCAAAACATCAACTTTCAGCTTCACTTACAGTTATATACTTTGTTCTTGTCACTAAACCAGTAACCTTTTGTTGTTTGGAACCTTTCCCATTCACTACACCATCTTTCAAGGTAACAATTTACCCTAAAGTGGGTTTTGTTGTCATCTTGGTCAGTCTGAAAACTTGAGTCTGTTTAGCCCTCTAGTGTAATTCAGACTCATCATGTGATATGATGACATCCTTAGTGTCAGTTAAGTACTTTAAGATGTATATCACTGTCATAGTGATCTTCTCCAGAATATGACTGATCAACATCAAGTCTCATATATTTCATTACATATATGATAGTAACTCATGCGATCTCTCTTTTACTGAGGACAATTTTAGAGAGATACACTCCATGGCTCATCATCATGAGGTACCTTTTAGAGTTTGCCATGCTAAACGCCTTTAGCATCTAATGAATATATGTTTCCTTGGGTTATGCCGAACATCCTTTTAAATCTATTAATATAGATTTATATCCCCAATACGGGATGTTCTACCCAAATCATTCATGGGGGAATGTTTAGACAACTTTATTTTGATCGATTTTAGCATAGGAATTTCATTCTCTATCAGTAATTTATCATCAACATATAATACATGGAATGAAATAGCTCTCCCACTAACCTTCTTGTACACACATGATTTATCCTCGTTTTTGATAAAATCAAACTTTTTAATTGTCTCATCAAAACGAATGTTCCATCTATGAGAATCTTGCTTCAATCCATGAATGGATTGTTGTAGCTCATATACATGATTTGTTTCAACCATTGAAACAAAAAACCATCTGGCTGTATCATACATACATTCTCCTCTAATAATGTATATTTGAGGAAGGGCATCTCTACGTCCATTTTGCCAGATTAAGTAAAAATAAGCTACAATCGCAAGAAAAATCCAAATGGACTTGAGCATAGCTTCAAAATCTATTTTAGATTGTATGGTCATCTACCATTTCTCTGAGTCTTTATTACTCATAGTCTGTTCGTAATTCAATGGATCATCATCATCCATGATGTGTACCTCATCGTCATCCTCTATGATAAATCCATACCTTTTAGGTATCTTCGGTACTTTTCCAGATTTACGAATAGGGTGTTGTACAGTAGGTGTCTCTACTTGGACAGGTTTATCCACTTGATCTGTAGTGGTTTGTGGTTCTTGAATTTTTTCAATATCTATTTTTCTCCAACTAGCCCCTTCAAGGATAAACTCCTTTTCCAAGAAGGCAGTGTGTTTCGTAACAAACACCTTTTGCTCAGTAGGATTGTAGAAATAGTATCCCAAACTTTCTTTAGAATATCCCACAAACGTGCACTTATCAGATCTTGTCCCTAGCTTATCATTTTGAAACTTTTTCACATAAGCTGGACATCCCCAGATCTTAACATAGCTTAAGACCAAATTTCCCCCCTGTCCACATCTCATACGGAGTCTTGGGGACGGATTTCGAGGGGACCTTATTTAGTAGATATGAGCCAGTTTCTAGGGCATGACCCCAAAATGAAATTGGAAGATCGAAAAAACTCATCATGGATCGAACCATATCCAACAATGTTTGATTTCTCCTTTCAAATACTCCATTTAACTGTGGTGTACCAGGTGGAAGTCCATTGTGAGATTATACCATTTTCTTTGAGACAATTGTGAAACTCACCGCTTAAGTATTCTCCACCTCGATCTGATCGAAGAGTCTTAATACTCTATCCCGTTTGTTTCTCTACTTCACTCCTGAACTCTTTGAACTTTTCAAATGATTCTGATTTGTATTTTATTAAATACACATATCCAAATCTTGAGTGATCATCAGTGAAAGTAATAAAATAAGAATACCCACTCCGTGCAATCGTTGTCATAGGTCCACAAACGTCTGTGTGAACCAACGCTAACAACTCTGTAACTCTTTCTTCCTTTTCCACTAAAAGGAGATTTAATCATTTACCCATGAGACAACATTCATAAGTTGGATATGATTCATAATCAGATAGCTCTAAGAGCCCATCCTTATGCAACTTGGATAATCTCATTTCATTGATATGACCGAGTCTACAGTGCCACATATAGGTATAATTAATATCTTCTCTTTTTCTTTTCTTAGTTTGTTCTATTTGAAGTATATTTTCATGCAAGTCAGGTATATAAAGTCCATTTCACAGATTTCCAATACCATATAAAATATTATTTTTATAAATTGAACAACTGTTGTTCTTTATTATAATTTCAAATCCATCTATATCTAATACATAATTTGAAATAATGTTTCTAATGATATTCGGAACAAAATAATAATTATTTAAATAAATAGACTTGTCCATAGGCTGTGCTAAACAATAAGTGCCTACAGCTAATGCAGCAACCTTTGCTTCATTTCCCACTCGTAGGACAACCTCATCCTTGTTTAGCTTTCTACTTCTGACCAGTCCCTTCACAGTATTACATATGTGAGAACCACAACTGGTATCCTATACCCAAGTAGAATTTTGACTTTCTGAAAAATTAATTTCAAACATGAACAAACCTTGATTGGAAGTCGAAGCTTCTCCAAGCTTCTTCTCTGCCAGAAACTTTTTGCAGTTCCTCTTCCAATGACCCTGCTGATTGCAATGGAAGCACATTCCTTTGCTAGCTGGATCAGGTTTCTTTTGTTCCTTTATGTTCACCTTGCCCTTGGTCATCCGATATCGGAAGATCTCCTTAGATATCTCATATCTAGCAGTCCTACTTTGTTCACCATACAACTCCTTGAGGTGAAGCAGTATAGTAGGAGTATCCATGTTTTCGTGCTGACGCTGAAGCTCGTTATTCATGGATGCGAGCATGATACATTGAGCCACAGATGCATCATCTTGCCACTTTACAATGGTGGCAATCTCTTCCTCAGAGGCTGTTTTAGAACAATTCTAGGGACAGGTGAATTTAAGACATAAGAAATCTTTTCAGCAGTGATAACTATTCTCAGATTTCTTAACCAGTCCGTATAATTCGGCCCGGTAAGCTTATTAGCATCAAGTATGCTTCGCAGTGAAATTAGTGATTTTGACATTTTTTAAAATTCTGCATGTGAAAAATAACATTTTTAACAAATATTCATTTTATTAATTTTGCATACCAAAATAAATTTAGGTCTTTATTTTAAATTGGTATCTCCCACTATTTTTATCAAACTATATTACCCTCACTTATATAGTTCGGCAACATCTAATTAAAGATTTGCTAGTGAGAATAAGGATCTCATTTCAAATGTATATAACCTTGTGGATAGCACAACAAGCGATATACAAATAAATAGGTAGACAACTATTGTCAATTATATCACCATGTAACTCCTTTTATTTTGCCTCTTAAATCATAATGGTCAAGTGTGTGCACATCTGAACTAAAATAATTTAAGTTAAATCCAGCCTAGCACTTCCATAAATTCAAAAAAGAAAAATGTTCGTCCTTGTGGATAGCACAACAAGACTAGATCGTTCAATTTTCTTGATAAGCATCAAATGTGATTAATTAACATCTTAAATACTCAATATTCGCCTTGTGGATTGCATAGCAAGCTCATATTAAATATTTAATACTCTATTAATTTCTCATGCTAGAAGGCGACGTTCGATATTCCAAATATCATTAAACGCTTCGGACTTAATATTATTTCTTTGAGGGGTTTGTTGTTATTTATCTCATCTTGTTTAGCGCGCATGCACATATATATATAAAATACGCGTCATTTTATTAACCATGCGAAGCATGTTTGCATAATATATATATATATATATATATAATATTTAGCATGCAATATAGAATACTATATTTTTTCTGGATTGATTATGAACTTTTATTCTAGTTTGGTTCACTAGAGCCACCAAGTGAACCAAAAGGTCAAACTTAGGAGTGCAAGAATTAAATTTAAATATAACTATTACATTTAAATCCTAGGCTCCATACAAATGGGTCTTCACGCGCTCCTTGCTCCTTGGTCTCCAATTTCTTCAAGATAATTCTAACTATTTCTATTACATTAAACTATTTAATTTAAATAAAAACCTTGATCAGCAGTCAAGGGGAAGTACATAGGAGGGAGATAGAATTTACATCGAGAAAAAAATCAGAGAAGACAAGGTACGCAGATCCCATTTAATAAAACCCATTCATTCAAGCATTCAACTAAAATAAAATCCAATCACATTGGTCAATAGTCCATAATCAACCTCATTTATTTTCATACATGTCACCATATGTATCAATAAATAAATATTCATCCCATGAATTAAAACATTCCATATATATATGAGTATCATTTAATGGGCAATTTTAATTTGCATGAAATCTAATTTCAAGATTAAAATAAACTCTTTATTTTAATTATAAAATTATTAAGAATATTATATATATATATATAACCTTAATATATATATATATATATATATATATATATTATAATATATTAAGGTAATCATGGGTTACCTTTCTTTTAAAACTTCCTGCACGTTTCAAAAAACTTGTAGAAACCTTTTTGTTTTGAATTGAATAACTTTTCATTTAAAACAATTAATATACTTTTCTAAGGCAACGTGAGTCAGCTTTTAAAAACAAATTCGGCAAGTTCCCTTAAAAATCGACAGTCACCATTTTGTGATCGATTCGCAGACACAGTGAACCAAGAAGAAAAAAAAACCGTTAATTTTTTTTCTTTCTCCTATAAAAAAATAATTTTATACAACTAATTATGCCCAATAAATTATTCTAAATACATACCCATATGTATATGAAATCAAAACAATTAATAATTGCATAAAGGTTTGGCTCTGATGCCGCTGTTGGGTTTGTACGAAATCGTGACGCAATCAAATTGCAAAAATTAGCGGAAGAATGGTATATCAGAGCTTAAAAAATTTCTACAAAACCATTTTCCGGATCATCCTTTATGCAAATTATTAATTTAAAATAATAAATAAGAAGTTATGGAATCATACCCTTTGTAGAACGAAGCTTCCACATGTACGAGTTCAACTCCTTGTTATTCGTGATCTCCTTGAATTTCTGGGTTAGATTCCTTCCTTTGATCAACGTTAGCCTCCCAAGTGTTTGGCCTCTAGAGGTGATCCACCAAGGAAGATGAATTATCAAGAAGGAGGGTGGTTGGCTTAGTTTTTTATCCTCTATAGAAAAGGAGTACTCTCCAACAATTGGAATTGCATCAACTGATATCTATTATAAGACTCCTCTTGTATAGATATTGGTCAACCCTTCTAATCCTATTAGACATGGGATTTTATTTAATTAATTAAACTCCTGTAATTAATTTAGGCTTCCCACCACATTGGAAATAATTAATTAAATTCATTTAATTAATTTGTCACCTAATCTTATTATGAATAAATGAGAGTACTAATATTAAATTAATTACTAAACCCCTTTAGAAATTAAAATAATAATAATTGTAATAATATTAATAAGACATCTCTTATTAATTTATATTTAATATTTCCAAAATATTAAATAATAAAGATTAAGATATTTAATTTATTCTATCACCATAGATTAAATTAATTACACTTAATGCATTATTACGATTATGCCATTACCTTCTTAAATAATTATTCTTCCTTTTATGGTGTAACCCTTTAAGTTCTCTATATTAAACCGGGTGTGAATAAATCAATTAGAATAATTCTAATCTTATTTAAATAAATAAATTAAACTAATAATCTATTTAAATAAATAATATTTATTGTACAATAGGGATAAGCCTCCCTAGCGATCAACGACTTTCCAGATAATATAGATTTCAACATTAATCATAAAAGAACCAGTGAGTAAATAGTTACCGTACAATTCAATCCTTCCACCATACAATGTCCCAATTAAATATAAGACATGGATGTACTGTCAAGTCTTATTTTATTCAATTATATGTATTTCGATTAGAAAATGCACAACTCCAATTAATGCAAATTAGAAACTACTTTCTAATTTCATTCCACCTTGGCCAAGGATTCCTGGGTTGTCATTTACCGAATCACATAGGACATATCTCCTCTTTTACTAGAGGTGGTAGATTCTTTATTGATCATTCATTATCTTCATATGTAACTCATTATACCCAAGCATACCCTTTATATACCCTAAAGGGCTTTAAGAAATAAGTCAAAGTATAATTCATAACATACAAGATACTATGATGATCTCAAGTCCAAGGATCACTTATACTACTATCACATTAGGAATTTCTATTGACAGGCGAGTAAAACTCCATTAGGTATTCCATAACGAGTCACGTTCAGTGAACTTATTCTCCAATAAGCACCTACATACTTGCTTTAGTGTCTCCACACAAATGATCATGAGATCAATCATCCTCATCCAATGAGAAAGCGACATATGTACTAATCTATCCGGATTTACTAATCCCCTTTTTAGTAATCCCACGATTGGAAACTATTTTAGTTTTAGAGCTTTCTAAGAATTTAGATCTCATTAGCATGATCAACATCATGATTCTAAAAGCATTGCTTAAAACTATGGGTTATTTACATATTATAAAAATAACACCATGTAGATAATTAAATGTCTTTAATAAGTTAATACTTTTATTAATAAATAAATAAGATCGTCTCCAAAGTAGATGCTTTATCATCATACATGATTGGCTTGTATGCATACTACTTTCAATATTAAAATGAAAGCATTTTTGTTTTCAGGACTCAAGCATTGTATATGTTTGTCTCTGCTGATGAGATGCCAACCTATCAAAGTGATTACAACTTTGATGTGGAATTGAACTTCGACTTCATGGATATTGATCAAGAGGAGGAAGGTGACTATGAGGTGCCCGAGGAGATCAAAGAATGGGTCGAAGACAAACCCAAACCAAACCTCGACCATACCACCACTATCAACATAGGAACCTCCGAAAACATCAAAGAAATCCAGATAGGCATAGACCTCACCCAAGAATAAAAAGCCGACCTGATCAAACTTCTAACACAGTTCCAGGATGTGTTTGCATGGTCACATGAAGACATAATTGGCCTATCTACTAATATTATCATCCACCGAATTTCCATCAAAGATGGATTCAAGTCAGTCAAACAAAAGCTCAGGAAATTGAAACCTGAATGGAGTCTAAAAGTCAAAGAAGTCGTTAAACAATTCAAAGCCGAAATCATTATGGTATCAACATACCCAGAATGGCTGTCAAACATAGTCCACGTGCCTAAGCCCTGAGGGAAGGTACGAGTATGCGTGGATTACAGGGATTTAAACAAAGCCTGTCTCAAGGATAATTTCTCGGTACCCTTCATCCATATCTTGATAGACAATACGGCGCAATACGGCATGTATTCCTTCGTAGATTGCTTTGCTGGTTACCATCAAATCATGGTTGTTGATGAGGACCGTGAGAAAACAGCTTTCATCACTCCCTGGGGAACCTTTTGTTATAGGCGACTATCCTTTCGGCCTCATCAATGCCGGAGCTACGTATCAGTGAGCCATGATGGCCCTATTTCATGACATGATGCACAAAGAGATAGAGGTTTATGTGGATAACATCATCATCAAATCCTGGTGGGATGATGATCACATCAAACATCTCAGGAAGCTGTTCAACAGGTTGCGCAAGTACAACCTCAAGCTGAATCCCGCCAAATGTGCTTTTGGTGTCAAAGTAGGCAAGCTGTTAGGATTCTTGGTGAGTAATCGAGGCATCGAGCTAGACCCTGCCAAGATCAAAGCCATCACTGAGATGCCGGTACCTCAAACAGAGAAGGAGATACGTGGGTTTCTGAGGAGAATTAACTTCATAAGCCGATTCATTTCCTAGCTCACAATAACCTATGAACCCATATTCAAGCTACTAAGGAAGAATTCCTCCACTAAATGGAATGAGGATTGTCAATGAGCCTTACTTGCCATCAAGAAACAGCTGGTCGAAGCACCTGTTTTGGTACCTCCGAGGGATGGAGTTCCCTTGTTCATGTACCTGTCCGTCAATGCCAATGCAATGGGCTGCATGCTAGGACAGAAGAACGATAGTAGCAAAGAGAGAGCTATCTACTACATCAGTAAAAGATTCAGTAGTGGTGAACAAAAATACACCCTGATCGAGAAAATATGATGTGCATTAGCATGGGCCGCCATGAGGTTGCAACACTATTTGCATGGGCACACAACCTACCTCATATCCCGCATGGATCCACTCAAGTACGTATTTAACAAGCCAATGTTGAATTATCGACTGTCCAAATGGCAGTTGTTCCTATAACAGTTCGACATTGTCTACGTGACTCAGAAGTCAATCAAGGGTCAAGGCATTGCAGATCAATTAGTTGAAGCACCTTCAGGAGGGTTCGAGCCCTTGGAGACCTATTTCCCGTATGATGGGATCATGATGATTCAACAATTCCAGCAAGAGAATACAGTCCAACCATGGAAAATGTATTTCGACAGAGCATTAAACATGGAAGGTTCCGGAGCTGGGGCAGTCCTTATCTCTGGTACAGGAGAATAATATCATGTGGCTACCAAATTTCAATTTGGCAACACCAACAACACAGCCGAGTATGAAGGTTGTATAATGGGATTGAAATTAGTTTAATCCATGGGTATCAAACACCTACTGGTCTTTGGAGACTCTGAGTTGGTCATCAGACAAACCACCGCGGCGTATCACGCCAAAGAACTGTATTTACTACCCTATCATCTGCAGGTCATCAAAATATCATTGGAATTTGAAGATATAACCTTCATCCATATTCCTCGGTGTAGGAATGACTTCGCTGATGCACTGGCAACGTTAGCATCCTTAATCCGCATATTCGATAGAAATGGGATTCCTTGCATCAAATTCACAATTCAGAAAGCCCCGAAATACGGGAATTACATTGGAGAGGAATCAGATGAAATACCTCCTGTCAGTCAGCCTTGGTATCATGATATCAAGGAATATTTTTGAGATAGATCTACACCCGCTGGGGCAAGCCAATCTGAGCAAAAGCAGATTCACAAAATGGATATGAAGTTCTATCTTAGCGGAGATGCACTCTATAAACGAGATGCTGGAATAGTTCTGTTAAGATTCCTTGATAAAGAGCAAGCCCAGAGATTGATGGATGAAATCCACGGTGGAGTCTGTGGTCCACATATGAGCGGTCATCTGTTGGCCAAGAAGATATTAAGAACAGGACATTACTAGATCTCGCTCAAAGCTGATTGTGATGATCACGTCAGGAGATGCTTTCAATGTCAAGTATATGGAAATGCCATACATGCTCCTCCAAATGAGCTACACAACATGAGTTCACCATAGCCTTTCTCCATGTGGGGAATGGATATGATCAGTTTAGTTGAACCAAAAGCCAGCAATGGTCATCGATTCATCTTCACTATGATTGATTACTTCACCAAATGGGTTGAAGCAGCCTCTTTTCCCAAAGTCACCAAAGAGGTCATCATTGGTTTCATCAGAAACAATGTCGTCTGTTGATATGAACAACCGGAGGTGATCGTATCAGATAATGCCAAAAACCTGAACAATCAAATGATGAGAGAACTATGCAGTAAGTTCCACATCAAGCTTCTCAATTTCGTCATCTATCGGCCCAAGCTGAATGGTGCTGTCGAAGCGGCAACCAAGAACATCAAAAAGATCATGCAAAAAATGTTTTCCAATCACAAAGAATGGCCTGACCTGCTGCCTCTAACCTTGTTAGCATACAGGACGTCAATGCGCACCTCTACTGGGGCTACCCCCTATTCATTGGTCTATGGCATGGAAGCATTCCTCCCAATAGAAATAGAGATGGAGTCCTTGCGAGTGTTAATCGATGCTCAGATGGACGAAGATCAGTGGTTGCAAGACCGATACCACCAACTATCCCTGATAGATAAAAAGAGGGCTACAGCCATTTTCCATGGGCAGTTATATCAGCATAGAATGGCTCAATCCTACAACAAGAAGGTCCGAATCCGATAATTCAAAGAAAAAGACTTGGTGCTTAAGAAAATCTTGGCCAATCAAGACAAAGCCAAAAGAAAGTTCACCCCAAATTGGGAAGGCCCTTTCATTGTCAAGGATGTGTTGACAGAAGGAGCTATTAGATTATAAGAGATGGACGGGAGCGAATTTCTCCAACTCATCAATTTAGACACCGTGAAAAGATACTATGTCTGAAGCATATGCATACCCGCATTCGGGTCCTACAAATCAAATCAGGTTCAGTTTTTCACTAGAAAAGTCGGAACTATGAATGACCTGATCTCCCTATACCCGGGAGTACGTAGGCAGCTATTTTTGGTGCGATCAAACCAAATAAAAATTTGAAATTCATCAAACTAAACTCAAAACACAAGACAAATACTTTTCAAACCTCTCTCACAAAAAAATTTGATCTACGAATGACCTAATCTCCCTCATCCCGAGAGTACGTAAGCAGCCATTTATGGTGCGGTTTGACTTTCAAGAAATAAAAACAAAAACCAATAAAAACCAGTCCCAAGACACCAAAACCATATAAAAGCTAAATCCTATCAAGCTACCCTGGTCAATAGGCCCATCTGAGATGCTCCATGACATCTCAACTATCAGTCCATTAAGGAGAAGCTCATGATACATCAACAACAGGAGTCATGAAAGAAGTGGTAATCATTCAGCAATGACAATACATATCCAAACAGGGAAGTGAATCAAAAATATATTTCTCGGATATATAACACTGTTTGATATATACATAATGTCCTGTACATGACAAAAATGGCTGATCTAGTATGCGTATAAAAAAAAAAGTTAGTCTATGGACCCAAGGATAAGCGGACCAGCAATGCCACCATGGCATCTCTCTCTGAAGATGGAGGAGCAGCTGCAAGTGCAATACCCTCAGCCTCTATACGGCGCAAAACCTCCACAGTCATCTGCAGTGTGGCATTGTGGTCATCAATATATACACTCATCTCAGTAACCAGACCATGAGTATAAGATCGAAGAGCAGTACTGTCAGCAATTTGGAAATCCCGGGAAGCTATAGCCTCGTCCCTCTCCAAAAAAGCTGCATCTCTAGCAATCAAAGTCTCCTCGATCTCAACAAAAGCTGTGTCTCTTGCAGATCTGATCTCCTCTCGCTCAATCAATCCTGCATCATGGGCAGCTCGAGCTGTATCTCTCTCAGCCAAAGCTATATCTCTGCCAGACAAGGCGGTCAACATCAGCGCTCTAGCCTGATCCCTCTCAAAGGTCATCCTAGCCAGTGCATCTGCCAAAGTAGGATCTGTCCCTACAGGAATGATCGATGGATCACTAACTAGTGCTGCTGTCAAACCCATGAATAACTCATCCTCGGTAGGCGACTCAGGATCCTCTACAGGCTCCTCCTCGTCT
Source organism: Panax stipuleanatus (assembly GCA_020205555.1). Lineage (NCBI taxonomy): Eukaryota > Viridiplantae > Streptophyta > Magnoliopsida > Apiales > Araliaceae > Panax > Panax stipuleanatus. The sequence goes on along the minus strand of CM035124.1, from coordinate 134,088,800 downwards.
GAATCTACAATAGGAGCTGACTGGATGAATGCGGCTGATGCTATATCTGCCTCCAACCACGCCGAGTACTCTAAAGAACAGTCCGGATGGCTATTGGAGAAAATAGCCCTCTCCCTATGAGTCCAACACTCATACACACGAATCAAGTCAGCAAATGACATAGACGAAGCTAACATCCTCTGATCAACAGCCCCCTCAAACAGATGCAGGCTCTGATACTGATCGAACTGGCCAATAACAGCCAAAAGAGGATAAGTAGTCACTCCCCTCAATCCTGCTAGGGGCAAATAGTCCATGCCAGATGCATGGGTAATAAAATTGTAACGATTGAGATTTTATATTTAATTTTAAATATTTATTGAATTAAATAAATATTTATGTGAATTATTTATTGAGTAAATAAATAGATTAAGTAAATTATGGAAATGATTTAATTGAGTGTTACATATTAATTTAATGAATGTTATTTAATTGATATGTATATATATTAATTTTATATTATAATTCTAATTTAATTGAGATAATTAAATTAGATGAGATATGTGATGAAGTGTTGCATGAATTATAATTAGCGAGTAATTATAATTATGTGGCAATTTTATGTGATTAATTGATGTTAGATTTTAATTGATTAAATTAGTTGATTAATATTTAATTAATTAAAATATGACATAAAATGTGACATTAAAGTATGTGTTAAATGATTTGTTAAAATAAAGAAAAGGTTTTAAATTATTTTGCCAAACAAGGCCCTTGTAATTGTTTTAAACCTATTTCTACCAAACAGGGCCCTAACTATCAAAAGCTGTTTTTAAATAAACTGTTACTAAACAATACCTTAGCATTAAAAATCTATTTTTGAAAATAACCTTGTTTTGCCAAACAAGGCATTGTGTTTTTTTGAATTTTGTAACTTATATAATAAATATATTTATTATATATATTAAGTAATTAGCAGTTACATATATATCATTAGTATACGTATATTATATCAGTTAATATATATCTATACTACGTTAGATTAGAAGTTAGTCTGTAAAGCTAAGAACAAAAAGAGAAAAGAAGAGCAGAGAAGTTAGAGAAGAGAAGGAAGAAGAAACTTGTGAAGGCTAGAATTAGTCATTGTATTCTTCTCCAATCATCAAAAAGGTAATTAATATTTTATAGTTTTAAAGAATTGTGATTAGTTGTTCTTCATTGTTTTGAGTTTCTATAAATTTAGTTTTCTGTGAATTTCATGAAATTATGTAATCATGAATTTTATATATATGTATGGTATCCATGTGTTGATTGTGGTAATTGTATGACATAAGAGGATTTTCAGAAATCAAATTACTGTAGAAATATATTTTTAACAAAAAAATCATGTTTATATGAGTTCATATGGAATTTCATGAGTGTGGTTAATTTTAATTGAGAAATTCATGCAATTGGTATGTGCTAATATGCTTATTAAGTAATTTCTGGATGCTATCTTCAACTTCGTATGTAATGCATGTATATAAGTTCGAATTGATGGAGAAAAATAGTTACAGTAGATTATTTTGAGAAAAATATGAGTTTTCATGAAAATGGCCAAATTGGATTTTAAAAACTTGTGATTATCATTGTTTAAATGATTTTGGGTTTTGGAAGCATGCTTTATATATGTGTAATAGCGTATATATGTTTTACAGAGTCTATAGTACTGTATTTTTGGAGTTGTTCGCTTGTTTGGGTTGGTCGGTTAAATAGGGGGCCGTGGCTGTCTGCGTCTGGCCGAGCTGCTGCGCAGCTGCGCCGGTAGCAAGGCCAAGAGCAGCGCAGCTGCGCCACTAGGCCTATCCCAGAATCTTTCCCTGCGCAGCTGCGCCGGTTATAGGGCAGCTGGCTGCGCAGCTGCGCCGGACACAGTGCTTAGGCAGTGAAGGTTAGCTAATTGTGTAGTGTTTATTTTAAACCTAGTTTAATTATGCTATGACAGTGAGCATGTATCTAGTTGCTACAACTTGTTGTTAACATAAATTTGACAAATTTATATTTAGAAAAGAAAATAGGCTAGAAAACCTTAAAGTATGATTTGAATTGTTATTTAAATGTGATATATGATTATAATTTAAATAATTATAATCAAAAGTAAATGTTTATTTTAAATTATAATTTTATTAAATTATAATGAATAAAGGTTGATTTATTAGAAGTTAATTTAAATTATAATTTATGTAATTATAATTTAATAAATGCATGTTTAATTGTGGATTTTAAATTGATAATTACATGATTAATTATAAATTGTGTAATTATAATACATGTTATAGTTTAATTAATTGATAAATACATGATTAATTATAAATCGTGTAATTATAAATGCATGAATGTGGTTTAATTGATTATAAATTATAAATTATTTATAATTTAAAAGGTAATTATAATTTAAGTAATTATAATTTGATTAAGTGTTTGAATTATAATTGTTTAATTATAATTTAGTTAAATACATAATTAATTTAATTATGTGAATATGTAGGTGATGTAATTAACTATGTGATAGTTGATTATTATTATGTAATTAGAGTGAGTTAACCATGAGGGTTAACCACTTATGTGAATTAGTTACGTGTTAACTAATTTAGGTTATTGTGATTGAATATATATGTGTAAGAAGTATTAAAGTACGTAAATTGTGTTAAGTAGCTTGCGCTTGAGGCAAGTCTTCTAAACCCTCAACTCGTTAATTTTATGCAAGTCTTCTAAACCCTCAACTCATTAATTTTATGCAAGTCTTCTAAACCCTAAACTCGTTAATTTTATGCAAGTCTTATAAACCCTAAACTCGTTAATTTTATGCAAGTTTTCTAAACTCTAAACTTGTATTAATTTTTATGATCTCTTGAATTCATATATTCATCGATGAGAATGTCCTTTCCATTTCAGTATTGGACAATTGTTTATTTAATTGAAATGGTCTTAACTTATTGTTCAAGTAAGATCCAATTATTATTTTAATGCTTTCAGTTTACTTCTAAAGCATATGTTAATTCATAATTCTTTTATTATGAATTATTGGAAGTCGATTCAACTAATCCTTAGTTGATGAACGTGAATTCTAAATTACCCTTGTAAGCTTATCCAAACCAAACTTTCTTTGGTGTGGACTCGAATTCAAAACTGAGTTGAACAACCCTATTTACTAGGGGAGGTTACTACGCATAGCGTTAAGATGTTTGTGCACAATACATGGTACAAAGGGCTGATCCCCCTAAGTACGAGTTAAGGTCCATAGTCTTATTGACTGTTAAAGGTTTAAATAGAAATATTTATAACCTAGGACAAGAGTTCAAAGGTCTTATGACCCTCAGATAAATTCTATATTCAAATTTTAATGTTGATAGAGAATTATTATTCAATTCTTTATTATTGAAGCAAGCTAAGTTGTTCAGATTCTTTTAAATATATCCTTTCATGTCTATATTATTGTTAAACTCCAGTGAGCTATGGTTTGCTCACTCTTGCATTAAATAACAATTTCAGTAAAGGTTGATAATGTTGATGCTCCGTCTACAAGTAAGGGCAAAGGAAAGCAAAGTAAGTGAAGACTTGTTTTATTTAATTGAGAATGATTGTAATAAGACTTATCTGTTATGTTTTTATTTCCGCACTTTATTATATTCATGTCAGGGTTAGAGTAACCCGGGATTTTTATAAAGGTTGTAATCCTTGTTTTAAGCGAGATTTTATTTATTTTAATTTAAGTTGTAGTTTATCTTACATTATTCATTGGGTAGATGTATGTTATATTAGAAAGTGAACACCAAATCATGTGAAAACGAAGTACCTAGATTTGGGGGTGTCACAAAAACTATATGGGGAGGCTAGCCCTGAACATGGCAAAATCAAGAACGGATGCTCAATATCCTACAGAAACGCCGACCATGTCTCTGCATCAGTACACTTTGCAGGCTAAAAAGAGTAAGATGTGGCAACCTCGCGGGTGAAGCAATACCCATGAGGTCTAAAAAATCCAATCGGTCGTATATGTGACATAAGCCATATGTACAACAAGACCGAGCTGCCTCTGAAAAACCCTTCCGGGTGGGTACTGCAGTAGGTGACTGACCTCAGCATCTCAGCCAATATCATCGGTATGATAGTGCTACCCTATCTAAGGGCCCTAACCATAACTATTAACCCCACATCCAAATGGTCCAAGCGGAGCGACATGTAAACATAGGACATGATGCACAACAGTAACATGTCTACCCTGGCCAAATGCCATGCCTCTACTAAAACATTAAAATCCGCGGCATATCGATTATAGTTGTTCAGATCACCAAAGAGATCAATAAAGAAGTCAATAGAGATCACCCGTCCAGAGACGATCTCATCCCTCACCAATCTCTGGCGAAGACCTGACATCCGTGTGAACGGTCTCCTCATATCGCTGATAGCTATCCGAGCGTAGGGCAATTGTAAGGCTAAACAAGTAAATCGCTGATACTCCTCAAGAGTCGGCGTCAGCTCATGCTGTCCAAAATAGAAGACCTGTCTCTCAGGTATCTAGAAGGGTAAAATGTCATCCACAAATCCATATAGCACCCAAAAATCTGTGAAGGCCAATGAATGCCCCAACATCTGATCAACTGTCCCTCTGGCTGAGAAGGACAAACTGCTATACCATGATCTCAAGGATGAGGCCACCTCAGACGGTGGTAAATGCTCAATCTGACTAATAGTAGAAGATGTCATCTGTATCACCGGATCACAATGACCATCCAGGGGTCAAATCTGAACTCATTTGTCTAAATGCATACACATGACATAATACATGCATGATGATAAATATAACCATGATGCGATAGATAGGAAATATCATGCATATCTACAACAAACTATCTACTACAAGCATCATCCCTGTCTAATAAGTACAAAACAAAATGAAATTTACAGGACAGCACCACCCAACTACTAACAGTGGTCTATCAAAATGGGGCACAGCCGCCCAATAGCCAAAACAGTGGCTGACCAAAAGATATAGATAGCATAGCTATCCAAAAAGATCCAGCACATCTACGCTCAGGTGGTTAACCTGCTCCATATCCTACGTGGACATAAAACCTCTATCATCAGGCATATCTGGGCGGTACAAGGGAGGATCTGCCCCTATAAAACTGTTAGAAAATGGGCCTGAGGAGGGGCCCACTCCTGAGCTGGACATGTTAAAAGAAGATTTCTCTGACGGATCTCGGCCAAGGTGCCTGATAAAAAAGCAAGCTCTCTCCAACTCCCGGGTCAGCTCTGCTATCTGATCTGAATGAGTGGGCTCCCTGAGGTAAGCTATCCAGTCTGTCATCATCACAAACACTGGCACCATGTCTGCCATGAACTGGGTAGCCCGAGTCTGTGCTCCAATAGTGCAAGGACTCCACCATCTAGTGAATGCCTCTTGGCTGAACGGGCCCTCTGATAGGGTGAAGCCATCTACGCCCTCCATAGGGATATCTATCAGTGGCAAAAGCAATGGCCAATGATGCAACGCAGGAGAAACAATGGGAATACGGATCTGCCCTGTGATGCTCCTAATAGCATGATCTCCCAAATAGAGCTCCCAACCTCTCTCTATCAAAATTGGGACTCTGCGGGTCGACAATGCAAACTCCCGCCAAGGAAGCCTCTCAAATGCCCAAAACTAGCCTTATAAATATCAAAAGTCCTCAGTGACTAAGACTGACAAATATAAATGCAGAAATCAAAAAGGTACAAGAAAGATGTACTCACCAGTAGAAATGGGTAAAATCCTAACCAAACCTCTGCCAAACCCTCCGAAAGCATGTGCATGCCCTGGAGAAAATAGGCAAAGGTATAGAAACCCCAATCAAAGTTATTGAGGCGCTCTACATGTCGGGTAGCACTGACCAGGGCGAAGGACACAGTTGATGAGTTGTCTGCCACAAAACAACTCCTGATGATCACCAGGAACAATCGCCTCAAGATGCGATCTCTAACCCTCTGATCATCAAGCAAAGGCTCAAGTAAAGCCCCACTATGGGCATCTATACTCAAGGGACCTGATCAGACCGTTCGACCCTTGATCGCCCTAGCAGGAACTCCCAGCAGGGACCGAATAGCAGTAGGTGTGATGTCAGCCACGACAAGCACTGGCTCACCCTTAAACTCAATACCGGTGATGAACCTCCAGTCCATAAGGGTCATCATCACCTCACAGTCCAGCAGATGAAGGGACTGAGTCTGGTGGAACCAGTGCTCAGATAAAGCCCTCATATACCCCCTGGGGCAACAGCGGGGAAGAATAAAAAGAAAGCCTAAAATCCCCAGCCATCAACGATATCCCTGTACTTCTGGTCTAGAGTATGATACAGGAAATGCACGTTGAACTAGTTCCCTCGAGGCTACGTAAAGCCGGGAACCTGCATTAAAAAATTAACCCATGCATAAAATTTGTGCCCCAAGAAAGGCTACAAGAAAGAAAGAGAATCCAGAAAGAAGAAAAATTCAAGTCACCTTGTTGTCATGAAGAAATATTGATGGATGGTGACTCAAGTTGCCCAACAGCTCCTGGGTTGGCATAATAATGCCCGAAACCTCCGCACGAGGGGCCTAGCAGGGGCAGGAACAGCAAAATGAGCGTGTTCATCATCAATATCAATCAGCTGCTAGTCCTGTGCTGGACGTATCACCGACTCTGTCAATTTGTGAGGCGGTCTAGCTGGATGTGGCTGAGGAACATTAGAAGCCCTCCTACGTCTAACTCTTGAAACGACTCTGCTAGCACTGTCGGGTCTATCTCTATCCATCACCTAGACAAATTCTCTAAATCACATCAGAAAGGGTGTGGTAAGCCTAAAACTTGTGGCTTATTAATTTAAATCAGTACTCTATGCATCTCTAAGTCCTAAAACATGCATGGGTCGGTCAAAAATCCCTAGTAAAGTCAAAATTGCATGTTTATTAAATACACGGGTTTTGAAAATTTTTTGCCAGAGTCTCATTTGTAAAATAGAGTGTCCACATGCACACAGGCATGTCTAGGTGGCCATTCAGTAGCACACCTTCCCAAAAATAGAAACAGTTCATATTTATAAAATAAAATCAAAAGTAAACCTCACATGGTAGCTAAATTACCATGGATATTTTTAGTTAAAAATCCAGGCTCGCTAGGCCTCAAAAAGGATGAGTAAACTAATCAAAAAGAGAAAAATATGACTATCTCAGAATCTGAATTTTCTTACATCCAAACGTGCATTAAAGTAAGATATGCATATATATGTAATCAGAAAATTTTTAGCAGGTCATATAAGCATACATTGCGTCTAAAAGACCCCTACGTGGTTCACAAGCTTTTAATGGTCAAAAATTGTGAAAAAAGGATGTAAAACGTTACCTGCGATGGGCTGAACACGTAGAAACTGACGAAATCAGAAAAAGGCTGCCCGAGCTCTGTAGATCTGAAAAAGAAGATCAGATTTCGTTTGAAACTAGAAATGAAAACTTGAAAAATGAACTCCCGCTGCCCAAAATAAAACCATAGGTGGAAGTGGGCCCACCTACAGCAGCCTGCACCTCCACCTGCGGCTCCCCAAGGTGGGTCCCACTCCCCCGGGCTTTGTTCAATTCGAGTTGAAATGGAGTTTATATGAGCTGCCAATTCAAATATGAAGAAAAATCGCTACGCGATTGAGCGATTTGTCCTGAAATCCTGCGTTTAAACAACATAATCCTGACAGAAAGGGGAACACTCTGAAAACCCTTGGTATTCATCCCAAAGCCATATCCGGGGATCAATCATGCAAACTGCTAAAAACCTACTGAAAAACTGCGCAAAACTGCCACTTTCGAAGCATCGGGTATAGACCGAGACAGTTCAGTCGTTGGCATAACCCCATCAAAGCATCGGATACAGACCGAAATAGTTCAGCCGTTGGCACAACCCCAGCGAAGCGTCGGGTACAGACCGAATCAGTTTAGCCATTGGTACAACCCCAGCAAAGCATTGGGTACAGACCAAGACAGTTCAGCCGTTGCCACAACCCCAGCGAAGCGTCGGGTACAGACCGAATAAGTTCAGCCGTTAGCACATCCCCAACGAAGCATTGGGTACAGACCGAGTCAGTTCAGTTATTGGCACAACCCCAGGGAAGCATCGGGTACAGACTGAAATAGTTCAGCCGTTGGCACAACCCCAGCGAAGCGTTTGGTACGGACATTTGATAGATCAACCATTGGCTCAATTCCAACGAAGCGTCGGAGGGGATCCAGTGGCGGAAGTAATATAGTAATCCATCACCAATGATGGAATCTGTTATACACATCCTCAAAAGGAGCACTAAGAAGGATTGGTGATTCAATCCCCCTATTACTAACTACCGGTGTAAATTATCGTCAAGATAGGAATCGAAAATACTCATCGGCATAACTCGGCGGCAACAATGTTAGCCCCAAGCTATCATGAATGTCGTCATCCTCAGCAAAAAATGAAGAAAAACCATTCGCGATAGCCTATTAAAATCATCCCTAGCAGAAGCTAACGTAATTAAATCAGTGATAACCCTACCTCCTTGAAGGTATCTAGCGTTTGTCGCATATCATGCTATGCATTGCATCCCTTTTCGCATTTGCATTTCCAGTGTTTACTAATCTTTATCTTGTTCATTTCACTTCATTGCATGAACATGATAAAGAGGGGCATCTATAGACACTCAAAATTTTCTTTCCTTGTTACTAACACTGTAAGAGGGCAAGAATGCCATCAAATCAACCCCGGTCTTAATACCGGGCAATAAAATTAACCCCGATCTCAATATCGGGCCATCAGTTCAACCCCAATAACAATATCGGGCCATCAAATCAACCCCGATCTCAATATCGGACCATCAGTTCAATCCTGATCTCAATATCAGGCCATCAGTTCAACCCCGATCTCAATATCGGGCCATCAAATCAACCCCGGTCTCAGTACCGGGCAATCAAATCAACCCCGGTCTCAATATCTAGCCATCAAATCAATCCCGATCTCAATATTGAGCCATCAATTCAACCCCGATCTCAATATCGGGCCATCAAATCAACCCCAATCTCAATATCGGGCCATCAGTTCAGCCCCGATCTTAATATCGGGCCATTAGATTAACCTCGATCTCAATATCGGGCAATTAAATTAACCCCGATCTCAATATCGGGCCAGCAGATCAACCCCGGTCTCCATACCAGGTCAATAAATTAACCTCGATCTCAATATCGGGCCATCAAATCAACCTCAGTCTCAATACCGGGCTATCCAATCAACCCCGATCTCAATATCGGGCCATTAGATCAACCCCAATCTTAATATTGGGCCAACAGTTCAACCCCGATTTCAATACTGGGTCATCAAATCAACCCCAATCACAATATCGAGTCATCAATTTAATCTCGATCTCAATATCGGGCCATCAAATCAACCCTGATCTCAATATCGGGCCAACAAATCAACCCCGATCTCAACCCGGGAGGTACAGATTAGCCCCGGTCTCAACATGGGAGGTAAAGGTCAGCCCCGGTCTCAACCCAGGAGGTAAAGGTCAGCCCTGGTCTCAAACTAGAAGGTAAAGGTCAGCCTCAATCTCAACCCGGGAGGTAAAGGTCAGCCCCGGTCTCAACTCAGGAGGTAAAGGTCAGCCCTGGTCTCAACCCGGGAGGTAAAGGTCAGCCACGGTCTCAACCCGGGAGGTAAAGGTCAACCCCGGTCTCAACCCAGGAAGTACAGGCCAACCTCGTTCTCAACCCAGAAGGTACAGGTCAGCCCCGATATCAACCCGGGAGTTACAGGTCAGCCCCGGTCTCAACTCAATAGGTACAGGTCATCCCCATTCTCAACCCGAGAGGTACAAATTAGCCCTGATCTCAACCTGGGAAGTACATGTTATCCCCAGTCTCAACCTGGGAAGTACAAATCAGCCCCAGGTCTTAACCCAGAAAGTACAGGTCAGCCCTGGTCTCAACCCGAGAAGTACAGGTCATCCCCGGTCTCAACCCGGGAAGTCAGGTCAACTTCAGGAACAAACCTAAAGCATGACAACATCTCCAAAGGAAACCCTGGAGCGACCAAGTCAACTTCAGAGACAACACTGAGGACAAACAGACTCAAATGGGATCCAAGTTTTGGAAATAGCCTCAGGAAGTCAACCGAAGGCCATGCCGACACTGAATAAAACCTTGGGAGGGGCAAAATGGTCATTTTACCAACTCCAAGTCGATTCGGTCAAACTCAAGTTGAATTGATGCCACCAAGTTTAGAACGAACAATAATGATGATCCCGAGTGCAAACAGCGCAAGACAGCTCTACGGACAAACTGTAGGGAATCGAAGACCTGGTTATGAACCCATCTTCTGGGACCCAAAAAATGTTTTATCCCATGTTATTGTGACACTCTTGGCGAGGGTTTTTTGAAAAGGTATCGCACGCCTCAAACAGACGCTCCGATCAAAAGTTAGAAAGTTTTGACTTTGACCTCGCGTTGCTCGGAGTGCACGTACTTTGAGACGATGGAACCCAGCACGTGGGCCCCACCAGGGGAGTTGTACCTCTACCTGTGGTAGCAGCAGGTAGAGTGGTGGCTCCCTGGCCTATATATATGAGGTGCCCCCCTCATTTTAAAGAATTTAAAAATGCTTCGAACCTCTGCCCGTTTGGTTATCTGTTCAATTTCTTGTCTTCCAAACCCAAATATTTTTACTCTAACACGTAGATATACCCACATACTACCACATATCAGAAAATAACAGGTAGATTCAGACGTTTAAAGCCTACGATTTGGCAAAAAGCCCATGTAGCTGTCCATTATGAGTATTTTTACGATCAGCAAGTCAATACTACTACTTTGCATTTTTATAAACTTGCACGTTAAGTCTCGTTTTCTAAATATGCCCAGAACTCAGTTTCGTGGCCATTTTCGTCAACGTTTAGTACATTTTTGTACATAAACGTATTTTCTGGCATTTCTACAACTCGGATTGACGATCCGTCGCTTCGAGCAGCTTTTAAATACTTGCATCTTCGTACTGAGCAACTTCGCTGGCCTAAGTTATCTTCCCAGTCCGGGTTTGGGTATTTTTTATATATTTAAATATATATATACTAACTTTTTAATTCTTTCAAGCCCGGATGTCAAATCCGCGGTAGCATACTGCTTTTATATATAAATATGCATATATAAGCAGCTTTCACCACCACTGGGTTATCTTCCCAGTTTTGGTTGACTACTTTTCTGTACATTTACATTCCAGTTTGGCCTAGGTTATTCTGTGGCCTTTTTACTGCTTTTATATATATTTATGCATATATAATCAGCCTTCACCACACTGGGTTATCTTCCCAGTCTTGGTTGACTATATTTCTGTATATTTCAATTTTAGTCCGGCACAGGCGTGAAAACCCATCGCCCTTTCTACTGTTTTATATATATATTTCAATTCTGTCCAGTCTGGATCATTCCGTGACTTTTATACAGCTTTTATAAATATATAAATATATAAATATAAATATATATATATATATATATATTTCAATTCAAGTCCGGGCATCGGTGTGAAAATCCACTACCCTTTATAGCTTTCGTATATATATAATTGTATATATATTACTTTACTCGTTTTATTAAATTGTTGTTTTAAATATTCATTTAATATGAATCGGCATTAACAAATTCAGCATTTTTCAGTTATAAAAGCAACCTCGCGGCCCTTAGATTGCTATCTAGTGGGAACGAAATGCTTCAGCCAGGTGCGAACCAGGATTTACTAAATGAATCCTCAGTTCTGGCAACATTTGGGATATATATCTGTTTCTGTACAAATTTAAACTGTGCAGGTATATTGGCTACTCATATATGAGCCTAGGAATCGTGGGATTCATGATCAAACTGATCAGAATATGATTCTCACGATGGATAAACTCCACTTTACAGATGTACCCTGCCAGTTTTTCTGTAAAAATGTACATATAAAAGACCTTAAAATGATTATCTGGATTTAAGAACTCAAAATAGTGAAAAAATATGATTTGTCATGTCAGAGTCCCTCCGATGGCTATCATGCCCATGAGGAGACCGACATTTGTATATATGTTGTTGTCTAGGATGCTTCGCAGCCCGACAATCACCATTCAAATTGAACCTTAAGGCTGAAAAGATAAAATTAATGTATCAATATGCTTCAATTCCTATGTTAGCATAAGGGTTTGAAAACCTTCTTTTAAAACATCATTTTAAATCTTTTCGAAAAGATAAGCTTTTGCAAATCAAATCAAATACTTTTACAAATAAAATCAAAGACTTTTTGCAAATCAAATCAAACCCTTCGTATATAGGTTCAACAATGCATAGACATGCTTTCCTAATCAAACATAGGCCCAATTTTCAAACAGCATTCACACACACACTTCAATTTTTTTAAGGAACATATTGAAAAGATGCGGTATCGTGTTTATACGGGAGTCGTGGGGTGCCTAACACCTTCCCCACACTTAACCAAGCCCCCGAGCTCAAAACTTTGTTTTCAAAGATCAAGTTTCGATAGTGTCCAGCAATTGGGCCTCTTTCAAACAAAACTCAGTTGAGTTGGTACAACCATTTCAAATCTATCAACTGACGACTCTGTAAAACGTTCAAATTGTCGACATGATACATGTTGACCATTTCCTAAAAAATCCTTCAAAACCTTTTTTGCAATAAAAAAAAGTGAGGGTAGAGATAACTTAGGAAGAGAGAAAGATCCAGGTTGTGACCTGACCCGCGTATTTTTTTTCGACGTCGACATGCAGACAAAAATTATACCATGCACATTCCAAGTTCTCTTCTTAAAGTGCAAAATCTTTCTTCACTCAAAGGCTTTATAAAAATATATGCTAATTGAATTTTTATGGGAATAAAAATTAATTTAATTAATCTTTTTGAAACATTATCCCTTAAAAAATAATGTCTTACCTCTTTGTGTTTGGTACGTGAATGTAAAATATGATTTTTTTGATATATCTATTTTGCTTGTGTTATCACAGTATATAGGAATGCAATCACATAAAATATCAAAATCACATAGGATTTGTCTCATCCATAGTATCTAAGAACAACAACTTTCCTGCAGCTAGGTATTCGCCCTCAGTAGTTGATAGGGCAACTGAGGTTTGCTTTTTACTATGCCAAGACACAAAACTTTGTTTTAAAAATGTACAAGCACCAATTGTACTCTTTTTTTTTATCAAATTGACACCCTGCATAGTCAGCATCTGAATATCCCATTAGCTCTAAATGATTAAAGATTGGATAAAATAACCCTAAATTAATAGTGCCTACTTAAATATTTAAAAGTTCTTTTGACAACATTTAAGCGAGATTCATTGGGTTTTGCTTGAAATCGAGCATAAAGACATACACTATACATTATATCAGGTCTAGAAGCAGTTAAATATAATAAGCAACAAATTATACCTCGATATTTTGTTAACTCTACATCAATCCTTTTATCATCGGATGTAAGTTTTATTGATGTGCTCATGGCTGTAGCCTTTGAGTTGGATCCTTCAAAACAAATCTTTTGAGTAGCTCTTTTGTGTTTTTGGTTTGATAGATATAAATTCCTTCTTTTGTTTGCTTGATCTGAAGTCCCAAAAAATAATTTAGTTCTCCCATTAAGCTCATATCGAATTCCTCATGTATGCACTTAGAAAACCACTCACAAAGGAAATCATTAGTAGCACCAAATATTATATCATCTACATATATTTTTACAATAATAATATTCTTATTTTTATGCTTAATAAATAATGTAGAGTCTATTTTATCTCTAGTAAAACCATTTGAAAGAAGATGCTTACTAAACCTTTCGTACCAAGCCCTTGGAGCTTGTTTGAGACCATAAATGGCTTTCTTTTAGTTTATAGACGTTATTAAGATACTTCTCATGCTCGAATCCGGGAGGCTGTTTGATGTATACTTCTTCATTGATGTATCCATTGAGGAATGCACTTTATACATCCACTTAGTGAAGTTTAAACTATTTATAACATGCAAAAGTTAACAATATTCGAATCGACTCTAGCCTTGCAATTGGAGAAAAAGTTTCTTCGTAGTCGATTCCTTCTTGTTGGTTGTATCCTAGAGCTACTAACCTAACTTTATTACAACTAATTATCCCATGCTCATCAAGCTTGTTTTTAAATACCCATTTTGTTCCAATAATTGAGACATCTTTAGGAGGAGGCATTAGTTCCTATACTTGGCATCATTCAAACTGTTGAAGTTCCTCTTGCATTGCCAAGTAACCAACTTTCATCAAGAATAACTTCTTTAGCATTCTTTGGCTTAACTTGTGATAAGAATGCAAATAATACACAATGGTTTTGTAAACCTCTTCATGTGGTTATTCCTTTGTTTATATCTTCTATGATATTTTTTGGAGGATGATTTTTGAGATATCTTGTTATCTTTGGCATCTGGATATCATGGATCACTTCTTCTTGTTGATTTAGATCATCATGAAAATCTTCGTCAAGACTTGTGATGTTTATTGTTTCTGTTCATGCTGACTGTCCAATTCGATTTGCTGAGTATGTTCATCCGGTTTGCTGTTTTGTGCTTTTCGGTTTGCTGAATTCACAACAGTCTCCAAATTTCCTGCATCCTCGTCTCTTTCTTTTGGAAGATCATTGTTAGTCTCATTAAATGCAATATGGACAGATTCTTCAACACATAACTTTTTAATATTGAATATACGATATGCCTTGCTATTTTGTGAATAACCAATGAAAATACCTTTATAACATTTAGCATCAAATTTTCCCAAATTATCACCTGTATTTAAAATAAAACATTTAGACCCAAACACTTTGAAATAACTTATCTTAGGAATCTTATTATTTAAGAGCTCATAAGGTGTTTTCAAAATAATTAAACGAATAAGTACTCTATTCAAAACATAACAGGACGTGTTTAAAGCCTCGGCCCAAAACTTTTTAGGAAGCTTACTTTCTTGTAGCAATGTTCTAGCTGTTTCTCGTAACGTTCTATTTTTTCTTTCCACAACCCTATTTTGTTGAGGAGTTCTTGGTGCTGAAAATTCATGACTGATTCCTTTTTTATCACAAAATATTATGAAGTCTTTTTCGAATTCGGTGACATGATCACTTCAATTTTTTATAAGTTTGAGACTATATTTTGTTTCTAAATTTCTTATTAATTTCTCAAATTCTTTAAATGCTTCATCTTTAGTTCTCAAAAACAATACCCACGTGTATCTAGAGAAATCATCAACTATTACAAATGCATAAAATTTACCATTAATATTGGCATGTCTTTCCGGTCCAAATAAATCAAGATAAAGTAATTACAAGGGAGAAAAAGTTGATACCATGTTCTTTGCAGTGAAGGATGTCCTTACTTTTTTTCCGAGTTGACAAGGAACACATATTCCTTTCTTTTCAAACTTTATTTTTGGCAATCCCTTTATGAGACTTTTCGAAGATAACTTCTTGATTAGATCCATATGAACATGTCCCATCCTTTTATGACATAGGTTAACTTCATCTTGTACTGTGGTAAGACATATTTCTTCACCCTGTTGCTCAAAATCAAGAGTATATATATTTCCTTCTCTTTGTGTAACTAGAGTAGTATTGTTAGTATCATGAAATATTGTGCATTTATCTTTCTCAAAATTTACTCGATGGCCATTATCCATTAATTGAGTAACACTTATAAGATTGAATTCAAGACCATTAACAAGATGAACATTATTAATATTAACCTTACCATTACCAATTTTACCTTTTCCGATTATTTCACATGTTCGATTATCTCCAAATGTGACTGTTCCATTTTTCTTCTTGAGATTTAACTCAACGAACTTTGATTTGTCACCGGTCATGTGATGAGAGCATCTGCTATCAAGAATCCATTTTTGAGACGGAACCCTTGCCTTGAAACATACATATCAAGAAAAAATAATTCATCCTTTTGGTACCCATATCTTTTTGGGTCGATTTGTGTTAGTTGCAAACAAATCATCTTTTTTAATCCACACCTTTTTATTCTTGTTTTCCTTCTTAAAGCAATTTACATCTAAGTGACCTTTAATACCACATTTTTTACATGTTGTGAAATGAGAACAATAATTTAATTTAAAACATGATTTTGATTTTAGCATTTTTACATCTCTCTTTTTATAAGTGGAATTATAACCAATTCTTTGTTTTCCATAGCTAGGTCTTTCTTTACCTAACATAACCGCTAAGTTTTCTTCTCCTTGAACGAATTTAGCTAGAGATAATTTTAATGAATCTATTTTCTTTTGTAGTTCATTAGTTGGAATAGTTTTATAGTGAGACTCATCACTAAGTGCATCAATACATATATCTCTCATTTTTAATTCGTTAGTCAATTTTTCAACTTCATTATTTAAATAATTTACCTTATTAAAAAGTATTTTGTTATAATTGACTAAATAATCATTCTTTGCAATCAAAATCTTTTCCTCTTTATATGATGATTCTTTTTCAACTTCTTTCTTTTCATCTATTAAGGAATCAAATTCACTCATTAATATATTTACTAAGTTATTTAGATATGCATTCATTTCTTTTAATTTTTTATTTTCTTGCTTCAATGAATTAAACTCATAAAGAGATACCTGATTTGATTCACTTTCAATTCCCACGAAGCATACTTGAGCTATTTCATCTTTGGCATCAATCTCTACTTTAGAGTCATCATCACTCCAAGTAACAAAGGCTTTGTTCTTTTTATTGTCCTTGTAGCTTGTTTTCCCTTTGTTCTTTAATTGAAAGCAATCTTTCTTGAAGTGGCATGGACATCCGTATTCAAAGCAAGTCACTTCATTTTGCTTTCCTTTGAACTTATTTGAGTTGAAAGTATTCTTCGTTTTGTTCTTCATTTTTAATAGTCCTTTGAGTCTTCTTGACATCATAGCTATTTCTTCATCTGAGTCGTCATCAAGCTCTTCTTCATTTCTTGCATTAATTTGAGGAGTTTCCTCCTCATAATCATATCTCTTTAATTGATGTTCAAGTTCTTCTAATTCACCGAAAAGAGTTAAAGTATCCATAGTAGAAATAGTAACAAAATCTTAAAGAGTAGTAATCTTAGATGCAAACCTTTTGGGCATAGCCCGAAGTAACTTACGGTTGATCTCACTTTGTGGAATTGATTTATCAAGTAGCTTCAATGAATTTATAAGAACTAGAAACCTTACTTGAGCCATTTTGATGGTATCCTCCTTTTCAAGTTTGAACATTTCATAATCATGCTTGAGTATGCTTAGCTTGACTTCTCGTACTTTGGAGGTACCTTAATGGCTCACCACTAGAGTATCCCATATTTCCTTAGTTGTGTTGCATGAGGAGACTTTATTGATTTCGGATTGTATTATGCCGCTAAGAAGTGTGTTCATAGCCCTTGAATCATAAGAAACCATGTAGGTTTCAGTTGAGTCCATCTATAACAGAGTCTTTAGAGTACCATCATGTCCTTGGAATAACCAGTCCATTTTTCACCACCCACCATTCGCAAGAATCTCTTTTAAAGTAGATCCTCATTTGAAATTTCCAAAAATTATAATTTTCGGTTCCATGCAGCAGTGGAGGTCTATTGGTTGATTGACCTTCTTGAATGTTGTTCCCGACTATGCCATGTTAGAATCTTTCCCTACAAGTCACCTTTAAGACCAAGATAAGTAGAGTCAAGCGCTGATACCAAATGAAATTCAGATAGGCACACTTAGAAGGGGGGTTGAATAAGTGTGAGAACAAACTATGGCCAATTTTTATTTTATGTTAAACTTATTCTCTATACTCAATTCAGCTTGCTGAATTAATGAATTCATGTTACTGGATTAATAATGCAGTTTACTGATTTACAAATAAAACTTGCTAAATTGACTCAACAAAATTTTATATTACTAAATCTTTTGTGAACTTTCTTAAGACAGTTAAGTTATCCAATTTATGATTTTAAATTCAATTTAAATAATTTCTTGTGAGCAAGGAAATTAAGCACAATCAAGTAAATGAACACCAAGAATTTTTACGTGGTTCAACTACTACCCTCTATAATAGTAGTCTACTCCACGTCTAATACTAACTAGTATTGGAGACTTACTTTATTTCTTTCTTTCAATTACAAATTGACACTTTTACAAAATAGATTTATTCAAAAACTTGAACACTTAAATTCTCTTGAGCACTTTTGCTCCTTGTGCACCTATGCAACTCTCAAGCACCTATGCTTCCTTGAACCTATTTGAAAAACAATCCATAACCCACACAGGATTAGATACCTTTAGACTACACTTAGTCTACTTGAAATCAAATTACAAAATATAGAGGTCTATAATCAAAGCAAATAATCAATTAACAATTCAAGGCTCTACTATGGATTCAATGCAATGATTAAAGAGTAAGAAATATCACCAGTTTAAAGCTCACAAAAATAAGCTGAAAAATTATTAGAGATTAATTGCACAATAGCTGAATTACTTTGCACCAAGATAATAGAATAGCCTTTCTGTTTTTAATTTAGTGCAGTGTATAATTCATCTTTAAAACTGAAGTAAGATTTTTCTATTTATAGACTTTAATTTAATATTACCGTTGAGCAATAAAAACATCCCTAACATATCTTAATACTTCCCGTTAGAATATCTCTCCCAATTACATTGAACTAAAATCAGGTAGAGAAAGATTAGGAGGATATCACGTTATATCATGATAAGCACTAGTTAGGAAGTTTAGATTAACCACTTCTAATAAGTGACCCACTAAAAAGATAAAAGATAAAGTAAAACAATGGTATGGATTATCTCAAAAGTCATATATCGATATAAATCAAATTAGGCTTCTTTATTAATCTGACTTCTTCTTCACTCAAGATATTTCAATTAGAAAGAGAAAGTGATAAGATATAACAGTCAAATCTTCCGTAAGACTAGGTCAAAAAAATATCAACCAATTTCCAAGGTAATCATAGCAATAAACACGTTTTTATAAATTCCAACAATATAACACTTTAAAATTGCACGACATTTCTTTTACGCGTATCTTATTTTATGAAAAAATTACCTACACTGATTAAATTAGAGTTAACCTGAATAGATAGGCATCCAAGTAACAATCTGATTAATCATAATAAAGCTAAAAAAATATTCACATTATTTTAGCCGAATAAGAAATCTAATATAAACAGTTTTCTTTTATGAAAAATAGTTTTAATAACTTGAAAATTATTTTAATCATTTTAATATAACCATTCATATGAAATGCAAATAAAATGCCCTAGAGCCTTGATTGACAATTTATTAATGCTAAGACCTTACATTAATTCCTAGGACTCAAACGTCTTCAATCTTTAAACCAAATAACTAATGATTCTTTTATCAAGTTCCAGAATTTTCACGGTAGAGAATTTAGTATAAAATACAAATCATCATTAAAACATAAGGTTAGATTATGGACAAGTTAACAGTGATTGATTTATTGGGTGAGATTTTAGGAAAGGACCGACATACATGTCGACGATTTTGAAAAGATTTATTTTATGCGATTAGACCGGATTAGACAGAGCCGCCAGTTGGTATGAGTTCAAAAGGATGTACCAACTCATCCGAATTTTTAGGTTTTTGTAATATGTCCCAATATATGACTCCATAGAGTTGTTCTAGAACCCGAGATTCATAGAGTTCGGAGGCTTGCTTAAGTGAGGGAAAAATGTTAGGCATCCCCCGATATCCGTGAAACAGGGTTACCGTGCCTTTTTCATTCCCTAAACATAAAGTGTGTGTGTGTGTGTGTGTGTGTGATTTTTAGTTTAGTAAAGGTGCTTGAGTGTTTTATTTTAAAAGTAGTGGTGAGCCTCTTTGGACCTATGTACGAAGGATTTGATTTGTAAAAAATTTTATTTTTTTAAAAAAATATAAAGATTATATTTTAAAAAGATGGTTTTCAAACCCTTCGCCAAATAAGAATCTAAGCCCTTTGAAACTTCCAATTTTAACTTGGACTAAGCCTTCTTTTGATCCTAGTAGCGGATTTCTTTGATTTTAATGGAGATGCGAGGCATTTTTGATGATGGCGACAAAATGGAAACTAGGAACTACAAGGGTCGGGCTTCTTGTGGGCATGAAAGCCATCTAAGTGAGCCCGAGCACCTATAACCACAATTTCACTATTATGGGGCCTTAAATTCTGATACCTTTTTAAGGCCCAAGATTACATGTACAATGGATGGCAAGCTGATAATACAACTGAAATAAGTCCATCATGGGAACCTGGTTCAAATCCATTGATTGGATCTTTGCCCTCATAGCTCCTAGGCGAACATAAAATTATTCCAAAGCATGCACGAAATCAATCTTGAAAGATATTATATATATATATATATATATATATATATATATATATAAATATGCTTACTAACTTTGCTAATAAGTGATTTATCGATTAAATCCTTGAAAGAGAGTAGCTAGAATTCCCATTTCTACTAGATATGAATCTAGGATAGCACGAGATATCAAAATATTTACAAAACTAGAAAATAAATTAGATCTACCTAGATCTATGCCGATCAAGCTCAAAGGTTTGAGATATGAAGCTCTTAAACAGGTTAAATGCTAAATCTGGCTAGATCCAAGATAGATCTAGTTAAAATACTTCAAATACTAACTATATACATAAAATAATCGGTAAAAGTTAGATCTATCCACAAACAAGAATTATATATATATATATATATATGTATATATATATATATATATATATAAATAATTAACACTTATATATATATATTAAAGTAGTAAACAAACACAGATCTAAGATCTTACGTATTTACATAAGATATGAACAAAGAGGGGCCCAATTATAACGACCCCAAAATTCATACAATGTAATTCTCATTTCCGATCGTTAACAATATAACTTTAATCTAATTTTACATCATTATTCGATATTAAAATCACTAAAAATGCAGAATATTTAAAACTTTTATAAACTTCTTTCTTTATTGCCCTGAATCGCAACCTTTACATTACATAACTTCGATTCAAATCTAAATCATGAATCGTTATAACGAAATGACTATACAAAGTCTTACATTACAATTATTATCCATATACATCGGATAACTCAAATTTACAGCTTTAGATCTACATTACAATTAAGATATTAAATGCATTTCTCATAAAACATAAGTAAGCTTCTTGAATTACTATTGAACTCTAACATTCAACTAGCATGTATCATTACCTTGCCTCCTTGACCTGCAAAAATGGTTATTTTCAAGAGTGAGCTCGACAGCTCAGCAAGAACTAACAGTTTTCATGCAGCACGTAGAACATAATTAACACGCTCAACATACATCTCATAAACATTAAAGTAACATGGCATACATGCTTTAATCACATAACAAATATAAAGATTGAGTTCCTTACTCAATCAACATTCTTAAATCAATCAATGTAGTCATAAATTGACTTTAACATTTCATGCTTGCAACATATATAACATAGCATGCTCTTTGCAATACATTTTAAAACAGTTCATAATATCATCAAGTTCACATAGAAAATAGAAACCGAAAGACTTGCCTGGCTCGTAGATTACCAATTACCAAAAAATAATTTATAATAATCTGCTTCATCAATCCTACATACGTATTATCATACGCATCAACTATTAGTCACCTAGCAACGCTTATCAAACGTCTAAGTAAATTCTACTTTATACTTTCTAATTTACACTTCGTAATTCTCTTCCATTTACTCGTTTGACACTTACTGTCAAACTTATGTATAATTAACAATATAAGTTAATTATCCCATAACTACTCTTCATAGTTAGTTAACCAACTTTGGTTAACTCAATCCTCTTTAACTATTAAGTTAATAGTTACTTATCACATAATTAATAGCATCACATAATCACATAATTAAGTCAAATAATAATTACATACTCATATTAAATTATAATTAAACGAATTATAATTTAAACATCCACTTTAATCAAATTATAATTAAACAATCGTAATTTATAATAAATCAACTACATCATTCATTAAATCATAATTTAAACATATTTAATTTAAATTAAACTATTACTTAGATTATGAATACTCAATTTCTATGCATGCCCTCATTATAATTAAATAAATTATAATTTAAATTACACTTTTACCTTAATTATAATTATTTCAAATTATAATCACATATTAAGTTACAACTAAACAAATTATACTTCAAGTTAAACATTTACTTTGATTATAAAACTAATAAACTATATTCATTATAATTAATCCAATTAAATTAAACCTTTACTATAATTATAATTATTTCAAATTATAATTTAACATCATATATTTTTAATATATCTCATTACTATTATTTAGCATTTTAAGACATGTTAACAGGCCATTAAATTATTACATAAACTTAGCTTTTCAAAACAAAGGTCTTTTTTTCTGCATACCCCCCGCCGTGGCGGGGTTCCAAGGCTTAACATGCCTGTGACACCCCCAAATTCGGGTATTTCATTTCCACATGATTTGGTGTTCGCTTTCTAAATATAACATACATCTACCCAATAATAAAATAATTGCAAAATAAATTACAGCCTTTATAAATAATAAAATCTTCCTTATAAAAAGGATTACAACTTTTTAAAATAAATCCCAGGGTTTACTCTAACCTTGACATAACATTAACTGCGAAAAATAAAAACATCACATAAAGTCTGATTATAATTTCATTCAAAATAAATTAAACAAGCCTTCATTTGTTTAGCATCCCATTGCCTTTACTTCGTTGACGGGGTATCAACATTTTCAACCTTAGCTACAATGGTTATTTAATGCAAGAGTGAGCAAACAATAGCTCACTGGAATACAACAATATATAAGACATACAATAATATCTTTGAAAAGGTTTGAATAACTTTTACTTTCACAATGATAAAGAATTGAATAATAATTCTCTATCAATATTAAAAATTCAAATATAGAATTCATCTGAGGGTCGTAAGACCTTGAACTTTTGTCCTAGGTTATAAATATTTCTATTTAAAACCTTTAACAGTCATTAAGACTATGGACCTCAACTCGTACTCAGGGGGATCAGCCCTTTGTACTATGTACGTGCACTACATTTAACGCTTCTGCGTGGTAACCTCCCCTAGTAAATTGGGTTGTTCATCTTAGTATTTGAATATAAATCCGCACCAAAGGAAGTTTGGTTTAGGATAAGCTTAAAAGGGTAATTTAGAATTCAACGTTCATCAATTAAGGAATAGTTGAATTGACTTACAACAATCAAGAATAATTCATAAATAAAAAATTACGAATTAACATATGTTTTAGAATTAAACTTAAAGCATTTAAAAAGAATATATAGACCTTGCTTGAACAATAAGTCAAGATCACATTAAATCATGAACTTAAATTAAATACTTGTCCATTGCAGAATAAAAAGGACAATCTCAAATAATGAATATATGAACTTAAAGAACTTGTATAAAATTTAACGAGTTCAGGGATAAAAGACTTGGATAAAAATTAATACAAGATCAGGGTTTAGAAAACTTGCCTCAAGCGCAAGCTACTAATAAAATCATGTTCTAACAATTCCTACACATATATATTTAATCACAATAACCTAAATTAGTTAACATGTAACTAATTCACATAATTAGTTAACCCCTCTAGGTTAACCCATTCTAGTTTAAATAAATAATTTAATAATTAACCATCACATAGTTAATTATACCACATAGACATGTTCACATAATTAAATCAATTAATAATTATGTAATTCATATTAATTATAATTAAATGAATTATAATTTAAACATTTAATATAATTATAATTACTCAAATTATAATCACATCTTATTTAGTTAAATTATAAACAAATTATAATTTATAATTAATTAACTACATCATGCATTTATTAAATTATAATTACATAAATTATAATTTATAATTAATCATGCAAATATTGAATTATAATACACAAGATTATAATCTATAATTAAGCATGCATTTATTATAATTACATAAATTATAATTTAAAATTATCATATGCTTGATTAAAATTAATCAACTATAATCATTATAATTTAACAAAATTATAATTTAAATTAAACCTTTACTCTAATTATAATTATTCAAAGTTATAATCACAAATTATATTTTATTAATATTCATTTAGCATTTTAATATAGGTTTAATCATGCTATAAAAGTTATTACATAAAATTAGCTTTACAAAATACAACAGAAAACAAGTTTCCTTTTTTTCCTGCCACCCCCCCCCCCCCCCCGCCGGGGCGTGGGTTTTCTCTTTGATAGGCCGGCCAAGGCGGGCCCCTTCCAGCGAACGCAGACAAGTTCGCTTACTGTGCAGAGAAAAAACCAATTTAACTTATTTTTCCACACCAAATTCTAATTCCAGTTCATGCAATTCATATCAATTAATAGAAAACACAAACTAAAGCTTCTAACATGATTCTAACATACATAAATATTATAACACATCATCAAACAACCAATTTCTTGATTTTTTTTGAAGAAAAACCATTGTTAAGTGTTCTTCATGAAATTGAACACGACACTTTTATTTTTAAACCAATCCAATTCACAACACATCCAATATTTTCATAATTGAAGATAGCATCATAATAAATTTTAATTAGGCATACTAACAACCAATTAAATCATAATTTTTATTCTAAAACTCAACCAAATACATGAACTTCATATAAACACATATTTTCCATAAGAACATGCTTTATACAACGAATTGAATTATGAAAATCCTTCATTATGACATACAATTCATATAATAACTATTATAAACACAAGATATATATATACATCATATTTATATAACTTTCTTATTAAATTATAAACACAGAGAACTCATAATCATGAAGATCATAAAACATATAAACAAAATAATAAGAAAATTGAGATTACCCTTTTCTTTGATGATTGAAGAAAATATGAAGGTGATTTCTCCTAAGTTCTACCTTGCTTTCTCTTCTTCCCTTCTCTTCTTCTCTAACCTTTCTCTGTTCTCTTTTCTTTCTTTGTTCTTAGTTTTAGACTTAGGCTTAGAAAACTAACGTAGTTTATCTTAACGTAGTATATACATATATAACTGATATAATAATATACGTATACTACTTGCACTTAATAATATAATTAAATTAGCAGTTACAAAATTCAAAAGCCACAAGGCTTTGTTTGGCAACAGATTAATTTAGAAACTAATTTTACTAACTAAAGTCTTGTTTGGTAATTTAGGTTTAAAAGTAGTGCAAGGGCCCTGTTTGGCAAAACCTTTTAAAACAAAAGTTAGAGCCTTGTTTGGTTAAAACCACTTAAAAACTCTTTTTTTATTTTAATAAATTCTTTTAACACATACTTTAATGTTACACTTTAATTAATTAAATCTTTTAACATCTAATTTAATCAATTAAAATCTAACATCAATTAATCACATACAAATTTGCCACATAATTATAATTACTCGTTAATTATAATTCATGTAACACTTAACACATAATTCATCTAATTTAATTATCTCAATTAAATTAGAACTGTACTAAAAATTAATATACATCAATTAAATTAAATATTAAATATTCATTTAATTAATATCTAACACTTAATTAAATCACTCCATAAAATCACATAATTTATTTATTCAACTCAATAAATAAATCACACTAAAATATTTATTTAACTCAATAAATATTTAAAATTATTATATAAAATCACAATCGTTACAATCTTCCCTCCTTAAAAGGATTCTGTCCCCATAATCACACATAAAAAAAAATTCTCGTCTATTACATTCTTCCCCCCTTAAAAGAATTCTGTCCCCAGAATCAGTACATAAGGGTTACACAAAACTAAGCAAATAATTGCGGATAAGATTTTATCATAACATCTTCGAGTTCCCACGTAGCTTCTTCAGCACCTGTGGTTCCTCCAGATTACCTTAACAGAAGGTATCACTTTATTTCTAAGCACTTGTTCCTTTCTATCAACTATTTGAACAGGCAGTTCTTCATATGTTAAGTCTTTATCGAATTGTAAAGGCTCATATTCTATTACATGTTTGTAGTTGTGCTTGTAAGGTCTTAACACAGAAATATGAAAGACGTTATGTATATTCTCGAGCTCCGGAGGTAATGCAACCTCGTAAGCTACCTCGCAAACTTTTCGTAGCACCTCGAAAGGTCCAATAAATCGGGGACTCAGCTTTCCCTTCTTACCAAATCGAATCTTCCCCTTCCAGGGAGATACTTTCAGGAAAATAAAACTTCCTGCTAAAAATTCTCAATTTTGGCGATGTTGATCGGCATATTTCTTCTATCTGTCTTGAGCAGCAACTAGTCTCGTTCTGATCAGTTTCATAATTTCGGCGGTTTGTTGTACCAGTTCCGGTCCCAACAGTTGACGTTCACCGACTTCATCCCAGCACAAGGGAGTTCTGTATTTTCTGCCATATAACGCTTCGTAAGGTGGCATGCCGATACTCGCATGGTGACTATTGTTGTAGGCGAACTCCACCAATGGTAGATGATCATCCTAGCTTCCCTTGAAGTCCATTACGCAAGCTCTCAGCATATCCTCAAGCGTCTGAATCGTTCTTTCACTCTGGCCATCAGTCTGAGGATGGTACGCTGTACTCATTCGTAATTGCATTCTCAGACACTCTTGCAAACGTTTCTAGAAATTAGACATGAACCACGGATCTTTGTCCGACACAATCGACACCGGAGCGCCGTGTCGAGAAATAATTTCCATCACATACAGCTTCGCTAGCTGATCCAAGTTGTACTTTATCCTGATTGGTAAAAAGTGGCCTGACTTCGTCAGTCGATCCACTATAACCCATATCGCATCAAATCCCTTCTGAATCGCTGGAAGACCTACAACAAAATCCATCATGATGTGCTCCCATTTTCAGTCTGGAATTTCTAACTGTTGTAGCAACCCACTTGGTCTCTGGTGTTCTGCCTTAACGTTCTGGCACGTTAGACATTTTGCAACGCATTCAGCAACGTCCCTCTTCATATTCGGCCACCAGAAATGCTGCCTGAGATCCTGGTACATCTTCGTACTCTCAGGGTGAATAGAATATCTAGAACTGTGAGATTCACTCAAAATCTCTTCTTTGACTTCTGTTACTGGCGGTACCTAAATTCTCCCTTCAAACCGTAACAGTCCTTCAGTTATCGATCTTGAACTTGAACTCTTCGCCATTGGTTATTCTTTTCCGAATCTTCTCGCATTCCTCATCGTGAAGTTGTGCTTCTTTCACTTAGTCTACTAGAGTAGAACCAGCAGTTACTTGAAACAACATCTCATCCGATTCCTTCGGATACTTCACTTCCAGCTCTAACTTAGCCATCTTTTCTATCAACTGTTCCTGATCAGTTAACACGTTCAGCTTCTCCTCGACCTTTTCTGCTCAAAGCGTCAGCGGGACATTAGCCTTACCCGGATGGTAAAGTATCTCGCAGTCGTAGTCCTTGATCAGTTCCAACCATCTTCTCTGGCAGATGTTCAGATCTTTCTGGGTGAAGATATACTTTAGACTCTTATGATCTGTGTATATTTCACACTTCTCTCCATAAAGGTAGCGTCTCCATATCTTCAGAGCAAATACTATTGCCGCCAATTCTAAGTCATGGGTCAGATACCCTTTCTCATAATCCTTCAGCTGACGTGACGCATAGGCAATGACTTTGACGCTCTGCATCAACACACAGCCTAATCCTTTATGTGAGGCATCGCTATATACTACAAAATTTCCCATACTATCCGGCAAAGACAATACAGGCGCAGTACTCAACCTCTTCCTCAGTTCCTGAAAACTTTTCTCACACTTTTCGTCCAAATAAATTTACCTGTTTTATAAGTCAAATTCGTCAACGGAGTTGCGATCTTGGAAATAAATCTCCTGTAATAACCTTTCAATCCCAAGAAACTCCTTACTTCAGATGGCGTTTTTGGCTGATCCCAATTTATTACAGCCTCAACCTTTGACGGATCTACCAAAATACTATCCTTGTCGATTACGTGGCCAAGAAATTACACACGTTCCAACCAGAATTCGCATTTTGAGAATTTTGCATAAAGCTTCTCTCGTCTCAGCGATTCTAAGGTCAGCCTTAGGTGTTCAGCGTGTTCCTCCTCGGTCTTAGAATAAACCAGGATGTCATCTATGAACACCACTACGAACTTATCCAGAAATGGCTTAAACACCCTGTTCATTAAGTCTATAAATGCAGCTAGGGCATTCGTGAGACCAAATGACATCACCAAGAACTCGTAATGACCATATCGAGTCCTAAAAGTCGTTTTTGGTATATCTTCCCTTCTCACTTTCAACTGATGATACTCACTTCTCAAATTAATTTTCGAGAAGTACCTAGCACCCTTCAGTTGATCGAACAAGTCATCGATCCTAGGTAAAGGATACCTATTCTTGATCGTAACTTTGTTCAACTCCTTATAATTAATGCAAAGACGCATCGATCTATCCTTTTTCTTCACGAATAATACTGGCGCTCCCCATGTCGAAACGCTCGGTTGAATATACTTCTTGTCTAGCAATTCTTGTAATTGAACCATCAGTTCTGTGAGAACCCGAATTTTCATATATTATTAAATAAGGATTTAATAAATAAAATTCTTAAACTGTGAGATGGGTTCGAATAAGAGTATATATATGTGATATGAGGTATGTGGTATTATATTACATAGGGTAATATGAACTATGTAATATGTGTTTTTGTGATTTATAAATATATTATTAATATATATTTGTTACTTATCGTAGAGACGATTCAGTTGAGATAAAGGAGGTGGATAAATTCCTATCGATATTAAATAATCTATAGAATTATTTTATCATAGTAAGTTGGTGACATTAAATATTCTTAATGTATAATCACCATATTCTTGTGTATGTGTATTAATAACTAGTATGTTTATAATATAGGTTATTAATAGCACTTAAGCTATCCGTGAATGGGTTTGGATAGTGAAGCATGAGTTAGTTAAGAGAATTAACTAATAAGAATAAATATTAGTTAATTTAAGTTGGGGGTTATATTAGGGAATAATATAATGTGAGTATTGAACCTTAATTAACTATGATGATATAGTACAATGTTTAATTTACTTAAGTAAAGGAGTGAATTAATATGTGTGTTGAATATGTGATTATAGTTGCTACTTTTTATATATATTACTTAGAATGGTAATATGTGAGAAAGTCTAATGTATGAATAATGTTAATATATATATACGTTATTAAAGAGAATTTAAAATCATTATATCTTTAAATGAATATTTGAAGAAATTATTTTGGGAACAATTTATAGAAAGGAAAGAGAAATAAATATTATATATTTCTAATAAAGGATATTAAAATAATTTCTAATATTGAATTATTTTAATAAATGGAGGAAATGTTATTTTTGAATAGTAATATTACCTTATATATTTTGTATAAGGTGTGATTGATTAATATGATAAATATATTAAAATATATTTGCTATATGTAAATAAATTGATGAAAATAATTTATTATAATAGAAAATAAACTTATTATCTATTTTCTATATATAATATATGTACATGTGTCGTGCATATAATTATTTTTAATAGATATTATATTGAGAATAATATCTTGAGACAATAAGTAAATTATTTTCTAATAATGAATGCCTTTAATTAGAGAAAACATAATATTTTATGTCATGTTATGGTGGAATACGTAGTTGTTATAATAGCAATGTATTTCCAATAGAGTTTAATTTATAAAAGAAAACTAAGTTATTTTAATAACTTGAGATGCTATATTACCGTAAGTGTTATAAATAATATTTGAATATTTCTATTCGCGATATATTTATATATGTGAGCCTTGTGATTTAATAGTTCTAAGTAAATTGAACATGTAGTGGGTAAGTAATGTGGTGGAAATGAATAAGTATTGAGAATAAAAAATAAGCTTAATGTAAGCTTGTGAGATATGCCTAGTGTGGCAAAGTAGTAGAATGAGCATTCGTTAAATAATTTAATGAATGAATAATTAAAGAAATTAATTAGTATTATTATAGAAATGATATGAAATGGAGTGTAACAATTCAAGGTAGTTATGTAATATAGAAACTATATGGTAAAATGAGGGGAGTCACATGGATTACATAAATAATGTGACGAATTGTTATGTACATTAGAAATGTACATTGTGCAACGTTATCTTAGACTAAATAAATCATAATTATTTCAATAAGTAAATATAATTGAAATAATGAAGTCTGTAATAATGTGAAGTGATAATACTCAATTCAATCATAATTTGATATTATCAAAATGTACATGGAAAATTATGGGTTGAGAATACCCAACTAAATTATATGTAACCCAATTAAAATATTAATTTAACCAATGTACATGAAGTACATTATTATACACATGGGTATACTTTTTATATGTGGGTGTACATATATGTAGATTTGTGTATATGTGACATAACGTTATTAGTGTAGCAAGATTAAGTTGTTAAAATTGACTTAATAAGAAATCAACCTATATATGCTTGCATGAATTTGCTAAAGCTGAGTA
This sequence comes from Panax stipuleanatus, assembly GCA_020205555.1. Lineage (NCBI taxonomy): Eukaryota > Viridiplantae > Streptophyta > Magnoliopsida > Apiales > Araliaceae > Panax > Panax stipuleanatus. Next base: position 134,058,123 of record CM035124.1, on the reverse strand, counting down.
AACAAAAGGCTTGTCCCAATTAGATAGTCCCATTGCTCTTCACACGTGAATAGGCCTTTGGCCTAACCTATATCTAAGTCTCAAACTCAATGAATTGCAAATGGTAGTGATGATTGTGACGCCCCCAAAATAGGTTCAATACTTAACCAATTTTGAGTCGCCAAATACACTTAAAAAAATTCAAATACAATCTTTCATATCACACGGTCGTGCAAAATACGACCACACAACTGTGAGTGTCAATACAGACATGTAGAAAATATTAACATTCAAACTAAGTCCTCATTATATTTATTATCACACTATTTTAAATAAAAAAATAGTGAGGACTTCTACAGCTCTAACTCGGACCATCACTCTATTCCCCGACTAGTACCCGCGATATTCTCATTTCCTAAAGAGAACAATAGAAGAAAAGGGTGAGCTCAACTAGCCCAGTAAAGAATATTATGACTAAGATAATGAAAAACAAATTATCGTTAGCCTTCAATAAATTAGATAAAATATTATGGACAACAAGTTTTAGATCAATATTCGAAGTGGAAATAACAATTCATTAGAAGAGTTAAGTAGAGAATGATGTCTACTATCTTCTTTGATTTAAAAGTCCATCATCAATATTCTATCCCTGTAACATCAATCAATATACATATCGAATCAAATATCCATCTTTGCACTACGGGCCAAAGATATTCATTTGTATCATCAGTTGGTCATGTTCATCTCAACACCTGTCCATCTTTGCACTACGGGCCAAAGATATTTATCAGGTAATCATTCATCTTTGTACTACAGGCCAAAGATATTCATCACGTAATTATTCATCTTTGCACTACAGGCCAAAGATATTCAGTTATATCACCATTTAGAACTGAGGATGATGAAAAATAATACGAATAACGGATCCAGTGAGATAAATGACAAATGTTAGAGAATTTATCCAGAGTTCAAGAATGAAGATCAAAACTTGGATCCAATCAAAGATGATTTGGAAGGGAAAAAAATATTTTTTTACAGTGAATAGTACCCTGTGAATAGTAACTCGTGAATAGTAACTTAATATGAAAAGATAAAAATTTCACAAGAAAGTTCAGACCAATATTCCAGTGAAATAATATTAGATGAAGCGCAAAACTCAAATAATATCTGATCATTTCAGGAATTATAGAAGCAATACTTACCGTAGTAAGTTTAGAGTTAGGAATCTGAAATGAAACAATATACGAAACTGCAATTGAATTTTCACCCGTTTGGCGGTAGTCCGCTCAGACAGATTATTTTCACAATTTAATAACAACTGAATACAAAGGGTTATTCACCAGGCATGCCGTAGTCCGCGTAGACAGGTTATTCCCACATAATAATAAAGAATAAAATAAAAACAGGATTTCACCATACATGCGGTAGTCCGCGTAGACAGGTTATTCCAACAAAATAATAAAGAATGGAATAACAACCCTTACGAGTATTGAAAGAAAATAACTCTCTTCATTAATACGAAAGAAATAATACCCCTTACCTTAAAATTTGGAGACTGTACTAGCGTAATAGCAGAATACTCTTCTTCTTTCTCTCTTATTCTCTCTATACTTTCTCTCTCTATAGCTTTAGTGAATTGGTGAGAAATAATGAAAAATAAGCTTCTATTTATAGGCTCGACAGAGTAAGGGTAAAATAGTCTTTTTGCCATAATTTATGACATCATGGCTTACATCATCGATCTATGACATCACTGCTGCAACAACCCCAAAATTCATACAATACAACTCTCCACATCGGTCGTTAACAATACATCCTTATTCAGACTTTACATCATTAATCAATGATACAATCACTAAAAATACGGAATATTTAAAACTTTTACATTATTCCTTCTTTATTATCCCTGAATCTCAACCTATATAGATAACTTTGATTCAACTTTATATCATGAATCGCATCGTCAGAGTTATTATAAACTAAAACTTACAACCACGTTCAATAACCCTTATACATCGGGTAAAATTTAAACTTTATAACTCAACATCTGTTAACCATCATACATTATCAAATACATTATCTGAAACCTTAAACAGGGTCCAAAATAATAACAATTCAGCCAAAGTATATAAATCTTCATGCATTACATCTGATTTATTTCTTTCAAGTAGCACATAACGTTACCTTGAATCCTTAACCTGCAAAAGTGATTATTTGCAAGAATGAGCTCGACAGCTCAGCAAGATCTAACAGCTTTCATGCATCACATAGCACATAAATACATGCTCAACATACATCTCATAATAATTAAAGTAACATGGCATATATGCTTTACTTCACATAACAAATATAAAGATTGAGTTCCTTACTCAATTAATATACTTTAATCAATCAATGTAGTCATAAATTGACTTTAACATTTCATGCTTACAACATATATACAATATATCATGCTTTTTACAAAATAATTTAAAAATAGTTCATCATCAAGTTCACGTAGAAAATAAGAACTGAAAGACTTGCCTTGATCGTTGTTTACCAATAACAGTTTAACAGCTTACAGATATCTGCACTTCACGTGCCCTACACAATTATATAATCATGCACATCAACTATTAGTCACATAGCAAAGCATATTAGTTGTAATGTAAACTTTACTCTACATCTCATAACCCTTCCTATTATCAATACACCATATTCAATTTGATTGTGTTAACTATCGACTTATATTTCACTATATTTCTTTTTCGTAATATTCGAAATTCATTCAAGTGTTTAAGTGCTAGGACTACTTATTGGTTTTATACTAACCCCATTTCATATCTTATAATGTTCATTTCATTTGACTTAAAAAACACTTTTTACATTCATTAACACTTGTCACTGCGTTTTGACATTCATTCGTCACCCGCCCGAATTGCCTCTCTTGTGCATGCTTAGTGTGCTTATACAACTAATCTAATACATCATTTATTAATGTTAAGTATCACTACATATACTAACATTCATGTTTTATAACTTATAACAACATCTATTATCGTCGACAGCACTATACTTGCATATGTGCATGTCTGACGCCCTTCGATTGCCTCAGAATACGCATCAGTCACAAATATGACCATTTGGACCCTAGCTAACGACCTCAAATTGAAAACGTTAAAGAACAAAAGTTGTAGGTCTACTCGTGCTCGTTCCAGATCATCTTGAATCACCTCAATCCAAGTCCGTATGAGAAAGTTATGGCCATTGTACTACAGGACGTCAAAATAGTCCACTCAGGCACGTCTGCGCCTAACATGTGTCCGGCGCAGCTGCGCCACTTTAAGCCTTGGAACCAGAGCAGCTGCGCCATAGAGGGCAGCTGCGTCCCAAAAGGCTTAGGTCACAGAGCAGCTGCACCTGGTAGCAGAACCAGACTTTACAGATCACTGTTCTCGCGATTTTTGGACGTTTTCTTTCAAATCCTCATAACTTGAGTTATACACATCCGATTGAGTCCGTTTTCGACTCTATGGATTCGTAATTCATAGAACTACAACATATCAAAGAACTAATATTTTACAGAAACACTAACTAACCTAAATTTTGGCCTAAAACTCATGTTCATATTAGTTTTACATGTTTTAACAAGTTTTAGCGCAATCATTCACCACGGATTCGATTCTTAACCAAATTAATCCGTTTAAACTTCGTTGTTTTCGTCTTTCAACATACTAACAACATCTATTATCAATTTCAGATTATATACATGATCTAACCATCAATTTAAGCCTTAAAATAGACCAAAATACATATACTAAGCCATCAACCAAATATCTTCTTCTAACACATGTTTCCACGAATTTGATTACATGAAAACCTGTTATAGATTACATATAACAAATTATACATACCAATTAACATATATGATCAATCTCTTAAAAATTTAACCCTCAAAACTAATTACAAAGAAGAACTTTTAGAAAATAACTAAAGCTGGAAACTCCAAAAATTTACCTTTGATTCTTCTTTAAATTTAGAATAGATGATTGGAAGTCCTTGTTTAATCCTCTCTTTCATCTTGATTCTCAGAGTTTCACTTCCCTCTTCTCAATTTCTCTCTAAGCTCCATCTTTCTCTCTGTGTTTTCTCTACTCATGTGAAGGAGGAATAAATTGATGAAAGTTACGTAATTTTACTTTGTATCGGTTATACATAGGAAAAGTTTCCAACCGTTAAAATATGGAGAGTCTCTAAGCTTTGTTTGGCTAACTTCATTAGACTCTCCTCTTGATTATTTTAATATTTCTTTTACTATATGATACCTATGTCACGCTACACTTTATTGCTAAATTATTTAGCTAGCTATATTGAATAATTATACAATTATAATATGTATAACTATTACTCCATACATTACAAAATTATATTCATAACACCTCAACTTAAATCAAACTTTTCTATTAAAATAATTAATATTTATTCCATTAATTATTTTAATACATTATACAATTTTTATGTATAATTATACCGTTTCCTTCCTTTTATAAATTGTCTCAAGACAATTTATTTAATCTATACTTTTAATCACAATTTAGATATTTATTTAATTCATTAATCCTAACACCAATATTTATTTATAGTTATATTGGTTCTTCTCATTCTCATACTCCATTTACATTCACTTGACTAAATATAATATATTAAGCCATTACATAACCGTATTACTCTTACATGTAATATATTACCTTCCTATTTTATTAAAACAATTATATTTATATTAATTCACTATTTTAATTAAGTAGATACTCACATTATTTATGTGATTTAATTCATAATAATTCCACTGCCAACAAGGAATAATAACCAAATTATATTATTTCATAATATAATCTTTAACTTAATTAAATTAACTAATAATATTCAGTTAATTTCCTTTTCGTAATAACTTCATTTAATTTCTTCAATAGTTAAATTAACTATTAAACCTCATCATCCCAATATATGAATATATATATATATATATATATATATATATTTACTTACACGCAAAACATGTCATAATAAGAATTTCATTCATTAAATTCTTATTTTAATAATTTCTGAAAATTCGGGTTGTCACATCCTTCCCTCCTTATAAGGATTCCGTCCTCGGAATCACCGAAATCCTAATTTACTCAGGTTTCCATCAAATCTCTTTAAAAACATTTATCATTGAATAACTTCAACACATCACCTTAATATAGGCTATACATATATATTCTACTACATTCCGTTCTTCAACAAATTTTAGGTTTTATTTTATAACCTTCAATTAAACACAATTATGTTTCAAATATTATATATTCTCTAACTCGTTTATTTCTTTTCTAAGGATCATTACCATATACTTTACTCGTCGAAGACATATACTTCATAATTCACTATCTTATGAGTATTCGAGTTATCACATTCACCCCTTCTTCTAAGAATTTTGTCCTCAAAATTTTCATTAATCTTCATTCATTCAATCCATCAAAGTAGATTTTAAGTTAATCTTATTCACTAACTTGTTGTGTTCCACAATTATTTCTTTCTAGGGAATATCATTCTTGCCACATTCACCTTCAGAATAATAAGAATCTTTCACAATTGTTCAATAATTGGGAAGCGATATGAATAACAGGAATTTAAAAGATTCCAACTCATGCTGAGGGGTCGTAAGACCTTGAACTCTTCTCCAGGTCTATTAGTGCATCACCACTGTAAACCATCTTTAACAGAATGTTTAGCAATCACACAGACTGAAAACACTCTCTGCAAGTACTCTAGGTGATCAGCCTATCGTACCCCTACGTCGTGCACAACGTATTATATCTTAACATCGTAACGACTATATACGTTACTTTCGGAACCATTGTCTCCGATAACATATTCCCCTTTTATAGGGTTGTTCACCTCAGCTTCTTAACATTTGAATCCACACCATTTGATTTGGTATAGTTTAACAAAGAACGCTTGAATTTCGTGAACATTTTTCAATATTCGTCTAGCTGAATCAAGTAGCATAGACTTCTAGCAATAACTCGGAATTTTATGTAAAATTTTTTAGAAAAACTGATCAGACTGTGTCTGATACAAGGATCACACGGCTGACTCTTGACTAACTGATGAACTCGATCTAAACAGTCTACTTCGTTTTAACTTTGTTCGAACCTAATGTCTAGATCTGTTGACATTCCACTTAAAGACATACCAAAGTCGCTTAAGTACATACCCCTTTCTTTGCTTAACATAAACACATACCCTAGAATCTAGTGATTCCCTTTTTGCCTTAACTGCTCACACTCTTGAGACTTACAACGGCTCGACGGGACCTATGGCTAAACAAGGTGGTTTATACAAAGAGACTAGGTGACTTAAACTAGGTGCTCTAAGGACGGAGCAACAGAAATCTAAAGAAGAAGTAAAAACAAATTTTAAACTCAGACCTCTGTGTTTGACCGGAGAACAAACAGTGACACCAAGAGACAACACCGCATGGCTCTGATACCATTATAGGGGATGGTGATCTCTCTGAGAAGAAGTAAAAACAAATTTTAAACTCAGACCTCTGTGTTTGACCGGAGAACAAACAGTGACACCAAAAGACAACACCGCATGGCTCCGGCTCCTTCCTCGCCGGTGGGTGCTGTTGATCTTCTTCTCAGAGAGATACTGTTGAGGTCCGGCTCCTTCCTCGCCGGTGGGTGCTGTTGATCTTCTTCTCAGAGAGATCACCATCCCCTATATGATGACTGGGGCATCCGATGACTGTGGGACCCTGGGGGGCCAGCGTCGTCTGACTGTGGACTGTTGACTGTTGAGGTCCGGCTCCTTCCTCACCGGTGGGTGCTGTTGATCTTCTTCTCAGAGAGATCACCATCCCCTATACAAGGATTGAATCCCTGGATTTTTTTTGGGGTCGAAGTATAGGGGATGGTGATCTCTCTGAGAAGAAGATCAACAGCACCCACCGGCGAGGAAGGAGCCGGACCTCAACAGTCAACAGTCCACAGTCAGACGACGCTGGCCCCCCAGGGTCCCACAGTCATCGGATGCCCCAGTCATCATCAGATGCCATCAATGCATCCGACAAAGTCAAAAGTAAAGGACAACTTTACTTTAGTAAAAGTTATTTACTTAAGTAAAAGTAAATGTAATTACTTTAACTTTAGTTAAATGTTTTTAACTTTAGTTTTAAACTTCTCTTATTATTTATGAACTGCTGCTTTAATTTCTTATAGTTTTGCTATAGTTGTTATTCAGCTTTGTTTATGCGCCACTCTTCTCTTGTAGCCTTCATCTTCCGCCTTTTGGTATCAAAGCCATGAGTTGTTTGTTTACTAAACGTTGTTCTTGATCTTATTCTTCTAGTCATTTTTAAAATCAAAAGTTTTGGTCTTTCTTTGTTCAAGAAGTCACCTAGCCTCTTTGTATAAACCACCCTCCATCGCCATAGGTCCCTGTCCAGCCTTTGTAAGTCTCGAGTGTGTGAGCAGTTTCGGCTTTCTGGGAATCACTAGATGATAGGGTATGTGTTTATGTTAAGCAAAGAAAGGGGTATGTACGAAAGAACACAGATTAATTAAAACTTTAATTTTAACTATGAGTAGATTGTTTAGATCTAGTTCGTCGGTTAGTAATAGATCTTCTCTTCCTTCTGTTCCTAATATAGTTAACCAAGAAGAACAAAGTTATGAAAATATTAACCAAACTCTTAATAACTGGAATATACCTAGTGTATCTCCTAAAGAAATTTATCAGTCAACCTTCATCGATAATTTCAAAACTGATTACAATGTTAAAACTGTTGAACGTGTGTATGCTATTAATAAAGAATATGAAAATTGTAGTCTTCTTTCTCCCGATGTCATTAATAAACATCGTAAAAAGGGTTATAATTTTATTCATATTGGTTTGGTACAAGTTGCAGTCAAACCGTTAACTATTAAAGGAATAAACTCAAGCGTCTTTTTATGCTTAAGAGATGCTCGTTATCTTAATTATGCTCCTAGTATTATTGGAATCATGGAATCTAGTTTACATGATGGTCCTATTCATTTTAATTGCTTTCCTGATCTTCCTTTAAGTCTGTCTGATATTAATTTACTTAAGGCTTTAACTTTGAATATTAAAACTGCTGGAGAGATAACTCAAATGATTGAGGGATCTCAACCTTTAGCTTTAATCTTTAGAATTTATTATAAAGTTATGAAAACCAATTTAAATATTCATGCTCTTAATAAAAGTCCTAAAGATCATACTGTTTTAATACAGAGTAGCACTAGTAACGCCAATATTCAAACACCTAAAACTATTCTTTGGAAAGATGTCACGTTACCTAGCCAATGGATTCTTCCCCAGGAAGTTCCACAAAAACCAGTTAATAATAATTTGTTAAATTTAGAAAATATTAAGCAATTTTCTGATGGTACTGTTCGAATTAGTTTTGAACGTACTAGAAGACCTTTTATTATTGAAGAATTTACCAGTTCCTCAGTCCCTTCTACCTCTAGAAGAGACACTGAAGTCTTAAGTGACTTTTCTATTCCTGATGTTAAACTGAAAGGCGTGTTGAATCAGGGTCAGACAAGTCATCCTTGTTATACTCCTGCCTTTCAGACTGATGGAGAACATGAAGATGTCTCTCCTACTGTGTCGGTTGGACCTTCTCCCTCTGACTTTGATGCCCCAATTAATCACCAATTAAGAGTCCTTACTAAAGTCTCTAAATTGGATTGGGATAGCCTTGTTAATGATTTTAATTCTAAAACTAATCAAGCTAAACGTCATGCTTTTCGTAATATGCATGATAAAATTGATAGAGATAAAATTGTTCGTAATTGGAAAAAATTTGTTAAACTTACTAGAGAGAACCTTACATTTTATGATTGGTATGATAGAAATCATTGTAAAGTTCTTACTAAATCTCAATGGATAAAAGAAGATAAGTCCAAAACTTTAGCTTCTCATCCTCCCCTTGAAACTGTTCTTTTACAAGTCAAAAATAACTCCGTTGTTGCTAGTCCTTTTAAAGTAGCTGATGGTAAAACTGATGATAAAAAGATTATTGAACAAAATAATTTTACTAATCAGTATTTAGCCACCATAGGAAAACAACTTGATAAAATTGAAGAAAAGTTTGATAATACTCTTATTAAGACCCCTGATAAGAAACTTGATCAGCCTTTGTTAACTCTTCCTGATAATAGAGATGGCAAGGGATTGCCTAGTAAAGATTCTGATTTAGTTAAAAGTATTGATAAACTTATTAAAAAGATTGGTTCGAGCCCTGGCGAAGCTAGTGGAACCGTGGCCATCATTGATCAGATTCAAGAATCTGGCAATGATTACAATAGTGACTCAGATGAGGTATCTGAGGTCGCTTCTGTTCCCGACCTTACTGAACAATTGAAAAAGTTAACTTTTAATAACGCTAGTCTTACAAAAAATTGGTATACTAGACCCACTCCCCCTGATCTTCAGTTCGAGGAAAAGAATCTTGACAATCAATTTTCGGTTTCCTCCAATAAAATTTATGAATGGAATATTGATGGCTTCAGTGAACATCAAATTCTTACTAAAATGAACCACATGTCTATGGTTGCTAATAGTTACATCACTGCTTTTACTAATCTTACTCAACCCGAAATTGTTGAAATTTTAACTAATGGTTTTTCGGGAGTTCTTCGCTCTTGGTGGGAAAAACACCTTGATGAAGATGCTAGGAACTCTATTATTCATGCTTATCAACTTGATGATAATGGTCAACCTATCTTCCGTGAAGATATTGGTTTTGGTGTTCCTGATGGTATTAATACCCTAATTTTCACTATAATAAAACATTTTATTGGTACTCCTAGTAATATTACTGAACGTATCCATGATCAACTTAGTAATCTTACTTGTCCCACTTTGAGTGATTTTAGATGGTATAAAGATGTTTTTATTTCGCGTGTCATGCTTTGTAATGATAGTAACAAGCCTTTTTGGAAGGAAAAATTTGTTAATGGTCTTCCGTCTTTATTCGCTCATAAAGTCCGTGAAGAACTTAGTAAAACATTAGGCTATATTGATTATGATAACCTCACTTACGGTGACATTGTTAGTTATATTCAAAAAATTGCCCTAAAAATGTGTATTGATTTCAAAATCGCTAAACAAGCTGCCAAAGATAAAAAGAAAGCTAAATATGAGCTTGGCACCTTTTGTGAACAATATGGTCTGCCTCCTATTGCCCCTTCGCGTAGAAAGCATAGGAAAAAGCACTTAGAAATTCATAAAAAACGCAAGCACCATAAAAAGCGCTCTAGTCAGACTAATAAAGAAAGTTATTATGAAAAACCCAGGTCTAGAAAGAAAACTGGAAATAAAAAATCCACTTCTAAATCTAGTGATAAGAGTAAAATTACTTGTTATAATTGTGGTAAAAAGGGACATTATAAGAATGAATGTAAATTAAAACAAAAATTAAACCAGTTAAATATTTCTGTTGAAGACTCTGAAAAGATTTTTGATTTACTTAGATCTCAGTCTGATGAAGATAATGATATTTCTGATATTCCTTATTCTTCGGCTAATGATCAAAATAGTCAGACTCCTAGTGAAGATAATGAAGTCACTTTGTGTACTGATAATTGTAGGTCTGATTGCTGTAAAACTATTAATGTTCTTACTAAAGAGGAGCAAGAAAGCTCTTTGTTAATTGAATTAATTAGTAAGCTTACTGATGAAGATTTAAAATTGCAATACATGAAACAGTTAAAGGAATTGTTTTCTAAAAACATTTCTGGAAAGGGTAAAGTAATAAAAGCTAAAGAGAAGCCGCTTATAAGCCTTAATAAAACCCTTGAAAGATTTAAAGTGGCAGAGAGAGAGATTACTCTCCCTGAACTAAATCAAGAGGTCAACAAGCTTAAGAAAGAGATTTCTAGTCTCAAGACTGAAATCTCCAACTTAAGAAGTGATATGACTGCGTTAGTTAACAAAGACTCTGAACTTCATATTTCTGATTCTTCAGAAAATGAAGACTTACCTGAAACTTCAGGAGTCAATGATGAAGAGTCTCCTTTGTTTATTCAAGGTAATTCGTTAAAAAGGATAAAAGATATTACCATTCAAAAGTGGTATATTTTGATACGATTAATGGTTGATGGCACTTTTGCTATTCAACTTCCTGCTCTTGTTGATACTGGCGCAGATCTTAATTGCATCCAGGAAGGGTTAATCCCTACCAAATTTTATGTTAAAACCAGTGAACGTTTAAACTCTGCTAATGGAAGCAGCATGGAAATTAAATATAAGCTCCCTAAGGTTCATATTTGTCAAAACGATATATGTTTTAAAACTTCTTTTGTGTTAATTCGTAATTTAACTGATAAAATTATTCTAGGATTACCATTTATTTATTTGTTATACCCTTTCACCACCAGTAATAATGGGTTAACTACTGAGCACCTTGGGCACAAAGTTGTCTTTGAGTTTTTAACTCAGCCCAAAGAAAGAGACTTAAGATTTATTCAAGATGAGTCTATTTCTAAGTCACTTAACTTGTTAAAATGTAAAACTTCTCATTTAAAGTTTTTAAAACATGAAATTAAGTATAAACAGGTTGAAGACCTTCTTTTAAGTGAAAAGATACAAGATAAAATTGAAGAACTTCGTTTATTCATGGTTAAAAATTTGTGTGCCGATTCTCCTAATGCTTTTTGGCATCGTAGGAAACATGTTGTTAAACTTCCTTACGCTAAAGAATTTAAAGAACATCTTATTCCTACTAAAGCTAGACCTATTCAAATGAGTCACCAACAAATGGAACTTTGTAAGCAAGAAATTAACGATTTACTTGCCAAAGGTTTAATAAAACATAGTAAATCTCCTTGGTCTTGCCCTGCCTTTTATGTTAATAATGAAGCAGAGAAGGAGAGAGGTGTCCCTCGTCTAGTCATCAATTATAAGCCTCTTAATAAGGTCTTAGAATGGATCAGGTATCCCCTTCCCAATAAAGAGGACCTTCTTAGTCGTCTTAGTAATGCTACCATTTTTAGTAAATTCGACCTTAAGTCTGGTTTCTGGCAAGTCAGTATCCATCCTAGTGATAGGTACAAAACCGCCTTCACCACCCCTTTTGGTCATTATGAATGGGTTGTTCAAGCATTTGGCTTGAAAAACGCTCCTAGTGAATTCCAAAATATTCTCAATGAAATTTTAAATCCCTTTAGTCTTTTCATTATTGTCTATATTGATGATATCCTTGTTTTTTCTAAATCTATTGACGAACATTTCAAACATTTGAATTCGTTCTTCAAAGCTATCAAAGTCAATGGTTTGGTTCTGTCACCAACCAAATGTTCTCTTTTCCAAGTTAAAGTTAAATTTCTTGGTCATGATATTCATCGGGGTTTGGTTCGTCCTATTCAAAGAGTTATTCAATTCGCTGATAGATTTCCTGATAAAATCCTTGATAGAACTCAACTTCAAAGGTTCCTAGGATCTCTTAATTATGTTGGCAAATTCTATAAAAATTTACAGAAAATCTGTAAACCTTTGTTTCTTCGTTTACAGAAGAATCCTCCTCCCTGGACTGATGAACATTCTGCCATCGTTCAGCAAGTTAAAAAATATGTTAAGGTTCTTCCCTGCCTTGGCATCTCTAATGAATCAGCCTTCAAAATAGTTGAAACTGACGCCTCCGAAATTGGCTTCGGCGGCATTCTGAAGCAGAAATTAACTCCTGCTTCTTCTGAACAAATTGTTCGATTCCACTCTGGCGCGTGGAATCAGGCACAATTAAACTACAACACTATTAAAAAAGAAATTTTAGCTTTAGTTTGCTGTGTCAGTAAATTTCAAAATGATTTATTAAATCAAAAATTTTTGGTTCGTATTGATTGTAAGTCTGCTAAATATATTTTAGAAAAAGATGTTAAAAACATCGCTGCTAAACATATTTTTGCCAGATGGCAATCTATTTTAAGTATTTTCGATTTTGACATTGAATATATTAAAGGTAGTGATAATTCCGTTCCTGATTTTCTAACTCGGGAATTTATTAATTCAGGTACCCCTCAGGTTCAAAATGAGTGTGAGAGGGAAAGATAAAAATGTTCGGCCCTTGGGTCCTCCAAGCCCAAGCCCACCTAGTCAGAAGCCCGTGGGAGCTATAATCCCTCATCCTGTTACTCCCCTTACTGTAGTTAATAGGTTCACTCCTTTGGTTTCTAGCTCGAAACCCTATAGTTCAGCTCTGGTTCAACCCCCTTTAATGGTTGATCCTTACGCTTCCTCCAGTAATCCTCCTGCTGGTCAGCGTGTTGATACTGAATACGTCCCTGTTTTCAGCACCAATTTATTTCATATCGAACGACATATGAAATCAATTGATGATCCAGTCAAATTAGCTGCCCAGTTCTTCCCAACTGGTTGGCATTTTATTCCTTCTGCTCCTTATAAATCTCTCATGTACTATAAGGATGTCCTTTTGCAAACTCAGTTAATCGCTATTAAACCTATTTATGATAGAAATGATTCTTCAAAAATCATCTATCATTCTCTTTATATTAAACAGGTTATCTCCATGCCTAACTGGGGTAATCATCCTAGTGATCTTAGGCAGCTTGAAGGTCATGATAGCCAGTTTTGCTATTATGATTACATGGAAGCTTGGAACAGAGTTTTTCTGTTTCAAACTCCATCTTTTAGTCATTCGTGGTTCATCCAATTTGACCACAAATTTAAAAGTCAATTTCCTCATTGGTTTGTTCTTTGGTGGGAACGTTATGGTCTCATCTTTGATATCCTCCCCATTGAGCTTCAGACTGTTCTTAATGTCTTTAGCTCTAGGGTTCCTGTGGTGCAGTCTAATTGCTGCATCCCAGTTATTCTCCATTTCGCTAGTAAATATAAAGTCCCATGGATCCTTCAATGGAACTATGGATTTTATTCTCCAACAGTCAATGTTGCTCTTTCTTCTTTAGTCGCCCCTGAAAAAGGTGCCTCTAGTAATCACCTTAATCAAATTACTCATGTTACTCGTGAGTTTTCAGTTAAATGGTGGGATAAGTTTGATCCTTATCGCATCGTGGGCCAAGTTCAGAAGGAATTTCCCAATCCTTCACCCATTCAAACGATTCCTCCTCCAAAGGAATCATCTTCCAGTAAATCTAAATCCAAGAAATCTTCCAGTTCAAAGTTAGACTTCTCGGATATTGATCATTGTACCAATAATGAGCTTAAACAGTTATCCCGTTTAATTCAGAAAAGAATGGATAAACTCAGTGAGGACTCAGTTCCTTCTGTTTGTTCATCTTCTTCTTCTCGCTCCAGTCATCACTCTAGTCCTACTGATCCGTACGGAAGCATCTCTCTTCAGGATGCCCAGGATCCGTTTGCCTAGGGTCCAGGATCCTTTCGCCTTGGGTTCCTACAGTCACCTGGGTCAGCTTTGTTGCTAGATGCCCCTGCCCGCGCAGCCCGTGCTCCTTTGTCCAAAGTAGCCGAAAGCAGTTGCTGAGTCAGTTGTCATTTAGTCAGATGTCTGTATCCTTGTTAGTCAAAAGTTGTTATTATTGTATTTCGTCTGTATTTGATTAACGCGTCTGTAATAGTTTGTAATAGTCAAAAGTTGTAATAATGCTTTCATCTTTTGATAAAGCATTACTGTTGTTCAATAGTCATTCTTGTTTTGTAATTATTGAGTTGTAATCTCTCAGCCTTTTCTCTTTCTATATAAGAGAGGCTCAGTCTTTGTTATGAAGCAGGATTTAGTAATCCAATAGAGCGTTTAAGAAGACTCAGATTCCTATCTGACTAATCTTCAACTCTCTTGCCTTCTCTCTTAGATATGATAAGTTTCTATAATCGAGTCAATCTGTTGTAAGTAACCAAGTTAATTGTTTGTAATTATTTTATAGTACAATAAAAGTTTATTTTGTTTAAACTTCTCTTATTATTTATGAACTGCTGCTTTAATTTCTTATAGTTTTGCTATAGTTGTTATTCAGCTTTGTTTATGCGCCACTCTTCTCTTGTAGCCTTCATCTTCCGCCTTTTGGATATATATATATATCTTTAAACAACTCAAAAAAAATATTTTTTTTTCATTTAAAGAAATTAAAAGTAAATAAATCCCCTTTTTTTATAGTTTAAAAATAAATGAATCTTTTCATAATATCCTGATACCGTACCGTAATAATGGTACGTTGAAGATTTTGTCATTATATGACTTCGTCATACTACATCATACCATAGTGGGCTGATGATCATACGATCACATCCAACACTAGGTTTAATTGCATGGATAACTTCCTCAATTATTGTCTCTACACCATATCAAATGATACATAGAACACATAAAATACATTTTGAAAATTTAAAATTAATTTTGTCTAGCTGAAGCAATTAGTATAGATATGTGAATAATAGCACTATTTTAAAAAAAATTCATTGATTCCATCATTTGATCCAATGTTTTTCAAGAAAACAGAAGTGCAACATCAGCACGAAGTCAATAAATTTTGAAAATCTAGCAAAGCTAGGAGATTTAGAATATAAAACTTTCTCCATCAATTAAATCTTTACTCCATCATTATTTAATCATTCTATCAACCTTAAACAACATCAATGCTTCCTACACCATAACCTTTCTATTCCCAGTATAGTTCATCAAACTTTCCACATTTTGGAAGTCAGGAACTTTTCACAATAATATTAGTTTAAGAACTTCCTAGTCAGACTATAGGCGTCCATTCGCTGAGGAGTTCCAAACATACCATATGATTATAAGTCATGAACTTTTACCATAAGCATGAGTTTTAAGAACTCGTTTAACCTTAAGATCATCTAATGTCATCTTAATATCATCTAATCTAATCTCTATTGACTCTAACTATCAAATATAATATGAGAAAAGAATCACCTTCTCGTCATATATATGTCGATAGCGCGACACCAACCTTCCAATGATTATCAATATGATAAGCCAAGTGTAAGCACAAAATCCTGCCCATACAAAAATTTGTACAACTCAGCCACCGCATGAGTCCTCAGTTGAAATCCCACTTAACTCTATCTTACTCATAACTTCTCTATGCTCGATACGAATTTTCTGTATCTCATCATTTATAACTCCTCGTGAGTTAACCTCGTACTATATCATAGTACATTCTCTTTATAGCATCAAAGTATAACTATTCAATCATTACAGACCATCTGTTCTTCAACTTCAAAAGATCACGTCGTGATCTTATTCTATAATCATCTCCCTTATGATTCTTTCTTATCTCATTATCGTTTTGTTTTAAAGCTTCTTATCCTTTCCTATCATCATGTCATATCATGATTTCATTATGCTTTAATCTTATAGACTTCGTCTATTCATCGTTATTCGTCATCTTTATTATTGGAGTTAGGTAACTCCTGATCTTCATCTTCATATCTCTTCAAGATTCTTCTTTGAATCTTCTTGTTTATTTATTAACTCTTCTTTTAAGAATTTCTAACTTCGTTCATAAAGTTCAACATTTTATTCAAGTTTTATTCCTCGTTATTCTCACCTTCTTCTTATAACATTTATAGGACTTAACTCATCCTATACTTCTACGTATGTGAAAGGAATCACCTTTTCGTTATACGTAACTTAACTTCTCATTCTCTAAGGTCATAGCCTAAGGTACTCTTATTTAAGGTGTATAACCTATCAGCTCTGATACCAACTGTAACGACCCCAAAATTTATACAATACAACTCTCGACATCGGTCGTTAACAATACATCCTTATTCAGACTTTACATCATTAATCAATGATACAATCACTAAAAATACAGAATATTTAAAACTTTTACATTATTCCTTCTTTATTATCCCTGAATCTCAGCCTATATAATTACATAACTTTGATTCAACTTTATATCATGAATCGCATCGTCAGAGTTATTATAAACTAAAACTTACAACCACGTTCAATAACCCTTATACATCAGGTAAAATTTAAACTTTACAACTCAACATCTGTTAACCATCATACATTATCAAATACATTATCTGAAACCTTAAACAGGGTCCAAAATAATAACAATTCAGCCAAAGTATATAAATCTTCATGCATTACATCTGATTTATTGCTTTCAAGTAGCACATAACGTTACCTTGAATCCTTAACCTGCAAAAGTGATTATTTGCAAGAATGAGCTCGACAGCTCAGCAAGATCTAACAGCTTTCATGCATCACATAGCACATAAATACATGCTCAACATGCATCTCATAATAATTAAAGTAACATGGCATACATGCTTTACTTCACATAACAAATATAAAGATTGAGTTCCTTACTCAATTAATATACTTTAATCAATCAATGTAGTCATAAATTGACTTTAACATTTCATGCTTACAACATATATACAATATATCATGCTTTTTACAAAATAATTTAAAAATAGTTCATCATCAAGTTCACGTAGAAAATAAGAACTGAAAGACTTGCCTTGATCGTTGTTTACCAATAACAGTTTAACAGCTTACAGATATCTGCACATCACGTGCCCTACACAATTATATAATCATGCACATCAACTATTAGTCACATAGCAAAGCATATTAGTTGTAATGTAAACTTTACTCTACATCTCATAACCCTTCCTATTATCAATACACCATGTTCAATTTGATTGTGTTAACTATCGACTTATATTTCACTATATTTCTTTTTCGTAATATTTGAAAGTCATTCAAGTGTTTAAGTCTTGCTAGGACTACTTATTGGTTTTATACTAACCCCATTTCATATCGTATAATGTTCATTTCATTTGACTTAAAACACTTTTTACATTCATTAACACTTGTCACGGCATTTTGACGTTCATTCGTTACCCGCCCGAATTGCCTCTCTTGTGCATGCTTAGTGTGCTTATACAACTAATCTAATATATCATTTATTAATGTTAAGTATCATTATATATACTAACATTCATGTTTTATAACTTATAACAATATCTATTATCGCCGACAGCACTATACTTGTGTATGTGCATGTCTGACGCCCTCCAATTGCCTCCGAATACGCATCAGTCACAAAGATGACCATTTTGACCCTAGCTAACAACCTCAAATCGAAAAAAGTTAAAGAACGAAAGTTGTAGGTCTACTCGTGCTCGTTCCGAAGCATCTTGAATCACCTCAAGTCAGTATGGGAAAGTTATGGCCGTTTTACTACAGGACGTCAAAACAGTCCACTCGGGCACGTCTGCGCCTGACATGTGTCCGGCGCAGCTGCGCCATAGAGGGAAACTGCATCCCAAAAGGCTTAGAGCACAGAGCAGCTGCGCCTGGTAGCAGAACCAGACTTTACATATCACTGTTCTCGCGATTTTTGGACGTTTTCTCCTTCAAATCTTCATAACTTGAGTTATACACATCCGATTGAGTCCGTTTTTGACTCTATGAATTCGTAATTCATAGAACTACAACATATCAAAGAACCAATAATTTACAAAAATACTAACCAACCTAAATTTTAGCCTAAAACTCATGTTCATATTTATTTTACATGTTTTAACATGTTTTAGCGCAATCATTCACCACGGATTCGATTCCTAACCAAATTAATCCGTTTAAACTTCGTTGTTTTCGTCCTTCAACATACTAACAACATCTATTATCAATTTCAGATTATATACATGATCTAACCATCAATTTAAGCCTTAAAATAGACCAAAATACATATACTAAGCCATCAACCAAATATCTTCTTCTAACACATGTTTCCACGAATTTGATTACATGAAAACCTGTTATAGATTACATATAACCAATTATACATACCAATTAACATATATGATCAATCTCTTAAAAATTTAACCCTCAAAACTAATTACAAAGAAGAACTTTTAGAAAATAACTAAAGCTGGAAACTCTAAAAATTTACCTTTGATTCTTCTTTAAATTTAGAATAGATGATTGGAAGTCCTTGTTTAATCCTCTCTTTCATCTTGATTCTCAGAGTTTCTCTTCCCTCTTCTCAATTTCTCTCTAAGCTCCATCTTTCTCTCTGTGTTTTCTCTACTCATGTGAAGGAGGAATAAACTGATGAAAGTTACGTAATTTTACTTTGTATCGGTTATACATAGGAAAAGTTTCCAACCGTTAAAATATGGAGAGTCTCTAAGCCTTGTTTGGCTAACTTCATTAGACTCTCCTCTTGATTATTTTAATATTTCTTTTACTATATGATACCTATGTCACGCTACACTTTATTGCTAAATTATTTAGCTAGCTACATTAAATAATTATACAATTATAATATGTATAACTATTACTCCATACATTACAAAATTATATTCATAACACCTCAACTTAAATCAAACTTTTCTATTAAAATAATTAATATTTATTCCATTAATTATTTTAATACATTATACAATTTTTATGTATAATTATACCGTTTACTTCCTTTTATAAATTGTCTCAAGATAATTTATTTAATCTATACTTTTAATCACAATTTAGATATTTATTTAATTCATTAATCCTAACACTAATATTTATTTATAGTTATATTGGTTCTTCTCATTCTCATACTCCATTTACATTCACTTGGCTAAATATAATATATTAAGCCATTACATAACCGTATTACTCTTACATGTAATATATTATCTTCCTATTTTATTAAAATAATTATATTTATATTAATTCACTATTTTAATTAAGTGAATACTCACATTATTTATGTGGTTGAATTCATAATAATTCCACTGCCAACAAGGAATAATAATCAAATTATATTATTTCATAATATAATCTTTAACTTAATTAAATTAACTAATAATATTCAGTTAATTTCCTTTTCATAATAACTTCATTTAATTTCTTCAATAGTTAAATTAACTAATAAACCTCATCATCCCAATATATGAATATATATATATATATATATATATATATTTACTTACACGCAAAACATGTCATAATAAGAATCTCATTCATTAAATTCTTATTTTAACAATTTTTGAAAATCCGGGTTGTCACAACTGCTTACCTCATCGCTCCGATGACATCATTGCTTACCTCATCGCTCCGATGACATCATTGTTTGCATCATAAGAGTTCAAATTTAATTTGCACTCTTTCACCTCATTTAACTTTTATACCATGAATTTACTATAATAATGTTACCATTCAAATTATAAAAATCATACTATTATATAATCACATCATACCACTATAATGTAATATTATAATAATATATTTGAATGAATTATTTTATCGGACAAGATAAAATACCAACTTTCAACAAATGTCACATGTTAAAAATTTCTCCGTTTAAATTCACATTAAATAAATATTTTCGTATCATATATATCCAAAATTAATTATTCACAAATAATATTATAGAACTACAATATTGACAACCAGGTCGTTCCCAGGAAAGAGGGGGCCTTCAGATAAAGATTTCTCCTTATTGGCGCGCAATTAATCAACCCCTTTCCTAGACAGAACTTCATTAATTATTGCCAATAATGCTATCTAATAATATTATTCAAATAATATGAATTATTGATTTGATAATTTGAAATAATGTGCAATGACAATTATTGAATCAATAATATAAAATAGCAAAGTTGCACTTATTGATATATCAACGTAGGTATTGAACCAATAAAATATTATGCAATTATTGAATCAATAATATAAAATATTAAACAGTAATTACTGTAACAATAATTGAGTAAGTGCCTTTTTACGTAAGAATCAATAATTCGAAATACTGTGCAATACTGTGTGCTACTGTGTAACACCACGTATTATTGTATTTTAACCACCGGGTATTTCAACAGTACTAACGGTAACAGTTTTGCCGTTATTTTTATAAAAAGGTTACTTCTGTCGCTTTCTATATCCTACATTCATTCCGTTGTGGGGTCCACCAATGACTGCGCCGTCGTACTAATATTCTCCGACAAAAAGAATATTCCTCGACCAAACGAATATTCCCCGACACAACGAATATTTTATAACCACTTGCTTACTTTGTAAACTTTGAACATTTCACCCATAACTTATCACAGTTATCAAATCAACACCTTACTATTTCAAAATAATATATAAAAAAATTAAATCTTATTCATAAAATTTGGGGTCTTACAACCTCCCCTCCTTATGAAATTTTGTCCTCGAAATTGACGTACGTACCTGGTATGTCGAAAAGGTGAGGATACCTTATTTTCATTTTCGATTCTAACTCCCAGGTCATTTCCTTGATATCATGGTTCCTCCACAAAACTTTAACTTGAGGTATAACCTTTGAGCGTAGAACATGTTCCTTCATATCCAAGATCTTAATAGGTACTTCCTCGTATGTTAAATCTTCGGCTATCTCACCTGGTTCTAACTCAATAATGTGGTTTGGATCTTTCATATATTTACGAAGCACATATATGTGAAAAACATTATGAACACGAGACATGCTTGGAGGTAAGGCGAGTCTATAGGCCACATTTTCTACTCGGTCAAGGATTTCAAATGGACCAATGAATCGTGGGTTGAGCTTTTCTCTCTTTCTGAATCTCGTAACTCCTTTCCATGGAGCAACACGTAATAATTCATGATCTCCGACATTAAACTCCATGTCTCTTCGATGAAGATCAACATAACTCTTTTGTCGATCTTGTGCAGTTTGTATACGTTGTCGGATTATTTGAATCTTTTCCATAGTCATACGTACTAACTCCGGTCCCAACAATGTTGCTTCACCCACCTCGTCCCAGTATACTGGAGAACGACATTTTCGTCCATACAACGCCTCGAATGGAGCTATGCCTATACTTGCCTGATAACTGTTGTTGTAGGAGAATTGCACCAATGGTAGGTACTTATCCCAACTCCCTTTGAAGTCTAGAACACAGAGTCTCAATAGATCTTCCAGAGTTTGGATAGTCCTTTCCGATTGCCTGTCCGTTTGTGGATGATATGCTGAACTAAATCATAAATCCGTGCCCATAGCTTTCTGCAAGCTGACCCAAAATCATGAAGTGAATCTTGGGTCACGATCCGAAACTATAGATACTGGCATGTCATGCAATCTCACAATCTCATTCACGTACATACGAGCAAGACGTTCAAGGGAATAAGTCCCTCGTATAGGCAAGAAATGAGCAGACTTGGTTAATCTATCAACAATAACCCAAATTGCATCTATGCCTTGAGAAACCTTGGTAAGACCCGTAACGAAATCCATGGTAATGTGTTCCCACTTCCACTTTGGAATCTCAAGTGGTTGCAATGGACCCTTTGGCATTTGATGCTCCGCCTTGACACGTTGACACGTTAAACACCTCGAGATGAACTCCGCGATCTCTCTCTTCATATTGCTCCACCAAAATGTATGTCGAAGATCACGATACATTTTGGTACTTCCAGGATGGATTGCAAACGGTGTGTTGTGTGCCTCCATCATGATTCTATACTTCAAATATGAATCGTCAGGAACACAAAGTCTGGAGTTGACTCGAAGTATTCCTTCTTCATCAATCCTTGCTTCTGGAATAGCACCTTCTTGCACCTTCTTCCTCATATTCATCTGCTCTGGGTCTGTAGCTTGAGCAGCTTTAACTTTATCAATCAAAGCTGGTTCTACGCGTATACTTGATATCATGGCATGGGTCCCCGGAGTCTTAAACTCTATCTCCATCTTTTGTAAATCACACAAAATAGGCCTTGAAAGCATCGCATTCGTTCACGCATATGATCTTCTACTCAACGCGTCAGCAACCACGTTCGCTTTTCCAGGATGGTATTGGATGGTATGATCGTAATCTTTCAACAGCTCAAGCCAATGTCGTTGCCACATGTTGAGTTCCTTTTAGGTGAAGAAATACTTGAGGCTCTTATGATCCGTATAGATCTCCACTTTCTCCCCATACAGGTAGTGTCTCCAGATCTTCAACGCGAAAATGACTGCTGCCAACTCTAGATCATGAGTAGGATAATTCCTCTCATATTCCTTGAGTTGTCGCGAGGCATAGGCTATGACTTTCCCATGTTATATGAGAACACATCCCAACCCTTTGCCCGAAGCATCGCTGTAAATGACAAATCCATCCGAACCAGATGGTATCGTCAGAACAGGTGCCGAAATGAGTCTCCTCTTGAGCTCTTGAAAGCTCTTCTCGCATTCCTCGTTCCATATGAATTTTGTATCTTTCTGAGTCAGCTGAGTTAATGGAGTAACGATTCGAGAAAATCCTTCCACGAATCTTCGATAATAACCATCTAAGCCCCGAAAGCTACGTACTTCAGTCACTGACTTTGGTTGCTCCCAACTTTGTATTGCTTCAATCTTTGTCGGGTCAACAGATACTCCACGTTTTGATACCACGTGCCCAAGGAATGCTACCTCCTCAAGCCAGAACTCGCATTTCTTCAGCTTGGCATATAGCTTGTTTTCACGAAGCCTTTGAAGTACTAGCTTCAAGTGGTGCTTATGATCTTCACGGCTTTTGGAATAGATGAGGATGTCATCAATAAAGACAACCATGAACTGATCCAAGTATTCCTTGAATACACAGTTCATCATATCCATGAAGGCAGCAGGAGCATTAGTCAATCCAAAAGACATGACTAAGAATTCATAATGCCCGTATCGAGTTCTGAAAGCAGTCTTCGGAATATCCTCAGTTTTAATCTTCAGTTGATAATATCCAGAACGAAGATCGATCTTTGAAAAGAATTGTGCACCTTGTAACTGGTCGAACAGGTCATTAATACGAGGTAACAGATACCTATTCTTGATGGTGACATGGTTCAACTCCCGATAGTCAATACAAAGTCGCATACTCCCGTCTTTCTTCTTTACGAATAAAATCGATGTCTAACAACTCCTGTAGTTGGACCTTTAACTCCTGAAGTTCTATAGGAGCCATTCGATATGGGGTTTTAGAAATGGATTTTGTACCGGGTTCAAGGTCAATAAAGAATTCAACTTCACGTTCCGGGGGTTGACCGAGAAGTTCTTTGGAAAATACATCAGGAAACTCATTAACAACAGAAATATCATTCAAACCTAATGTATTCTAGTTTAAATCAGTGACATGGTCTAAGAAAGCTTGACATCCATTTTTTAATAAACGAATAGCTTTATGACTTCAAATAACATTGATTGATTTTAGTGGTTTGGTTGTTTGAATTCGCACAATAGGTTGGTTAGGAATATGAAAACTAAGAACCTTACGAAAACAATTAATTTTGGCATGATAAGTGGTCAACCAGTCAATTCCTAAAATCACATCAAATGCAAGTATTTTCAATGATATAAGATCAACAGGTAGGGTGAGGGTACCAATTTGAATCGAGCAAGATTTATAAACTGTAGATGTAACGAAGGTTTCTCCCAACGGAGTTTCAACAGATAAGTCAAAGTTTAATTTCTTAGGTGTCAAGTTCAAACGTTGAGCACAAAGAGGTGAAATAAAAGAATGGGTAGCACCAGTATCTAATAAAGTGTAAACTTCGCAAGAGTTTATTATCAGCTTACCCGTAATAACCTCGTTCGGGTTCCTTACTTGTTGGGCAGTCACGACAAAAGTTATTCCAGGAACCACTGACTTTGACTTGTCAGGGATAGCCTTTGGAGTCACCATCCCTGCTGGACTTGGTTTCGCTACAGGACACACTCGAGCTATGTGCCCTTCCTTTCCACAGTTATAACACAACTTGGATTGTTGTGTGCAGTTGGGGCTGATGTGTCCCTCTTACCCGTATTTATAGCATACGACCGGCGGTAGTTCTCCTCCCCTAGAAATAGTTGATGTTGGTGCTGCTGTCGATGCTTTCACGTTCTCATTGTTGTACCTTCTCTTCTTGAATTCTCCCCCCGACTCACTTCTTCTATTATCATGGCCACGATTACCACCGAAATGGTTACCACTTCTGGCATGATACTTTCCTCCCTGCTGGTTGTCATTGTTTCGATGACTGCTTGCCACTAATACACCTTGGTTGTTGTCCCTTGGTTGAACATAATCATTATCTCATTCTAATAACTGGGCCCTGTTCACTACATCCGAATATAGAGAAAATTTGTTAGAAATGAGGTATTGACGAATCTCGGGTTTCAAACCTCTCAGAAACATCCGCGTCATACGTTCCTCATTCTCCACCAAATGAGGTGCAAACTGGGATAACTCTGAGAATTTAGCCTCGTACTGGGACACAGTCATGTTGTTTTGTTCCAGTCTGATGAACTCTACCTCTTTCATATGACTAATACTTTCTGGAAAGTACTTGTCATTGAACAGTTTTTGGAACTGCCCCCCAAGTCATCTTGAGTGCGGCAGGCTCGGTACGCTTCACAGATTCCCACGAGTAATCTGCTTCTCCACCGAACATAAAGGTGGCAAATGGAACCTTTTGTTCCTCCGTGCATCCCAAGACATCAAATATCTTGGTAATTTGCTTAATCCAATTTTTTGCCTTGATTGGATCTGGCTTTGACTGAAACTCTGGTGGTCTCAACTCTTTAAACTGCTTGGCAGTGAGAAGCCGCAAGTTGTTATTTCCACCAGTATTATGAACACGAGTCTCCCTCGTCTGGTTTTGCATGAACTGCAAAAAGCTTCTAAACATCCCGTCATTTATCATTTCTTCGGTAGGGTTGTTTACAGGAGGAATATAGCCTTCCTGTTGCATGTTCTCCTCGTTGGTGATTAAAGGTGTCTCAACGGTCTCATTCACTCCAATGTTTAAATTCTTAGCTGCCATTCTCAAATACTGCCACAAAACAAGGGTTAATCAAACAACTTAACATATCACATATTAACCCTATGTTCCAACCGACCAATTAAATAACAATTAAGCTTAGGTATGACACACTAGCGAAGGTTTTACTCGTCTCTTCCCTCCTAGTTCTATTCCCAGATCTCCGCCAGAGATCATATCCCTAAGCTCTGATACCAACTGTGACGCCCCCAAAATAGGTTCAATACTCAACCAATTTTGAGTCGCCAAATACACTCAACAAAATTCAAATACAATCTTTCATATCACATGGTCGTGCAAAATACGACCACACAACTATGAGTGTCAATACAGACATGTAAAAAATATTAACATTCAAACTAAGTCCTCATTACATTTATTATCAAACTATTTTAAATAAAAAAATAGTGAGGACTTCTACAGCTCTAACTCGGACCATCACTCCATTCCCCGACTAGTACCCGCGATATTCTCATTTCCTAAAGAGAACAATAGAAGAAAAGGGTGAGCTCAACTAGCTCAGTAAAGAATATTATGACTAAGATAATGAAAAACAAATTATCGTTAGCCTTCAATAAATTAGATAAAATATTATGAACAACAAGTTTTAGATCAATATTCGCAGCGGAAAAAACAATTCATTAGAAGAGTTAAGTAGAGAATGATGTCTACTATCTTCTTTGATTTAAAAGTCCATCATCAATATTTTATCCTTGTAACATCAATCAATATACATCTCGAATCAAATATCCATCTTTGCACTACGGGCCAAAGATATTCATTTGTATCATCAGTTGGTCATGTTCATCTCAACACATGTCCATCTTTGCACTACGGGCCAAAGATATTCATCAGGTAATCATTCATCTTTGCACTACAGGCCAAAGATATTCATCACGTAATTATTCATCTTTGCACTACGGGCCAAAGATATTCATCAGGCAATCATTCATCTTTGCACTACAGGCCAAAGATATTCATCACATAATTATTCATCTTTGCACTACAGGCCAAAGATATTCAGTTATATCACCATTTAGAACTGAGGATGATGAAAAATAATACGAATAACAGATCTAGTGAGATAAAGAACAAATATTAGAGAATTTATCCAGAGTTCAAGAATGAAGATCAAAACTTGGATCCAATCAAAGATGATTTGGAAGGGAAAAAAAATAATTGAGTAAGTGCCTTCTTACGTAAGAATCAATAATTCGAAATACTGTGCAATACCGTGTGCTACTGTGCAACACCACGTATTACTGTATTTTAACCGACCGGGTATTTCAACAGTACTAACGGTAACAGTTTTGCTGTTATTTTTATAAAAAGGTTACTTCTGTCGCTTTCTATATCCTACATTCATTCCGTTGTGGGGTCCACCAATGACTGCGCCGTCGTACGAATATTCTCCGATAAAAAGAATATTCCTCGACCAAACGAATATTCCCCGACACAACGAATATTTTATAACCACTTGCTTACTTTGTAAACTTTGCACATTTCACCCATAACTTATCACATTTATCAAATCAACACCTTACTATTTCAAAATAATATATAAAGAAAATTAAATGTTGTTCATAAAATTTGGGGTCTTACAATGATGAAAGGGGAGTGGGCATCATGATGGAATCCACCAACTATCAACAACTCTCCCTTAACCAATGTATTCTTATCATTCCCGTTGGTTTGAAATGTTGGAGAATATCAATGTCTGTGTAATGCATTGTCTATAAATGGAGCTCACTTCTTCTAATCTCTAATTGCTGAAATTTCTACTAAGTAGAGCTTGTGTGAGAATTGAGAGTAAGTATATATATATATATATATATATATATATATATATATATATATATATATATATATATATCATAGTAGTGAGAGTCTGAGATTGAGGAAGATTGAAGCAGCAAGTTCAATTGGCTAATTCCAAAGGTATAAGATTGCTTCTTGTTCTTCATTAATGTTTACTGTCAAGTTTTAGATTCTTGAATTTAACATGAATGGATTAATTGTTGAGTTAGAATAAGTTTGTTAATTATTTTATGAGTTATATACATGTTAGAACTATTATATAGTTGCTCAGAATCGATTTGTTGTGGAAAATTCTGAGTTTGGGCTAGTTTCTGCAGAAGCAGAACAATTCCTGGACTGGCCGGACACCGGCGCAGCTGCGCCGAGTTTATGCCTGGGAGCTGCGCAGCTGCACAGGGTCCTGGATTTTGTTTTCTATTTTCTGCAGCAGCCTGCTATGTGATAACTTGTTGATATTATTTAAGACAAGCATGAAAACTGGTATAACTCCTATAAACATGTCCCTTGATACGACATGAATGTTTATGGCCATAATAGCATACACTTTTGATAAATAGCTTTCTAGTTAGAAGTGAACTTAGAAATGATTAAAGTGAACTTCATCACAAACATTTCATGTGAGAATTCTGATTTTTGTGAACATGATCATATAGTCTATATTGACATGAAATGTACATTTAAAGTGTTGAATAAACTACCATACGTGATTGCAAGATTTAAACGATTTCAAAGAGAAACTTAATAACTTTTTGAAGCGAACTTGACCAAGACTTATGTCTTTTAGATTCTGACCATTGGACTACGTGTATGTGACTTATATATGTGTTATAATATATGAGAGTCATGGCTACGAGGTACTTTGCATATACTAAGTTACCTATGTTGACTTAGTGCAATTTTTATGAAAACTTAGAATGTGAAGGGTAATAGCATCAAACACCATGTGAGTTACATTATGATCATGCAAGCATGTATATTAGGATTTTATTATGCCTATAGACATGTTGATATAAGCATCATTTGGTTGAAATGTGAATACCACCTATGCACACGTATTCAAGTAATGAAATTTTAAGGCATGAACTAATGTGAGTTAAGGTATATACATGTAGTATACGCACAAGCATAACTACTTAGTATTGTTTGGCCTCTTTATGTGGTAATATGACATTAGTGGTTGACCCTTGAGGCATGAACTTGATTTACTTAAGGTAGATGAAAGTCCGGTATGAAAGCCATGTGATTTTGACTTGGACTAAAATGAGCATTCTAGATTTTCAAACTAATAATCGTGATAGTTATATGTATGAAGTATGAATATTCATGAATATGCCCAGTATGAGTTATATGAATACTTTATGTGTTTAAAGAGCTAGCATGATGAACTTTGAGATGTTCACGACCTCGAGTGGCCTTAAATTGTTGAAATGTTAACTTAGGACCTATATCATGAAAGATTGAACTTAGAAAGGTTAGACAATCATGGGAGTGCCTTTTAATATGTATACATGCTATATAAGATTATATATTAATACTTGAATCTGATTTTGACGGTTAATAGAGTATATTTACTTTGTTATGGTCTTATGTGTTAGTAATGATATATGAGAATAATTAACTCAAAAGATGGACTACACTAGCTATATATAAATAGATTAGTGGTAGACGGGCGTGTGTATGTGAAGAATGGTAGTAAGTACGTATGGTTAAAGTGTACTTATACGTACATAGTTATTTTAAGAATATGATAAGAAAGTGAGACGAAGGTTCTAAGAACCAAGTTAGACAACAATGCAACCTTTATTATTACATTGAGAATGTGTGGATACATATAACTGATAAGTGTGATCTCTATGATTAATATAACTGTGCAGGATTACACGAAGTGCAGATATCTATAAGCAGTTAAGTCGTAGTTGTTAAACTACGAATCAGGCAAGTCTTTCAGTTCCTATTTGATATATGAATTCAATAACTGTTAGTTGAATTATATTATGCTGTGATAATGCGAACTTATATATGAACTGTATATGAGATATAAATGAGATTGAAAATTGATCTTTGATGATATACTTGTTATGTGAAAAGTAACATGCGTAGTAATTATAAATTCTTTATAAATGCATGAACTGAGTATGATATTGTATGCTATGTGATGCATGAAAACTGTTAGAATTGCTGAGCTGTCGAGCTCACTCTTGCAAATAACCACTTTTGCAGGTTAAGAACTTATGATAAAAACTTTGTGCTTCTTGATTGATAAAGATAGATAGTATCGCAATGAAGAATACTGTTTAGATTATTACTCGAATCATGTTTAGGTTCTAGTAGTTGTACTTGATATTTGTTTACGAGGTTTAATGCTTGTCGTACTGTAAAGATGTATTAGATAATACATAGAGGATATTAAGTTAAGATGTATGCGATTATACAGAAATTTGAATAGAGTGAATCATGATATAGTTTGATTCAGGAAAAATGTAATGGATTCAAGTTATGGAATCAATAAAAGCTTTTGTTCAAGGAAGACTGAAAAAGTTTAAATTATTCTGCATTTTAGTAACATCGAATATGATGTAAAGACGAGATCTTGGATATAAATAGAATTCATATTCTAAATTATAATAAACAAAGTTGTATTCTTTTACCAATGATTAAAAGATGTAATAGTTTGACGATAGTAGTATCGTGACTGCACCGGATCCGAGGTAATAGAAGGGACCCAGATTTGGAGGCATCACAGGTTGGTATCAAAGCTGTAGGTTATAAACCTTAGGTAAGTGTACCTTAGACTATAACCTGAGAGAGTGAAAGATAAGATTAAAATATATACGTGAAGATTCAAAGACGAATCTTGAAATATCTAGAGAATGAGAATCAGGAGTTTCCTAACTCCGGTAATAAAAATGTTAAGATGATGTCTATAAGAGGTATATGACAAAGATAATGAACTCGGATGGAGTTTGGTTGATAATAGGGAAAGAACCCTGTTGACCCTGCCGTCAGCTTCTTAGGGAAACTGCGAGCCATGTGATCCTTGGATCCACATGTGTAGCAAGCTCCCTTCTTCGGGTTCGGGCAATTAGGCACAATATGGCCTTCCTGACCATAGTTGAAACACACCCGCTTCCCCTTCATGAACACGTCAGTGTGATTCTTACCGCATGTAGCACATGCTTCGAACTTCCTCTTCTGCTGGCTTCCTTGCTGACTCCTAGTAGAGGTGTTGTCGTTCCATTTCCTCTTCTGGTTTACAGCGCTGCTCCGACCAGCCTTGGTTTCTGTCTCATTCTTCTTCTTCTTAGTCTTGGTTGAACTTCGTCACTGCGTCGCTTCCTCCTT
Organism: Panax stipuleanatus; assembly: GCA_020205555.1. Classification (NCBI taxonomy): domain Eukaryota; kingdom Viridiplantae; phylum Streptophyta; class Magnoliopsida; order Apiales; family Araliaceae; genus Panax; species Panax stipuleanatus. The sequence continues at coordinate 134,027,231 of CM035124.1, read as the reverse complement.
TAGCCAGTATATCCTTCTCCAGTACAGCTGCAAATGTGTTCAACTGGAATATGGAAACCTTACTGTAGAGCCAGGGTTTTAGTCCCCGCTCAAACGTCCTTGCCTTCCTAGCGTCAGTACTGACCTGGTATGTAGCGAACCTGACCAGTTCGTTGAACTTCGCGGCGTATTCGGATACCGTCATCCCTCCCTGCTTAAGCTCTAGATTTTGTACCTCTATCTGGTCCTGCAAACTCACTGGAAAGTACATTTCGTATAACATTTCCTTCACCCTCTCTGGTCTTATTAGCCTGCCACCAGAAGCTAGCATCTGACTTCAACATGAAAGTCGCGAATGTTGTCTTCTGGTCTTTACCTACTCTAGCCACATCAAAGACCTTCTCCATTTCCATCACTCATGTCTGAGCATCGATAGGGTTTGTTGATCCCTTGAATTCAGGCGGTTCTACTGCCTTGAATTCCTTAAAAGTAGTACTCTGCACTTGCGGCTGATTCGCAACCGCTCCCGTCAATAGGTTCACCAACTGCTGAACCGAGTTAGGATTCGTCCCATCGTTATTATTGTTGTTCGTCGAACCCTCGGGGTTTTGACGTGTTGGTCTTCTTCTATGAGGCATTTTTTGTTAAGAAAATATTATTATTAGATCATTTCTTTAAATATTCAAGTTTATACTTAAACGTTTTAAACAATTCAGTTCACATAGAACACATAGCATGTCAATAAACTTCTTTTATTCATTACTCGTAGTTTAAAAACATCAATTAGATAGCATTTCTGCTATTTACATCATCTTTCCTGAATTAAAAAATTACAGGATTACATTATTAACTCATCCCATTTTTATCTCAAATTATGGGATTACATTATTTAATACCAAAAAGCAACACATAAATAAAAGCTCTACTGCCTAGGCATATTAAGGCATCGTACAGCCTCTTTGCATTCCTCTTCCATCACCCGAAACACCGTCCTTCGGTCCATCATATACCCTGGCAAACCTTGGAACTGAGCTGGGTAATAGAAAACACGATCCTGGGCCCTATCTATAGCTGTGTGGAAAGCATACTCTGTCTCCCTCAGCTTTGCCCTCTTAGCTTCAGCCTCGTCTTCAGCTCGATCGGCTCGTTGAGTAGCCCTTAAGCTTATCTCCTCAGCTCTGGCACGTTTGGTCGACTCCTCCTGGATGTCTTGCTTAAGCTTTGCTAGCTCGGCTCGAGCCGCGTCTCTATCATTCTCCACATGTATTAAGTTCCACTGTGCTTCTCCTAGATCACTAGCCATATCCTTGATAGTCTCGTCCCGCTGCTAGATAATTTCCTCGAGCTCTCCGACTTGTCCATGAAGCTCCACGTTACTATCGTAGACTGCCTCGTACATCTCAGCACTAGTAGAGTGAGGTGGGAATTCCTCTTCGGGATCCTCTTCCTCCTCTTCAGACTCGTCCTCGTCCTCTTTCTCTGGAATAGGTGTCAGCTCACGCTCCCGACCAGCTATGGTGATCACTGGAGATGGCTCTCTCCTAACCAGCCGCTCCCAGACAACATGGATGTCTCGGGGCTCCTCCTCTCTAGGCACCTGAGGTATATCCTCTCTAGCCTGACTAGGTTCTCCAACATTCGTCATCATGACAAAAGAATTTTAAAGTTTATTATTACGTGATATCGAGTCGTCACTCTTCGAATACCTAAATGTAAACACATAGCACATAAAGTAGTTTATTATCTTTACCTATCACATCTATCTTTTCGATCTTACTATAAGGCTACTACCTAAGATTTTTTCCCCACCTAAGGTTCATAACCAACTGCTTTGATACCAACCTGTGACACCCCCAAATCCGGGTACTTCATTTTCACATGATTTGGTGTTCACTTTCTAAATATAACATACATCTACCCAATAATAAAATAATTGCAAAGTAAATTACAACCTTTATATATAATAAAATCTTCCTTATAAAAAGGATTACAACTTTTCAAAATAAATCACAGGGCTTACTCTAACCTTGACATAACATTAACTGCGGAAAATAAAAACATCACATAAAGTCTGATTACAATTTCATTCAAAATATATTAAACAAGCCTTCACTTATTTAGCTTCCCTTTGCCTTTACTCGTTGACGGGGCATCAACATTTTCAACCTCAGCTGCAATGGTTATTTAATGCAAGAGTGAGCAAACAATAGCTCACTGGAATACAACAATATATAAGACATACAAGAATATCTTTGAAAAGGTTTGAATAACTTTTACTTTCACAACGATAAAGAATTGAATAATAATTCTCTATCAATATTAAAAATTCGAATATAGAATTCATCTGAGGGTCGTAAGACCTTGAACTTTTGTCCTCGATTATAAATATTTCTATTTAAAACCTTTAACAGTCATTAAGACTATGGACCTCAACTCGTACTTAAGTGGATCAACCATTTGTACCATGTACGTGCACTACATTTAACGCTTCTGCGTGGTAACCTCCCCTAGTAAATAGGGTTGTTCATCTCAGTATTTGAATATAAGTCCGCACCAAAGGAAGTTTGGTTTGGATAAGCTTAAAAGGGTAATTTAGAATTCAACGTTCATCAACTAAAGAATAGTTGAATTGACTTACAACAATCTAGAATAATTCATAAATAAAAAATTACGAATTAACATATGCTTTAGAATTAAACTTAAAGCATTTAAAAAGAATATATAGACCTTGCTTGAACAATAAGTCAAGATCACATTAAATCATGAACTTAAATTAAATACTTGTCCATTGCAGAATAAAAAGGACAATCTCAAACAATGAATATATGAACTTAAAGAACTTGTATAAAATTTAACGAGTTCAAGGATAAAAGACTTGCATAAAAATTAATACAAGATCACGGTTTAGAAAACTTGCCTCAAGTGCAAGCTACTAATAAAATCACGTTCTAACAATTCCTACACATATATATTTAATCACAATAACCTAAATTAGTTAATATGTAACTAATTCACATAATTAGTTAACCCCTCTACGTTAACCCATTCTAGTTTAAATAAATAATTTAATAATTAACCATCACATAGTTAATTATACCACATAGACATGTTCACATAATTAAATCAATTAATAATTATGTAATTCATATTAATTATAATTAAATAAATTATAATTTAAATATTTAATTTAATTATAATTACTCAAATTATAATCACATCTTATTTAATTAAATTATAAACAAATTATAATTTATAATTAATTAACTACATCATGCATTTACTAAATTATAATTATACAAATTATCATTTATAATTAATCATGAAAATATTGAATTATAATACACAAGATTATAATCTATAATTAATCATGCATTTATTATAATTACATAAATTATAATTTAAAATTATCATTCGCTTGATTAAAATTAATCAACTATAATCATTATAATTTAATAAAATTATAATTTAAATTAAACATTTACTCTAATTATAATTATTCAAAGTTATAATTACAAATTATATTTTATTAATATAATTTATTAATATTCATTTAGCATTTTAATATAGGTTTAATTATGCTATAAAAGTTATTACATAAAATTAGCTTTACAAAATACAAAAGAAAACAAGTTTCCTTTTTTCCTTGCCACCACCCCCCCCCCCCCGGCCGGGGCGGGGGTTTTCCTTTTGATAGGCCCGCCAGGGCAGGCCCCTTCCAGCGAACGTAGACAAGTTCGCGTACTATAGCAGAGAAAAAGCCAATTTGGTTTATTTTTCCACACCAAATTCTAATTTCAGTTCATGCAATTCATATCAATTAATAAAAAACACAAACTTAAGGTTTCTAACATGATTCTAACAAACATAAATATTATAACACATCATCAAACAACCAATTTCTTGATTTTTTTGAAGAAAAACCATTGTTAAGTGTTCTTCGTGAAATTGAACACTGCACTTTTATTTTTAAACCAATTCAATTCACAACACATCCAATATTTTTATAATTGAAGACAGCATCATAATAAATTTTAATTAGGCATACTAACAACCAATTAAATCATAACTTTTATTCTAAACTCAACCAAAAACATGAACTTCATATGAACACATATTTTCCATAAAAACATGCTTTATACAACGAATTGAATTCTGAAAATCCTTGATTATGACATACAATTCATATAATAACTATTATAAACACAAGATATATATATATATATATATATATATATATACATCATATTTATATAACTTTCTTGCTAAATTATAAACATAGAGAACTCATAATAATGAAGATCATAAAACATATAAACAAAATACTAAGGGAATTGAGATTACCCCTTGCTTCGATGATTGAAGAAAATATGAAGGTGATCACCCATACGATGCAGTATGGGTGATCGTTGATCGATTGACCAAATCAGCGCATTTCTTACCAATTAAGATCATATATAACTTGGATCAGTTGGCAAAGCTGTACATCAAAGAGATCGTTTCCAGGCACGGTGTACCTGTATCAATTGTGTCAGATCGCGATCCGCAGTTCACAGCTAATTTCTGGAAAAGCTTTCAAGAACTGCATGGGAACGCAACTGAGGTTGAGCACGGCGTATCGTCCTCAAACAGATGGCCAGAGCGAGAGAACTATTCAAACATTGGAGGACATGCTGAGAGCATGTGTTATGGACTTCAAAGGAAGCTGGGATGACCATCTACCGTTGGTGGAATTTGCATACAACAACAGTTACCACGCGAAGCATCGGGATGCCACCTTATGAAGCTTTATATGGAAGGAAATGTAGAACGCCATTGTGCTGGGATGAAGTAGGAGAACGTAAATTGCTAGGGCCAGAATTGGCTACGGATGTGATCAAAACAATACGAACGAGATTAGTGACAGCTCAGGATCGACAGAAGAAATATGCTGATCAACATCGGCAACGACGAGACTTCGACGCCGGCACTTATGTGTTTCTGAAAGTGTCACCTTGGAAAGGGAAAATGAGATTTGGGAAGAAGGGAAAACTTAGTCCCAGATTCATAGGACCCTTTGAAGTGTTAAGGCGAGTCGGTGAGGTGGCTTATGAAATAGCTTTACCTCCGGAGTTAGAACATATACACAATGTGTTCCACGTATCAGTTTTACGACCCTATAAATAGGATTACAAGCATGTCATAGAGTATGAACCCATTCAGTTTGAGAAAGACTTAACCTATGAAGAGTTTCTAGTGCAGATAATTGATAGAAAAGAACAAGTGTTAAGAAATAAGATAATACCTTCTGTTAAGGTAGTATGGAGGAACCACAACGTCGAAGAGGCTACGTGGGAACTCGAGGAGAAAATGATGAAAAATTGCCCTAATCTTTTTGTTTGATGTGTAAGGATTCCGGGGACGGAATCATTTTAAGGGAGGGTGAATGTAATATCCGAGATTATTATATAATTTACTAGGTATCAATAATCGAATTTATGTGAAACTCGGGTGTGATTTCTTTTATTAGATGTATATGTGTTATACATGTATGTGTATTTTAAGTTATGGGATGTGAGGGATTTAAATAAGTTGGGTTGGATTAATTTAACTATTTGATTTGGTTATGGAATTAATTCTATTAATTTCGTGGGGTGGCATTAAAACACGAGTTGGAGTTCGGAGCGAAATTTAGAGACGCGGACTGCGTATGAGTCCGGAACGTCGAAATTAGTCAGGATAGACTGTAACCACAAAATGTGTCACGGTTGACTTTTTGGCCAAAGTCAACCGGTTGACTTTTTTGGGTAAAAAGTCAACCACGAATTTCGGAGATGAATTTGACGAAATGGATAGTCCCATGACGTCCGGGACGTCGAATTTAGTAGGAATCGATATAAGTATCGCACCGTTAGGCTACGGAGGGAAAAATATTCAACATAGTTATTTAATTAATTAAATAATTAAAATAATATTTTATTTAATTTGTCAACAGCTGGTGGGACTCCTTGTGACACACGAAATGGGACAAGGAGGGGTTGAGTATACGTATATTACAAATGACTAAGAAGGGAGTTATATTTTCTTCCTTAAAACCAAAATCCTTTCTTTTTCTCTAACCCCCACATTCTTCTTATTTAATTAGCTAAACTAATGTATTAGATTAAGGTGTATGTAACTGATGGATTGGACATGGAAGAGGTGTGGAATTCAAGTTCCAAACTTATATATATACACCAAATCCAAGTTTCCTTTTCTCTTTTGTTAAAAGCTTCCATTAGAGTAAAATTGAGAGAACGAGTGTGTGAGAGTTCTTAAAGGATTCTGGAGTTTTCATAAGAGTTAACAAGCAAGGAGTGTGGCTCTATCGGATTAACACAAGAAGAAATTCATCAAAGAGGTAAGCATGAAACTATTTTATATGTTTTAAGAAAACTAGTAAGAAAATGCATCTATATTCATGGGAAAAGAGTTGTTTTACTTCTATGATGCTATGTTGGTGTTGATTAGTGATATGTGGCTGTTACAGATGAAAATTTTGGTTTGATCATGCTTTAATTACATGTAGAATCATAGAATCCATAGATGCATGCTATATGTTTGATAAAAGGCCACTAACATGCTAAATTCATCAAATCATGTAAAGTTAGTGTGTTGGATTGTTGCAACATGTGTATATATGTTAGTAGAGGTGGTCTGGACAGTAGGAAGCAATCCCATGCATGCTAGAATTAAAATCATGATTTTGTCAAAGTTGGTTTAAAAGTGAAATCTGTGACTTTTCAGGTTTTTCAGAGCCTTGGAATCATGGTTTCTATAACCCGATTAGTGTATGTAATAATTTTATAAAATACTAGGTAGTATCATGTACAATCTGTCCAAATTTCATAAGAAACAGAGTTAAATTGAGAGAGATATAAAAATCGGAAGCAAGCATGTTCATAAGAAAAATCTGCAGATTCTGGAAATTTCCAGAAAATTTCTTAGTATGAAATCAGTGTTGGCATGCTTTTCTAGGTAGCCGGTTGATGGTCTTAACATGTTGTTTTCTGGTATACATTATTTTTGTAAAATATTATGCTATTTGAAGTATGTTGTGTCCAAGTTTCATGGTCATATCATGCATGGTTTAATCAGAATTAAATTGCAAAGTGGGTTGCTCGAAAACGAAAATCAGGATCTGGGCCTGATGAGCAGCGCATCTGCGCCGCTCATAAGGCTTAGACCTGCGCAGCTGCGCCGGTCAGGGTCGGGCCGAGTCATCCGGGTCTGGTCCGATTAGGTCGGGTCGGGTCAGGAAAAATGTCAGAAAATTTATTTTTTCCTAGATTCTAATATGGTACCCTGGACCTATAAGATGCAATATGTTGATGTAATTGAATTGCATGCTAAGTGAATACGTGTTACTTGGATAACTTAGTTTAAATAATAGGAATCGTTTTCTCTCAAATTTGAGTTCGAGAACCTAACTTCTTAAACGTGACACATATGATTAGGTTACGTGAAGGTTAATTGCTAGCTTTAACAATAGCAGACATATCAGGCAAGTTTCCTTACTCAGATTTGATTATGCAAGTTTCCTAACCCTAATTTCTATTGGCCATTTATTCAATCTTTACTCATTTCTATCGCAGTAAGGGTAAGTATTAGACTTGTGCTAGCTATTTATTCGTGCAAGTTTCTTTGTTGAGAAGTTATACAACTTCAATTATCTTGCAAGCTTATCGATGATTACTCAGTTATTATTCTAATAGCTATGCTTATAAGTTTCATGTCATTATCGAACTATTCTTAAGTATGTTTCTTGGCCTTTGTTTTCGGCTAGTTATTATTAATGAAAAATGATTTAATTCAAATCTTTCGAAGCTATTTAATGTTTACCAATCCAAATTGCTTTGGTGCGGTCTCGCATGAATACTAAGATGAACAACCCGAATAAATGGGCAAACAGATGTCGGGCATATAGTCCCATTTATGCTTATGCAGTTTAAACTTTATACTTGTGCACAACGTAGGGTACGATAGGCTGATCACCTGGAGTACTTGCAGAGACCGTTTACAATCTATTTGATTGTTAAACCGTCTGATGGTTTTCGATGAAACAAAGTAACGTTCAGGGTATTTAACACCCCTTAGTATGCTATTGAGAATTCTACACTCTTATCGTTGATATTCTTGTTTAACACTTGATAATTCTTTCAACTGTTATAGCCATTCAGATGTTTTAACTCCTGATGTATGTTTCCAAACTTCTTTATATACTTGCTGGGCAATTTGTGCTCACTCTTGCTTAAACCTTTCAGTTAAGGATGAACAGGCTGAGGGCTCGGGCAAGGACAAGGGAAAATCTAAGATGAAATGATGCTAGTTACCTTATGTAATAAGTTTATATTTTCGCAGATGATGTAATGTAGCGATAAATGCTAAGTTTAAGTTTCAGTTTATTTAAGGTTGTAAAGACTTGGGATTTTATTTAAATAAGTATGTAATAGTTATATTATTAATATTATTGATGGAGTTTACATAGATAGATGATGATGTTTGTTGTATCGTGAGCACCAGGTCCTGTAATCGATGTTACACGGATTTGGGGGCGTCACAGGTTGGTATCAGAGCTGTAGGTTATAAACCTTAGGTGAGGAACCTTAGACTATAACCTTAGGGAAGTTAGTGGAGGATATAAGGAGATGAACTCACGTAGAGTTCTAAAGGTTGTGTCAAATCTATTTTTCTAAAAATAAAATCAATATTTATTTTAAAATACTAATCGAGTTATTTGTCTTGATTGTAGGATGTCAGGAGAAGATGAGGTTAGAGATATTCACGTTGTGAGTGAACAGTTGGTGACAGCTATACCAGAGCCTATAGCTGAGGCAGCAGCTTGACTTAGACCCAGAGGAGTATCCTGAAGAGGAAGAGGAGCCCGAGGAGGACTTCGAGGAAACTACTGGGGATGGTCTATTGGATGAGTTGATGGATATGATTACTAAATTGGATAACAAGTTCCATGAGTTGTAGGAGCTGTATCAGGGGGAGCAGCAAGCTGCAGCATTGTTGGAGGCATTGGTGCACCACCTGATAATTAGGAACGGGGATCTGGCTGACAAGCTGCGAACAGCAGGTCAGAAGGCGGACAGGCTGAAGGATGAGAAAGAAGCTATCAGGACCCACTTGGGACATACCATTAATGGGTTGGAGTCGAGGATACAGAGTCTCCAAACTGACAAGCAGATCATTACCACTTTCTGGGGAGATGAGAGGAGAGGCCGTGTTCGGGCCCGAGAAGCTAACAGGCGAGTTAGAAGGAGAAGTAAGAGATAAGAAGGTTAGGATGGATAGAATGAAGTACGCATTTAAGTCAGCACATGGGAGGTTCCAACATAGGGTGTATCACTTTCCACGTGAGGAGCACTTGTCTAGACATGTTATAAGCCGAGGGCTGGTGCTGGAGATATCGGATGAAGAGCATGAAGACGTCATTAGGCGGGGTCTTTAGTTTATTTATGTTGAACTTTTACTACTAGCGTATAGAACGCTTATCTATGAAATAAAACTTGGTTTTCGGTTGTACTAAGTATTTTTGGTTTAAAGAGATGTAAATGGCATAATGCCATAAGATGATGAGATACCTTGTGATTATGGTTTTTTGTTAAATAAATATGCTTTTATTTAAATATGTGATGTGATGATTAAGTTTTATATAAAATATATATGCTGTAGGAATAAGTTATGAGATGATAACATTAAGTTTATTTAAACAGATAGATGGCTAGAGGAAGACGTCGTCAAGTACCAGAAGGGTCAGGCGGTAATGCTAGGGGTCCACCGAACCCCATGAAATAATTCATAGATATGTTAGTTGGGGCACTTCAGAATCGAACCCCGAATACCAATAACCCTCCAGCGGGCCAAGGTGGCACACTTTAAGGACTTCAAGAGCGCGGGACCCCCAGAATTTAAAGGAACCACCAAACCCATTGAAGCCCAAACTTGGGTTAAGGAAATTGAAAAGGCGTTCGCTATCGCCCGAGTAGGAGATGATCAAAAAATAATCTTCGCCACGTATATACTGAAGGGTGAAGCCAACTACTGGTGGGAGGTAAACCAGACCAGGGCTGGAGAAGGTGTGATACCTTGGGAAGGGTTTAAGAAGATATTTTTCGAGAATTACTTTCCTGTGAGTATGCAGAGTCGCATAGAGATGCGATTCTTAGAGCTGAAGCAAGAAGACATGATGGTACCTCAGTACGCCGCAAAGTTCAACGAACTGGCGAGGTTCGCGCCTCATCAGGTCGACATTGAGGAGAGGAAAATGAGGAGGTTTGAGCAGGGTCTCAAACCATGGTTATACAGTAGACTTTCGGTGTTGCAGACGAACAGCTTCGCGACTCTCCTGGATAAGGCTATAATTGCTGAGGGCGGAAGTGAAGCCCTAATGAAGTTTAATAAGGAGAAAAAGAAGAAGAATAAAGAAGGGAATCGCGGGGAAGGTAGCAGCAACAGTGGTGCAAACAAGAGGAAGTGGAACAACAACAACAACAACAGCAACAACAATTTCAACTAGAGAAACTCTGGGGGAAAACCAGGGGAAACAAAGAAGAGGACTGAGGCATGCAAGGAGTGTGGGAGGAATCACTCGGGTGCATGTCTAAAGGGGAAGAATGTCTGTTTCAATTGCTGGGCAAGAGTGGCACATCTCTCCAATTGCTCTGCACCAAAGAGGAATGGATGCTTCAACTATGGAGCATTGGATCATCAGGCAAGGAATTGCCCAAAGAAGAATTCAGCAAGAGGAAATGGAAGAAGGGGACCAAGCGGTGGAAATCTCACAATTACTGGACCACCAACTCAGAATCGACCAACAGCAAGGACTTTTAACATGACAGTTCAGGATGCGGTCGCATCCAAGGATGTGGTTTCAGGTATCATTCCGATCAATGATATATCTGCTTATGTATTATTCGATTCGGGTGCTACTTGTTCCTTCGTGTCGCATGAATTTTCCCAACGATTAAACTTACCCCAGGAAGAATTAGAATATCCGATGAACATAGAAGTTGCTAATAAGGAAAGAATTCCCGTTAGCCATGTCCATAGGAATTGTGTTGTAGATATCAGGGGATATAAATTATCGTGGATTTAATTCCGATTAAATTAGGGGAATTTAATGTAATTATAGGAATGGATTGGTTATTTAACCATAGAACGATGATAGATTGCCAGAAGAAGTGTATAAACCTTAAGACTCCGAATCAGTCTAAGGTAGTGTTTTATGGGAGTAAGTCGCTGAGACACTCGAATTGTCTGACGATGATGCAAGCAAGGAAGTTGCTAAGAAAGGGATGTATAGGTTATTTGGCTCATATCGTCGATATGCAGAAAGTAGGGGTAGGGATGGGACAGATACCAGTAGTGAATGAATTTTCGAATGTATTTTCGAAGGAATTGCCAGGTATTCCACCGGATAGGGAGGTCGAATTTGTTATAGATTTAGTACCGGGAACGGCCCCGATTTCAAAAGCCCCATACAAAATGGCACCGACAGAGATGAAGGAGCTGATGGTACAGTTGCAGGAATTATTAGATAGGAAGTATATTCAACCGAGTGTGTCTCCTTGGGGAGCACCAGTTATATTTTTGAAGAAGAAGGATGGGTCGATGAGACTTTGCATCGACTATCAAGAGTTGAACAAGGTGACGATCAAGAACAAGTATCTGTTACCTAGGATAGATGATCTGTTTGATCAATTGAAGGGAGCGAAATATTTTTCTAAGATAGACTTGAGGACGTGATATCACCAGTTGAAGGTGAGGAAGGAAGATGTACCTAAGACAGCATTCAGGACTCGTTACGGACACTACGAGATTCTGGTGATGTCATTTGGGTTAACAAATACGCCGGCGACGTTTATGGACATAATTAACCGGGTATTCAAGCAATACTTAGATAAATTCGTAGTCGTGTTCATAGATGATATCCTGATCTATTCCAAGACTCAGGAGGATCATGCTGAACACTTAATGTTGGTATTGGAGGCATTGAGGAAGGATAAGTTATACGCAAAAATTTTGAAGTGCGAGTTTTGGTTGGAGAAAGTTCAATTTTTGGGTCACGTGATCGACAAGGACGGAATCTCCGTGGATCCAGCAGAGGTGGAAGCGGTACAAAATTGGGAACAACCAAAGACGCTGACTGAAGTAAGAAGTTTCTTAGGACTGGCAGGCTATTACAGACGGTTCATTCAAGATTTTTCGAAGATAGCAGGAACATTGACGAATTTAACCAAGAAGTCTGTAAAATTGTTCTGGACAGGGAAGTGTGAAGAAAGTTTTCGGGAGCTTAAGAAAAGATTGAGTGAGGCACCGGTGTTGTCTGTACCAAACGATACTGGTGATTTCGTAATTTTCAGTGATGCGTCGCACAAAGGACTTGGTTGTGTGCTTATGCAACAAGGTAAAGTTATTGCGTACGCATTGCGTCAGTTGAAGGATTACGAGAAGGGATATCCTACCCATGACCTGGAATTGGCAGCGGTAGTATTTTCCCTAAAGATTTGGAGGCACTATTTATATGGTTTAAAGTGTGAAATATATACGGACCATAAAAGTCTGAAGTATATCTTCACGCAGAAGGAGTTGAATATGAGACAGAGAAGATGGTTAGAACTAATAAGGATTACGATTGCGACATCTGGTATCATCCGGGGAAAGCTAACGTGGTCGTAGATGCACTAAGCAGAAAGGACAGTGGTAGGCTGGCAATGCTAACTGCTCAAGAGGAGTTGATTAAGGAAATGGCCAGTTTGGAACTCGAGGTAAAGAGTTCAAGTGAGTCAGATGAGAAGTTGTTCTCAATGGAGGTTTGACCGACTCTATTGGACAAAATCAAAGAAGAACAAAGCAGCGATGAAGAATGCGAGAAGGTGAGGAAAAGAATTTTAGGATGGAGCGGAGCTTAAGTTCAATGTGGGTGGTGATGGATTATTAAGATTTGAGAGGAGAATTTGGGTGCCAGCGGTATCTGAATTAAAGGAAGAAATCTTGCAGGATGCTCATAGCTCAAGTTACTCAATCCACCCGGGAAGCACAAAGATGTATCAGGATCTTCGCCAACATTATTGGTGGCCCAATATGAAGAGAGAAGTGGCAGAGTGCGTCAGCAGGTGTTTGACATGCCAGAGAGTTAAGGCGGAACATCAGAGACCGAGCGGGTTACTTAAACCTCTAGAAATTCTGGAATGGAAGTGGGAGCATATCACGATGGACTTCGTGGTAGGACTTCCAACGACACAAAAGGGTTACGATGCAGTATGGGTGATCATTGATCGATTGACCAAATCAACGCATTTCTTACCAATTAAGATCAGATATAACTTGGATCAGTTGGCAAAGCTGTACATCAAAGAGATCGTTTCCAGGCACGGTGTTCCTGTATCAATTGTGTCAGATCGCGATCCGCAGTTCACATCTAATTTCTGGAAAAGCTTTCAAGAACGCATGGGAACGCAACTGAGGTTGAGCACGGCGTATCATCCTCAAACAGATGGCCAGAGCGAGAGAACTATTCAAACATTGGAGGACATGCTGAGAGCATGTGTTATAGACTTCAAAGGAAGCTGGGATGACCATCTACCGTTGGTGGAATTTGCATACAACAACAGTTACCTAGCGAGCATCGGGATACCACCTTATGAAGCTTTATATGAAGGAAATGTAGAACGCCATTGTGCTGGGATGAAGTAGGAGAACGTAAATTGCTAGGGCCAGAATTGGTGCAGCAAACTACGGATGTGATCAAAAGAATACGAACGAGATTAGTGACAGCTCAGGATCGACAGAAGAAATATGCTGATCAACATCGGCAACGACGAGACTTTCGACGCCGGCACTTATGTGTTTCTGAAAGTGTCACCTTGGAAAGGGAAAATGAGATTTGGGAAGAAGGGAAAACTTAGTCCCAGATTCATACGACCCTTTGAAGTGTTAAGGCGAGTCGGTGAGGTGGCTTATGAAATAGCTTTACCTCCGGAGTTAGAACATATACACAATGTGTTCCACGTATCAGTTTTACGACCCTATAAATAGGATTACAAGCATGTCATAGAGTATGAACCCATTCAGTTTGAGAAAGACTTAACCTATGAAGAGTTTCCAGTGCAGATAATTGATAGAAAAGAACAAGTGTTAAGAAATAAGATAATACCTTCTGTTAAGGTAGTATGGAGGAACCACAACGCCGAAGAGGCTACGTGGGAACTCGAGGAGAAAAATGATGAAAAATTACCCTAATCTTTTTGTTTGATGTGTAAGGATTCCGGGGACGGAATCATTTTAAGGGAGGGTGAATGTAATATCCGAGATTATTATATAATTTACTAGGTATCAATAATCGAATTTATGTGAAACTTGGGTGTGATTTCTTTTATTAGATGTATATGTGTTATACATGTATGTGTATTTTAAGTTATGGGATGTGAGGGATTTAAATAAGTTGGGTTGGATTAATTTAACTATTTGATTTGGTTATGGAATTAATTCTATTAATTTCGTGGGGTGGCATTAAAACACGAGTTGGAGTTCGGAGCAAAATTTAGAGACGCGGACTGCGTATGAGTCCGGAACGTCGAAATTAGTCAGGATAGACTGTAACCACAAAATGTGTCATGGTTGACTTTTTGGTCAAAGTCAACCGGTTGACTTTTTCAGGTAAAAAGTCAACCACGAATTTCGGAGATGAATTTGACGAAACGGATAGTCCCATGACGTCCGGGACGTCGAATTTAGTAGGAATCGATATAAGTATCGCAACGTTCGGCTACGGAGGGCAAAATGGTCAACATAGTTATTTAATTGATTAAATAATTAAAATAATATTTTATTTAATTAGTCAACAGCTGGTGGGACTCCTTGTGACACACGAAATGGGACAAGTAGGGGATGAGTATACGTATATTACAAATGATTAAGAAAGGAGTTATATTTTCTTCCTTAAAACCAAAATCCTTTCATTTTCTCTAACCCCTACATTCTTCTTATTTAATTAGCTAAACTAATGTATTAGATTAAGGTGTGTGTAACTGATGGATTGGACATGGAAGAGGTGTGGAATTCAAGTTCCAAACTTATATATATATACACCAAATCCAAGTTTCCTTTTCTCTTTTGTTAAAAGCTTCCATTAGAGTAAAATTGAGAGAACGAGTGTGTGAGAGTTCTTGAAGGATTCTGGAGTTTTCATAAGAGTTAACAAGCAAGGAGTGTGGCTCTATCGGATTAACACAAGAAGAAATTCATCAAAGAGGTAAGCATGAAACCATTTTATATGTTTTAAGAAAACTAGTAAGAAAATGCATGTATATTCATGGGAAAAGAGTTGTTTTACTTCTATGATGCTATGTTGGTGTTGATTAGTGATATGTGGCTGTTACAGATGAAAATTTTGGTTTGATCATGCTTTAATTACATGTAGAATCATAGAATCCATAGATGCATGCTATATGTTTGATAAAAGGCCACTAACATGCTAAATTCATCAAATCATGTAAAGTTAGTGTGTTTGATTGTTGCAACATGTGTATATATGCTAGTAGAGGTGGTCTGGACAGTAGGAAGCAATCCCATGCATGCTAGAATTAAAATCATGATTTTGTCAAAGTTGGTTTAAAAGTGAAATCTGTGACTTTTCAGGTTTTTCGGAGCCTTGGAATCATGGTTTCTATAACCCGATTAGTGTATGTAATAATTTTATAAAATACTAGGTAGTATCATGTACAATCTGTCCAAATTTCATAAGAAACGGAGTTAAATTGAGAGAGATATAAAAATCGGAAGCAAGCATGTTCATAAGAAAAATCTGCAGATTCTGGAAATTTCCAGAAAATTTCTTAGTATGAAATCAGTGTTGGCATGCTTTTCTAGGTAGCCGGTTGATGGTCTTAACATGTTGTTTTCTGGTATGTGTTATTTTTGTAAAATATTATGCTATATGAAGTATGTTGTGTCCAAGTTTCATGGTCATATCATGCATGGTTTAATCGAAATTAAATTGCAAAGTGGGCTGCTCGAAAACGAAAATCAGGATCTGGGCCTGATGAGCAGCGCAGCTGCGCCGCTCATAAGGCTTAGACCTGCGTAGCTGCGCTGGTCCGGGTCGGGCCGAGTCATCCGGGTCTGGTCCTGTTGGGTCGGGTCGGGTCAGGAAAAATGTCAGAAAATTTATTTTTTCCCAGATTCTAATATGGTACCCCTGGACCTATAAGATGCAATATGTTGATGTAATTGAATTGCATGCTAAGTGAATACCTGTTACTTGGATAACTTAGTTTAAATAATAGGAATCGTTTTCTCTCAAATTTGAGTTCGAGAACCTAACTTCTTAAACGTAACACATATGATTAGGTTACGTGAAGGTTAATTGCTAGCTTTAACAATAGCAGACATATCAGGCAAGTTTCCTTACTAAGATTTGATTATGCAAGTTTCCTAACCCTAATTTCTATTGGCCATTTATTCAATCCTTACTCATTTCTATCGCAGTAAGGGTAAGTATTAGACTTGTGCTAGCTATTTATTCGTGCAAGTTTCTTTGTTGAGAAGTTATACAACTTCAATTATCTTGCAAGCTTATCGATGATTACTCAGTTATTATTCTAATAGCTATGCTTATAAGTTTCATGTCATTATCGAACTATTCTTAAGTATGTTTCTTGGCCTTTGTTTTCGGCTAATTATTATTAATGAAAAATGATTTAATTCAAATCTTTCGAAGCTATTTAATGTTTACCAATCCAAATTGCTTTGGTGCGGTCTCGCATGAATACTAAGATGAACAACCCGAATAAACGGGCAAACAGATGTCGGGCATATAGTCCCATTTATGCTTATGCAGTTTAAACTTTATACTTGTGCACAACGTAGGGTACGATAGGCTGATCACCTGGAGTACTTGCAGAGACCGTTTACAATCTATTTGATTGTTAAACCGTCTGATGGTTTTCGATGAAACAAAGTATTGTTCAGGGTATTTAACACCCCTTAGTATGCTATTGAGAATTCTACACTCTTATCGTTGATATTCTTGTTTAACACTTGATAATTCTTTCAACTGTTATAGCCATTCAGATGTTTTAACTCCTGATATATGTTTCCAAACTTCTTTATATACTTGCTGGGCAATTTGTGCTCACTCTTGCTTAAACCTTTCAGTTAAGAATGAACAGGCTGAGGGCTCGGGCAAGGACAAGGGAAAATCTAAGATGAAATGATGCTAGTTACCTTATGTAATAAGTTTATATTTTCGCAGATGATGTAATGTAGCGATAAACGCTAAGTTTAAGTTTCAGTTTATTTAAGGTTGTAAAGACTTGGGATTTTATTTGAATAAGTATGTAATAGTTATATTATTATTATTATTGTTGGAGTTTATATAGATAGATGATGATGTTTGTTGTATCGTGAGCACTAGGTCCTGTAATCGATGTTACACAGATTTGGGGGCGTCACAGGTTAGTATCAGAGCTGTAGGTTATTAAATTTTCATTTACTTAATATATAACACTTAATTAAATCACTCCACAAAATCACATAATTTATTTATTCAACTCAATAAATAAATCACACAAAATATTTATTTAACTCAATAAATATTTAAAATTATTATATAAAATCTCAATCGTTACAATGCCCGCCGGGGCAGGCTTCAAACTTTTATAAATTTTCATACCCCCTTCCGGGGGGGTACTTGGCCTTGCAAGGCCCGCCGGGGCGAGCCCCCTGCTGCGAACCAAAACTTCTTCGCTAATTGTGTAGAGAAAAAGCCAATTTAGCTTATTTCTCCACACGAAGTTCCACTTCCAGTCAATACAATTCATAACATCTTAATAGAAAATATAATTTATAAACTCCTAACATGTTTCAACACATTTAATCCTTAAAACACATAGTTTACAACAATCAACTCTATGATTTTTGTAGAAAACCATTAACAAATGGTCTTGATGAAATTGAACACTGAAATCTATTTTTAAATTAAAATACCCAATCAAAATATATTTAAACTATTTTATAAACATGTTAGCAACATCTAATCTCAATTTACACAATCAAATCACAATTTTTGATTTCAAATAGGCCAATTATCAAACTATTTCACTATGACTTTTGATGAACATGAATTTACTCATGTTCATCATGAATTAACCAACTAAAGCATCATACAATTCAGTTATAAGCATCTATTATCAGAATTCACATATAAACTTCATGTTATAAACACCATATAACATATATCCCCAAAATTATAACATTTCATGAATATTCATATTTTTATAAAACTAAAACTTGAATAACTTAAGGAAATCTTAAACTCTAAAGTTAGAGATTATACCTTTCCTTTGCTTAGGAGAACAAGATGAAGATGATGATGTTTGACTCTCTCAAACTTCTTCTTCCTCCTCCTTCTTTCTCCCTTCTTCTCCTCTTTCCCTTCTAGGTTTTCTGTGTTTTCTCTCTAACACATACTAACCATTTTGTTCTATCTGACTAACATCTATTCTTCTAACTTCTAAACTAACGTATATACAATACACATATAACTACTATATTATATCTATAATTATATAATATAACTCCCAATATTTAACCCACCATATTTAACACCATAATTATAATTAATATAAATAAGTTATAATTTTGAATATCAAAAGCCTAAGGCTTGTTTGGAAAAACTCATTATTTTTTAAAAAAGGTTTTTAAATAGTTAAGGTCCCGTTTGGCAAAACGGATTTAAAATAATGTAAGGGCCTTGTTTGGGAAAACGGTTTTAAAACTTTTTTAATTCTTTTAATAAATCATTTAACACATATTCTTAATGTTATCCTTTAACTAATTAAATCTTAACATTATAATTTAATTAATTAAAAGTTAACATCAATTAATCACATAAAAATTATCGTATAATTATAATTATTTGCTAATTATAATTGCATGTAACACTCAACACATTATTCATCTAATTTAATTATCTCAAATAAATTAGAACTATAACATAAAATTATTATATCAATTAAATTAAATACTACATATTCATTTAATTAATATATTACACTTAATTATATTATTCCATAATAATCACATTATTATTTATTTAACTCAATAAATAATTCAATTAAAACATTTATTTATTCTAATAAATATTAAAATTAACATTTAAATTCTCTTCACATTAATTCACATATTTCACAATATATTACACGTATACACATACTCAACTCAAAACATCTCGTAATAAGAATTTTATTTACTAAATTCTCATTTATAATTTCTTAAAAATCCGGGATGTCACATCCTTCGCTCCTTATAAGGATTCCGTCCTCGGAAACAACAAAAACCTCCCTTACTTGGTTTTCACAAAATCTCTTCTATAATTTTATTGTTGAATAACTTCAACACATTATCTTAACGACATTTATAAAAACTACACATATATCTTTCCTAAATTCACCTCTTCAACAGGGTTAAGGTTTTATTACATAACCTTCAATCAAACACAATCATATATCAAATATTATATATCTTCTTTAACTCGTTCATTTCCTTTTTAAGGATCATTACTATATATTCTACTCATAGAATTCATATACTACATAATTCACCATCTATAATTATTCGGGTTATCATATTCACCCCTTCTTCTAAGAATTTCGTCCTCGAAATTTTTATTACTCTTCATTCATTCAATCTATAAAAAATAGATTTTACGTTAATCTTTATTCACTGGATTAAAGCGTTCTACAACTACTTCTTTCTAAGGAATATCATTCTTACTACATTCTCCTTCAGAATAATAAGAATCTTCCACAATTGCTCAATAATTGGGAAGCGATATAAATAACTCAGGAATTTAAAAGATTCCAAATCATGCTGAGTGGTCGCAAGACCTTGAACTTATTTTTAGGTTTAATAGTGCTTCACTCTCGGTACTTCACACTATAAACCGCATCGGTACTCTAGGTGGCCAGCCTATCGTACCCCTACGTCGGGCCCAAACGTAGTAAACCGTAACGACTATATGCATTACATTCAAAACTATAGTCTCCGATAACATGTCCCCTTTTTATAGGGTTGTTCACCTCAACTTCTTAACATCTGAATCCGCACCAAAATAATTTGATTTGGCATAGTTTGACCAAGAACGCTCGAATTTCATAAACATCTTTTAATACTTGTCTAGCTGAATCAAGTAGCATAGACTTCTCGCAATAATTCGGACATCAATCGAAATATATATATATATTTAACCAACTCAATAAAAAAATTTCGTTTAAGGAAACTAAAAATAAATAAATCTTTATATATATATATATATTTTAAGGAAACCAAAACTAAATTAATTAATCCTTTCATAATATACTGATAACGTACCTTAGTGATGGTACGTTGCAAATTTCGTCAATACATGACGTCGTCATACTACATCATACCATAGCGGGCTGGTGATCATACGATCACATCCAACACTAGGTTTAACTGCATTGATAACTTCCTCGATTTTTTTTTTTGTTTTTACACTATATCAAATGATGCATATAAAATACAGTTTGAAGATTTAAAATCATTTTGTCTAGCTGAAGCAATTAGCATAGACATGTGAATAATAGCACTATTTTAAAAATTCATTGGTTCCATCATTTGATCTAATATTTTTCAAGAGAACAGAAGTGCAACATCAGCATTAAGTCAATAAATTTTGAAAATCTAGCAAAGCTAGGAGATTTAGAATATAAAACTTTCTTTATCAATTAAATCTTTAATCCATCATTACTCCATCATTTTATTAATCTTAAACAACAACAATGCTTTCTATACCATAACCTTTCTATACCCAGTATAGTTCATCGAACTTACCACACTTTGGAAGTTCAAGAACTTGCCACAATAATATGATTTTAAGAACTTGTCCTAGCAATACGTAGTCAAAGAACTGATCAGAAACTGTCCATATGCTTAGGGGTTCAAAACATACATAAGATTATGAGTCACGAACTTACCATAAGTATGAGTTTTAAGAACTCGTCTAACCTTAAGATCATCTAATGTAATCTTAATATCATCTAATCTAATCTAATCTCTATTGACTCTAACTATCAAATATAAACATGGGACAAGAATCACATTCTCACCATATATATATATATATATATATATATATATATATATATCGATAGCGCGACACCAATCTTCTAATGATTATCAATATGATAAACCAAGTGTAAGCACAAAACCCTGCCCATACAAAGATTTGTACAACTCAGCCACCACATGAGTCCTCAATTGAAATCCCACTTAACTCAATCTTACTCATAACTTCTTATTCGATGCTCGATACAGACTTCTTGTATCTCATCATTTATAACTCCTCGTGAGTTAATCTCGTACTATATCATAGTACCTTCTCGTTATAGTCTCAAACTATACTATTCAATCATTAAAGATCATCTGTCTTTCAACTTTAAAAAGATCACGCTGTGATCTTATTCTATAATCATCTCCCTTATGATTTTCATTATCGTTTTGTTTTAAAACTTTTATTTCTACCTTTCATCATGTGATACCATGATTTCATTATGCTTTTAATCTTATAGACTTCGTCTATTCATCGTTATTCGTCATCTTGATTATTGGAGTTAGGAACTCCTAATTCTTATCTTTATATCTCTTCAAGATTCTTCTTTGAATCTTCTTGTTTATTAAACAACTCTTCCTTTAAGAATTTCTAATTCCATTCATATAGTTTAATATTTTATTTGAGTTTTACTCCTTGTCATTCTAATCTTCTTCTTATAATATTTCTAGGACTTAACTCATCCTATACATCTACGTATGTAAAAAGAATCACCTTTTCATTATACGTAACTTAAACTTAACTTCTTATTCTCTAATGTCATAGCCTAAGGTACTCTTACCTAAGGTGTACAACCTACAGCTTTGATATCAACTGTAACGATCCCAAAATTCATACAATGTAATTCTCATTCCCGATCGTTAACAATACAACTTTAATCTAATTTTACATCATTACTCGATATTAAAATCACTAAAAATATAAAAATATAAATTTTTTATAAACTTCTTTCTTTATTGTCATGAATCGCAACCTTTACATTACATAACTTCGATTCAAATCTAAATAATGAATCGTTACAACGAAATGACTATACAAAGTCTTACATTACAATTATTATCCATATACATCGGATAACTCAACTTTACAGCTTTAGATCTACATTACAATCAAGATATTAAATGCATTTATCATAAAACATAAGTAAGCTTCTTGAATTACTATTGAACTCTAACATTCAACTAGCATGTATCATTACCTTACCTCCTTGACCTGCAAAAATGGTTATTTGCAAGAGTGAGCTCGACAGTTCAGCAAGAACTAACAGTTTTCATGCAGCACGTAGCACATAATTAACATGCTCAACAATCATCTCATAAACATTAAAGTAACATGGCAT
The DNA here is from genome assembly GCA_020205555.1 of Panax stipuleanatus. Taxonomy (NCBI): domain Eukaryota; kingdom Viridiplantae; phylum Streptophyta; class Magnoliopsida; order Apiales; family Araliaceae; genus Panax; species Panax stipuleanatus. Next base: position 134,004,756 of record CM035124.1, on the reverse strand, counting down.
ACATGCTTTAATCACATAACAAATATAAAGATTGAGTTCCTTACTCAATCAACATTCTTAAATCAATCAATGTAGTCATAAATTGACTTTAACATTTCATGCTTGCAAAATATATAACATAGCATGCTCTTTGCAATACATTTTAAAACAGTTCATAATATCATCAAGTTCACATAGAAAATAGGAACCGAAAAACTTGCCTGGCTCGTAGATTATCAATTACCGAAAAATAGTTTATAATAATCTGCTTCATCAATCCTACACACGTATTAGCATACGCATGAACTATTAGTCACCTAGCAACGCTTATCAAACGTCTAAGTAAATTCTACTTTATACTTTCTAATTTACACTTCGTAATTCTCTTCCATTTACTCGTTTGACACTCACTGTCAAACTTATGTATAATTAACAACATAAGTTAATTATCCCATAACTACTCCTAGTTAGTTAACCAACTTAGGTTAACTCAATCCTCTTTAACTATTAAGTTAATAGTTACTTATCACATAATTAATCGCATCACATAATCACATAATTAAGTCAAATAATATTTACATACTCATATTAAATTATAATTAAACGAATTATAATTTAAACATCCACTTTAATCAAATTATAATTAAACAATCATAATTTATAATAAATCAACTACATCATTCATTAAATCATAATTTAAACGTATTTAATTTAAATTAAACCATTACTTAGATTATAAATACTCAATTTTTATTCATGCCCTCATTATAATTAAATAAATTATAATTTAAATTACACTTTTACCTTAATTATAATTATTCCAAATTATAATCACATATTAAGTTACAACTAAAGAAATTATACTTCAAGTTAAACATTTACTTTGATTATAAAACTAATCAACTATATTCATTATAATTAATCCAATTAAATTAAACCTTTACTATAATTATAATTATTTCAAATTATAATTTCACATCATATATTTTTAATATATCTCATTACTATTATTTAGCATTTTAAGGCATGTTAACAGGCTATTAAATTATTACATAAACTTAGCTTTTCAAAACAAATGTCCTTTTTTTTCTGCATACCCCCCGTTGGAGCTGGGGTTCAAAGCTTAACATACCCGCCGGGGCAGACTTCAAACTTTTAAAAATCTACATACCCCCCATCGGGGCCGGGGTACTTGGTCTTGCAAGGCCCGCCGGGGCGGGCCCCCTGCTGCGAACCAAAACTGCTTCGCGAACTGTGTAGAAAAAAAGCCAATTTGGCTTATTTCTCCACACTAAGTTCCACTTCCAGTCAATACAATTCATAACATCTTAAAAGAAAACATAATTTCTAAACTCCTAACATGTTTCAACACATTTAATCCTTAAAACACATAGTTTACAACAATAAATTCCATAATTTTTGAAAAAAACCATTAACAAGTGTTCTTGATGAAATTGAACACTGAAATCTATTTTTAAATCAAAATACCGAATCAAAACATATTTAAATTTATTTATAAACATGTTATCAACATCTAACCTCAATTTACACAATCAAATCATAAGTTTTGATTTCAAATAGGCCAATTATCAAACTATTTCACTATGACTTTTGATGAACATGAATTTCCTCATGTTCATCATAAATTAACCAACTAAACCATCATACAATTCACTTATAAGCATCTATTATCAGAATTCACAAATAAACTTCATGTTATAAACACCATATAACATATATCTCCAAAATCATAAGTTTTCATGAATATTCATATTTTTATAAAACTAAAACTTGAATAACTTAAGAAAATCTTAAACTCTAAAGTTAGAGATTATACTTTTCCTTTGCTTAGAAGAACAAGATGAAGATGATGATGTTTGACTCTCTCAAACTTCTTCTTCTTCCTTCTTCTTTCTCCCTTCTTCTCCTCTTTCCCTTCTAGGTTTTTTATGTTTTCTCTCTAACACATACTAACCCTTTTGTTCTATCTGACTAACATCTATTCTTCTAACTTCTAAACTAACGTATATACAATACACATATAACTAATATATTATATGTATAATTATATAATATAACTCCCAATATTTAACCCACCATATTTAACACCATAATTGTAATTAATATAAATAAGTTACAATTTTGAATATCAAAAGCCTAAGGCTTGTTTGGCAAAACTCATTATTTTTAAAAAATAGGTTTTTAAATAGTTAAGGCCCCGTTTGGCAAAACAGATTTAAAACAATGTAAGGGCCTTGTTTGGGAAAACGGTTTTAAAACACTTTTAATTCTTTTAATAAATCCTTTAACACATATTCTTAATGTTATCATTTAACTAATTAAATCTTAACGTTATAATTTAATTAATTAAAAGTTAACATCAATTAATCACATAAAATTATCACATAATTATAATTACTCGCTAATTATAATTGCATGTAACACTCATGACATTACCCATCTACTTTAATTATCTCAATTAAATTAGAACTATAACATAAAATCATTATATTAATTAAATTAAATACTAAATATTCATTTAATTAATATATTACACTTAATTATATTATTCCATAATAATCACATAATTATTTATTTAACTCCATAAATAATTTAATTAAAATATTTATTTATTCCAATAAATATTAAAATTAACATTTAAATTCTCTTCATATTAATTCACATATTTCACAATATATTACACGTATACACATACTCAACTCAAAACATCTCGTAATAAAAATTTTATTTATTAAATTCTCATTTATAATTTCTTAAAAAACCGGGATGTCACACCAACCACCTCCAAAATGATGGAATAAACTTCGCAAAACTTGTATTTAAGTAATAGAAATTTGTATAAACAAGATCTATATGTATAATTCTAAGCTAAGTTGGATTTATGGGTGTTTTAGAGCCAAAACCGACCCATTCTCTTTATAGAAACTGGAGCTTCTCTCTCTAAAATGCTTAGCCCCCAAATGAGTTGAAAATCCGTCCATTTAAAGAGGAAAAAGAGGCAGCCACAGGTGCAATGGAGGCAGCCGCAGGTACACTTGCGGCTTGCCTGGGGTGCGCCGCGTTTGCTCGAAATTTGTGCCCCAAAGTTAGTTTTTATGATGTCCTTTGAAACGTCCATAACTCTCAATCCGGGAGGATTTAAGAGATGTGCCATATCAATCCGAAAAGCGCTTTCTGATAGCTTCACAATGGTTAATTATTCGCCTAATTCTGATTTTTCAAAGGCAGAGAAAAAGAGGAAAAACCATCTATAGATAGATGTTAGCTAGTTATTCGCCTTGCTGTGCGCTGGAAAGCTTGTAACTTTCAATCCGGGAATAGTTCGGAGATGTCCCATACCAATCCAAAAATCTCTTTTCGAGGGCTACACAGTGTCATCAAGTTTGACCATTTTGGATCCAAGAAGATGAAGCAAAAAGCCAATGGGTATCTTTCGGAGTCAGCGAGATAGTCAACTAGTTTGTCTGTGGCTCACGGATCGATGTGGTGGCTTCTTATGACCCCATCCTCAACTCGATGAACCTTGCTTGAACATGTTGTTGTCAGGGCAAAATTACACTTTTTCCCTCCCGCGGGGTTATCTCTGGAGTGAAATTATATTTTTTCCCTCCTGCAAGGTTAGTACAAGGAAAGCAAAATTTCAAGTGTCTACAGATGCCCCTCTTTGTCATGTTTATGAAATTCAATGAAATGAACACGACAAAGAATATTAGACACTCGATACATGACAAGGTATATCCGATGATGCAATGCCATATGTAAAGTATGCAATGATATACAAGTGTTAAAATTTTAAAGGATTACTCCCGTTTCTTAGGGAGGATGATTGTTATACTACTGTTACCGGGTATTACCGATGGTTTCACTAATTGCATCAAAAATTGCATATCATCACACATCTCACTTTGCACACCGCAAATCGCACTTCGCACATCGCACTTTGTATTTTTCCAATCGCACTTCGCAAATCACAAATCACATATCAAGTCGTGTATCAGTGATCGCACATCACACTTTGCATATCGCGAATCGCACTTCACAAATCACAAATCACAAATCACATATCAAATCAATTATTAGTGATCGCACATTGCACTTTGCATTTTGCCAATTGCACTTCGCAAATTATAAATCACATATCAAATCACGTATCAAATCGCACCACAAATCGCATATTGAATCACAAATCACATCGCCACCACAAGAGATCGCCGGTGCATTTGCTAGAGATATTTTTTTAACGGATTACACCATCGAGCGATATCTATGCCTTCGCTGAAGTTAGTTCTCAACGACTTACACCACCGGGTATTATTGATGCCTTCGTTGAAGATAGTTCTCAATAGCTTACACCACCGGGTATTATTGATGCCTTCGCTGAAGATAATTCTCAACGTCTTACACCATCGGGTATTACCGATGCCTTTGCTGAAGATAATTCTTAACGGCTTATACCACCGGTATTACCGATGCCTTTGTTGGGGTTGACTCTAACAATTTGCAACACCAGGCATTATTGATGCCTTCGTTTAAGATAGTTCTCAACAATTTACACCACCGGGTATTACTGATGTCTTCATTGAAAATAGTTCTCAACGGCTTACACCATCGGGTATTACCGATGCCTTCGTTGAAGATAGTTCTCAACGGCTTATCATTGATTATGAAAAGGATGAGATTTTTACTTATGAACCCGTTAGATTAGATATTGGCTTAACTGACGACCCGGGTGTCGCTGACGTCCCCAGAGGATGCAGCCCGTCCTTTTACTACCCAAATTTGAACTTCGGTGCAGAGGCCTCGACTTAGGAGGACTTGGCGCAAGTTGACAGGTTTGATGATGCATATTTTATTTGCTAGGCCTTTTGTTAATTCTTGGGCGTCTGTGCCCCACTTTCGTTATCATAATTTTTTTCAAGAGTCCCCTTATTTATTTTGATGAGAACTCGGTCCAACTTAAAATCCTTCCATTGAATTGAATTACAATAATGCCCTAACCCTTTCGCATGTTATTACTAGGGATTCATATAAGAAACTCACTTTGTTGACCACGTCGAGAATGAGCAATATCCTGCACATCAGACGAATAAAAAAAATGCGCCAAAAGCTTGACGGTTAGGGCCAGTCGAGGATAACTTTGATATCAGGATTAGTATGATCTCATTAATGAGGCATATGAAGTTAAAGTTCATAAAATTGAATGCTCATTGGGTCTACCACTTAACTCATATTCGCTGAGTTTTTATCTTATCGCTAAAGATCTTCAAATTGAGTATGAAAATGATTTTTTGCTAAGAAAGTTGTGAATCGCTAACTTCAAGGTTATTTTTTATTTCTTTCCTTTTAAGGAATTTTTCATTTAACAAGTTATGAAATCGCAATAAAACTTTTAAGCATCCATGGTCATTGTCCATGAGTAAGATTAAATTGAAAAGACTTATCTCCCTTTATCAAAGATACTTCATTTTCGCTCTAGACATCTTTCTTCGCATAATTAACGTCATATGACATGTTCACTATGAGTGACGCAACCCTTAGTAGGGCTTTCTCTTCCATTACTTTAGATGATCACATCTCGATCTTGTAAAATTCTTCATTATTCAAACTCTACATTTTTTTTTCTTTTTCCCCTCGCTTAACTTGTCTCTCTTTCTTAGGCTATTCAAAGTTACCCATTTAACGAGTTTTGGACCAATGACTCCCAAACCAAACGGCTTAGGGGCACTAAGTGTAAAGACACCCCTTCGGGTTTACTTGCTCGAGTAACAAAGGCCACACTTTTAGACAAGTTGGGATGTCTACTCTATTCGCTCCTTTCCTAACCTCGCAAGATTCATTTTCTTAGGCATACATTACCCATGTAGTAAGCATTGGGTCGGTGACTCCCAAACCAGACGGCTTTAGGGCACCGGGTATGAAGACACCCCTCAGCTTAATTACTCAAGTAACCCAGGACACGATTCGGATCTGCTCAGGTCTTGCCTTCTTCCCCCTCACAATGCTCATTTTCTTAGGCACTAAGTTACCCATGTAGCGAGCGTTGGGTTGGTGTCTCCCAAACCAGATGGTTATAGGGCACCAAGAGTAAAGACACCCCTCAGGCTTAATTACTCGAGTAACCGAGGCCACGATTTGAGACATTAGGTTGGCTTCTACTTACCCTCTAACATCGTATTAACTGTCATCATTGACGTCATAGTTTTATACCCCATAACTAAGAGTCAGGGCAATCGTAAAGTGTAGACATGCATATAAGGGCGAGTCTGCTCCAAAAAAATACTTTGAACTAGGATGTCGTGCCTAATCAAAAGGTTAAATAGTATTAATTCTCTAATCATTCCCATGATTCTTGCTCCACTGACGCTTATCAGAATTAATCCAATAATAAGTTAAACAAAATTTTCTCTTTTAAAACCTTTTTCTAAGATTCTAATGCAAGATTTATCTATACTTAAAATGGCTATCATCGCTAATGTATGGAGATGGAAAATAGATAAAGAGTTGAAATGGTCCTACCTCACATGTGGATTGCTATATTCTAAGAAAATTATGATTGGAATAGACCAAATAATCGTATCGGATCGCCAGTGAATTGATATGAGAGAAGCTCTGATGATGACATCACATGGGATCCCATTATTGGCGCCAACTTGAGCATTTTCCTTTTTGGGATGGTCGATAAATGCCTAGTGTCGAGTTATCGTTGCATTTTAAATTGACCCAGTCTTGTTTGTCATCTAGGCAGTCGCTTTGTTATGTTTGATGAATGGGTTGATAAGATGTCGAGATCGCAAGATGCTTTTACCTCGTCACCCATATGGTAATCGGGTAGAGGTGAGCTCTGACGTTTAGGCGCCCTAATCCTCGCTTCTGATTTGTAGGTGCACTTGGGTTCAATGACCTTTTTCTTCTGATTTGATGAAGGCTTTGGGATTGAGGGTGTCAGGACTTTGAAGTTCCTTAGAGAGGCCATCAGATAGTTGCTTGCATCGTTGAATTGATATTTATTGTAATCTTCTTTGCATTTAAATTTTGCATAGCCTTGTTTTGTATCTGTCTTTGTTGATGATCATGCTTGATATATCGTTGTGTTTCTCCTTTCATGTTATCACTCTGGCTTTGATGATTGATATCGAGAGGCCTTTGGGTTCCATTAAATTGGATATATATAAGAGCTCGACTTGGTTTCTGATGTGACAGTTTTAACCAGGCTTGGTTCGATCTGTAAGGCTTAATTTTTGGCTTTTGTCATGGGGAATAGGTCGTCGGGTATGAGATAGACTTCACCATGATGGTCGCCTATGCCTTTCTAGTAGGTTAAAAGGAGATCAAGTCTTCACGCATTTCAAGGGTTGATGAGTTATTAAAGAGTCGTATCTTGTGATTACTGAATTATTGAAGGGGTTTTGGGACTTTTGTAGGGGTTATACCACGTCATCACTGGTTGCCTACATACTTCTATGAAAGGAGATCAGGTCTTATGTAGTTCATACAAAGTATATCAAGAGATTGAATTTTTTGATTTTTAAATTTTTGATTATTTTTACATAAACAAGGCATAACATAGTAATGCATGGAAAATAAAACAAGACATAAAGCTAAGCAAATGATAATGTCCCCACACTTCTTGGGGCTTGTAACCGTATCCTCTAGATCTACACTTTCCTGGTTAGCTAGGGCTTGATAGTCTTGTTGTCATTGGTCAAGTTGCCAATGGAGGTTACTTCCTTGTCACAAATATCTTCAATCATCACCTATAACTTGATCACCTCCTGATTCAGCATATCCCTCAGTGATGCTCAAACTAGAACCATCACAAAAAGGGATGAACTCTTGATTCCTTGATGGTTTGACTTTCCCGATAACCTCACCTCCTTTTTCTTGATCTGTTCCTTCATCTTTTTCATGGGCCTGAGAGGATTCGACTTTGAAATTTCTCTCAAATTGTTGTTGCATTTCTCGCTAGAAACTTTCCCTTTTGGCATTTTCATCAAATAAAAAGATCAGTATTTCCTCCTCATCATCCATGATGGTAGAATCAGGAATGTGGTTGCTAACTTTGAGTAACAGGATGTTTGACAGTGGCAGAGGAATTTCCCTAGGGAACTCTCTTGTTTCCTCTGCCACTCCTCGCATTATGATCGGTTCACCTTACGTTCCGCCAAGATTGGTGCTCATATCTACGACTTTCTTTGAACTATCTGTCTCGAGTGGAAATATTAAGATCTTTATTTCTTTTTTGCCTTCCTTGATCGTGGGGATTTCTATCTCCAGCTCTCTATTTTCAATGAGATTCTAGATTTTGGTGTCGCAGAGACCAACATTCCTCGGTTGCATATCCAAGTGAGTTAGAATAGTAAAGACGTATCTTGGTGGGATTATAACTCTTTGTCTTGGGATCCGTGGTAGGCAATAACTCTGTAATCTTTCCTTCTCTCATCAGAAAGTGTAGCATCTCTTCATTTGATTTATTCATAGGGGTGAATTTTTGGTCTCTTGTGGAAGTTATTTGATCTTTCTTCTTTGATAATTCGCATTACTCTGAGCGATTTTTCTGTTGGCGAGATCTTCTAGGAATTTTATCATTCCACTTTTCCTGCCCTTTCAGCCTGCTTTGATATTCTTCAGTCAGCTAGATTCTTGGAGGGATATAGGCTTGCATTCTAGTTAACCTCTTCCTTCTCTTGGTTTCTTGATAATTGAGTGAAAAGCTGCCTTGTAACCTGATGTTAGCGCACTATCAGCTTGGCTACCAGAGTTATATAATGCTGGATCGTCTCCAATTTTTGTCTTACTAGTCATCCACTCCTCCGGATTTTCGCACTCTAGGACATTTGTTCTGCTCCTTTGGGGGTATTCCTCCATCCTTCGTATGTACTTGCGATTTGGATCTAGTTTGATACTTCCTAACTCGATCATGTTCACTCACTCTATATTATGTTACGGAAGAAAGTTGGTGTTTACATCTGGTTGGTCAGGTTGTTTAACCACAATATCCCCACTTCCAATCAAATTTTAGATTTTATGCTTTAAGGACCAACAATCTTGTGTATCGTGTCTTGGAGACCCTGAATGGTAGGCACACTTCTTGCTTGGATCGTATCTTTTTCTTTTTGGATCCAGAGGTGGAGCCAATTCAGTAATTTTCTTCTGGTTGATCAATAACGCTAACACGTTCTCGATAGAATCGCCTAGTGGAGTGAACTTTTGATTTTTTATTCTTTCAAATTTTCTCTGTCTGTCATGGCTTTAGTCGAATGCGGCATATTGTTGCTATTGTAGATCGCCTCCCTTTATCCAGGTAGAGGGACTATTGTCGGGTATCCTAGATTTCCCCTGTGAAATGAGAAATACATCTTCATTGCTCTTCTTTTGACTTCTTCCATCATTGCTATCATAATTTCCAGCTTGGAAGTTGCTCGGCTACAGCCACTAAAGCTATGAAATCTTTGATCTTTCCAGCCTTCAAGCCCATCTCTAACATTTAACCTTGCTTGATCATCTCAAAACATGGCTTTCTTATTTCGGCCAAGACCATTTCATAGTAGGGTACTTCCTCGATATTAATGAAGGTCATTACCATCTCAGTATCGTTCATAGGCGGACTAACTTTGGCTGCCATTCGCCTCCATCTTTGTGTGTACTCACAAAAAAAATTCAGTATTCTATTTCTTGATCTTGGTTATTTGATACCGACCAGGAGCCATTTATGACTAAAAATTATATTGGTTAAGGAAAGCGTGGGCTAACTCTTCCTAGTTGCAGATCTTGGAATTATCAGGCCTAATATACCATGCTCTGACTTCCCTAATGAGACTCATTTGGAAAAGCTGCATTATGAAGCTTTCATCTTCGACATAAGACCCCAGCTCGCCAATATAGACTTTTATGTGGGTGTAGGGATCACCTACTCCATTCTACTTTTCAAAATCCAGGACCTAGAAGTTTCTTTTGTCCGTCCTTCGATTGCAGAACCTTTGTCAGTCTTGTTGCCAAATTAGAACACTAGAGTGGGAATTTGTGTATCGTTGGCCTTGCCCAGAATTTGACCATCTCCTTGCGTGGAGGATTTAGTTCGAGCACCAAGTCTATGAAAGTAGTATGCATATAAGCGAATCATGTTTGATGATAAAGCATATACTTTGTAACAATCTTATTCATTTATTAATAAAAATATTATTTATTAAAGGCATTTAATTATGTACATGGTGCTGTTTTTATAATAGGTGATAAACCCATAGTTTTAAGCAATGCTTTTAGAATCATGATGAAGAACATGCTAATGAGATCTAAATTCTTAGATAGCTTAAAACTAAAATAGTTTCTAATCGTTGGATTTCTAAAAAGGGGATTAGTGAATCCGGATAGATTGGTACATACGTTGCTTGCTCATTGGATGACGATGATCGATTCATAATCATTTGTGTAGAGACACTAAAACAAATATGTAGGTGCTTAATGGAGAATAAGTACACTAAACGTGGCTCGCTAATGAATACCTAATGGAGTTTTACTTTCCTATCAATAGGAATTCCTTAAGTAATAGTAGTACAAATAATCCTTAGACTTGAGATCATCATAGTATCTTGTGTATGATGAATTATACTTTGACATGTCTCTTAAGACCCTAAGCGTATATCAAAGGGCATGCTTGGGTATAATAATTTATACATGGAGATAATGAATGATCAATAAAGAATCTACCGCTTCTAGTAAAAGAAGAGAATGTCCTACGTGATTTGATAAATGACAACCCAGTAGTCCTTGGCCAAGAAGAATGAAATTAGAAAGGAGTTTCTAATTTGCATTATTTGGAGTTGTGCATTTTAGGATCGAAATACATATAATTAAATAAAATAAGACTTGATAGTATTTTTGTAATACCCGTGAATTTTCATATATTATTAAATAAATATATTAATAGGAAACGAGAATTTATTTGAATATAAATAATTTTGTGTTATGAGAATGATTAATTCAATTATATAAAATTGAATAATTATAATAATTGAGAAATTATGGAGTTTGCGATAAACTCGTTGGGAGCCTTGTGTGGCACAGTGACGTAATATGAGAATGATTATATTAGTTTAAGCAAACAGTTAATCTATATTAATTGTAGAATATTAATTAATTGTTGTGGAATATTAACTGTGATTGATTAATAATATGTGATTATTATTATTGCAAGAAATATAATAATAATAATGAGCAACGTGTTTATAAATATAATAAGATTTATATTAAAGTGATAATTAATCATATAAGGGTTAATTAAATTTTATGGAGATTAACAATTATATTGATTGAAATATATAAGCTACATGTTTATGCCTATGTGACAATATGTAGGTAAATATACATTAAAATAGTATATCATGAATATATGATAAACAATTATTGATTAGTAGAATTTAATAATAAAGGATACAGTGTGATGTGATTATATCCGAGATAATTATACCAGTATGATAAAAATGTACCTGGATTATATGTGTATAAGTCACACTTACTACATTATGTGAATTATAGTGTGACATTTCAATTAAAGACATATGTGCAAAATATATAAATATATATATATATATATGTGTGTAGATAGCCTAAGTATTTAATACATATGTGTATAATAATTTAAGTGTAGTATAGAATACTGAGTTTGTTTTGCTGGGAGAGTCACTATCTCCTTCACGTGAAATACGCAAGCTATCCTACTCCCCTATTCTTCCTTAAACTCAGTAACATAGGCTAGCAAATGATGAAGAAGGGTGTGGCTATCATGATGGATTTCAACCACCATTACCAACCCCCTAATAACCTCCCTGCAATTCAAATTTCTGTTAGTTTGAAATGGTAGGCAATAACATTGTCTGGATTATAAGTTCTTCTATAAATATAACCCATCCTCTTCCTAATTCATTTGCTGAGAATTTTGGGCTAAGTAAGTTAAGAGTTATATATATATATATCAGTGTCCTTGAGTAGCAGCAAGTTCAGATTCTAGTAGAAGGTATATTACAGTTTCTTTGTTATTCATTTTCGTTTTCTATCAAAAGTTCAAATTCGTGATTATGCCAAATTGGTTCGTAATTGGTTTGTAGAACCCTTATATTGTTGTTATATGAACATACATACATGATGAAACCACTATATAGCTTTCTTGACTTTCATTTCCATTTTTGCTCTGAAATTTCTGTAAAACATCAAATTCGTGAAATTGGTTGGAGTTCATGAAATTGGGAATTGATAAATGGCGATTGACTGTTATATAAGCATATATATATGTGTGTTAGTAAGTTAAAGAAGTCTAATAGCATCTGGGTATGTTAAAATCGACGAAATGGGAAGTTTGGGGACGGTTTTGGCTGCAGCGAACTGAGTCTGCAATGCCGCGCCGCAGCGCCGATGCACAGCGTTAGCTGCGCGCTGCAGCGCCACAACGCAGTCAGTACCAGCGTCTCCCACGCCGCAGCGCCAATCCCAGGGCATTATGCCCGCGCCGCAGCCCCACCAGCGCCGAAGTGCCAGATTGTGCCTGTTGTTGCCGCGCCGCAGCGCCGGCCTCTATGTGCAGTTTTCTGCATTCTGCAACAAAACTGTTATGTACTAATTGTTTGATTTTTGTTTAAATAAGCATGGAAGCATGATTAATACATATATATAAACCTAATGAGGTAATGTAAGCATGTTTTAGTCTATTAGCATGCACAATCTGGAAACGAACTTAAAGTTTCCTAAACGAACGTTAACATATATGAAGCATGTTAATATTCTGATTTTCAAGGCATGTCGGTATGAGGTAGAGATGCATAAAAGACATTAACTTATGTATATATGGCTCGTAGTATGACAAGAGCATGTTAGACCTCACTATTGAACATATCTAACAAAAATACAAGTTTTGAAGGTTGATATTGACATGTAAAGACCATGTATACATTCTGACTTTTCGAGCATGTTTATAGGGCCTTGAAATGCATGAAAAGCATGTTAACTTATATATATAGGTTTCATAAGGAAGCATGGTCATGATAGACCTTATTAATGAACTAAACTAACAAAGTATAAGCTTTGAACGTAAACTTTGGTATGTATGACGAGAGTTAGAATCTGATAATTTGGACACATGTGATAGTACTCTTAGACTCATTCATGTGTCATGCATGTATATATACCATGATTAGTTGTCGTGATTAAAGTTTAGCATAAACGAAGCATGTTTTCAAGATAATAACAATGTTAGCTACATATATGCGATACGAGTACTCATGAGCATGCCTAACACAAGTTATATGAAAATCTTATGTGTTTAAAAAGCGAGCATGTTAGACCATATGAGTTCGTGTCCTTGAATGGCTTTAAGTATTAACTTAAGAACCTATACCATGTACGATTGGATTTGAAAAAGTTATACAAGCATGAAAGTATCCTTTAAATATGAATACATGCTACGTGATATTATAGATGTTACTTGAACCCGATTTTGACGGTTAACTTTAGGGGATGCCGTAACTTGCTAAAATGAAATATATTTAGCATTGATTGCGATCTTATAAGATATGAGAATGTGTTTAAACTCTAAAGGATGAACGTTAAGGATAGAAATTATATTCTATATAACTGTGTAGCTAGGTAAAACCTAGCTTATGTGTTGATCATATATTCGAAGATAAAATGTGAAGTTTAATTATATGACTAATGAATATCATATATACGTAACTGTATTACGATAGGAATTCGAAAGTGTTGATTTGCTTTCGTGGATAAACTACGCTAAAGGCAAGTTCTCTTACTTACACTCTTTTAAAGTGCAAGTATCCTAACCGACGCATTTACTTTATGCAAGGAAATCTATGATTGTGCAAGTTTCCTAACTTACACTCTTTTACTGTGCAAGTATTCTATCCTTGTATATTGCGAACTAGTTTTCTACTTAATCGGTTGAATTGAATTAGCATACTTGAACTCTTATTTCATTAAAGCTATTATTCATGTTGAACTTAGTATTGTTCTTGAATATTGTGAAAGTGTCTATGTCATTTGATTCGGCTAGACTTATATTATTGGAAAGCAACCCAAACTAATTGATTGGTGCGGGATCTTGCATTTGACTGAGAAGAACAACCTTCTTTGAAGGGAATATATAATTGTCGGAGGACCGACGTGCACACTTGAGTATGATTGATTATTATGCATAACGAGTGTACTTTAGGCTGATCACCTGCTGTATCTGTTTTTATTGGATTTTCAATTTATTACTGTCAATTCTAGTAGAAGTTCATAGTCCTTAGTGACTGCTCAGTATTCAATTATTTAAAATCTTGAATTGACGTATTATTGAATCATATTGATATTATTCTGTCCTTAGCGACTGTTATTGAGAACTGTTGATATTCTTGTTATCCTTGAACTATCAAACCTTGTTATACCTTTTCGAGAATTGGGAATCTTATTACTCACCCTTATTATATATTATTTGCTGGGCAATTTGTGCTCATTCTTGCTTTCCCTAAAACATTTCAGTTAAGGCAGAGCATGGCGAACCTTCGGGCGTTGATAAGGGCAAGGGCAAGGCTACCAATTAGCTTGTCTCTTATATGTTTTAAATATTTTAATGTTGTATTAAGATGATGTAGTAAGACTGGTTTTGATTATGTTTAAGCTTAAGTTAGGTTATGTAATAAGTCGTTAATTGATATTATTATGTAATCTATTAAGTACTGTAGGTTGCGAGACTTGGGGGAATAATTATAATAAATCATTGTAAATTATTCTAGAATAGATTTTCCGCTGTGATCGTGTGATATTTAGTTATTATTATCGTAATGTATTACCATGAGCACGTGATGAACCGAATTCGAGAGACCAAGTGGCGGTCCTTGGAATTTGGGGGCGTCACAATTTCCATATCTTATATTTAATTGGGACATTATATGATGGAAGGAATGAATTGTATGGTAACTATTTACTCAAATGTTCTTTTATGATTAATGTTGAAATCTATATTATCTAGAAAGTCGTTGATCTCTAAGGGGGCTTACCCTTATTGTAGAATAAATGTTAATTATTTAAATAAATTATTAGTTTAATTTATTTATTTAAATAAGATTAGAATTGTTCTAATTGATTTATTCACAATCGATTTAATATGGAGAGCCTAAAGGGTCACACCATAAAAGGAAGAATATTTATTAAAGAAGTAAATTTCATAATCGTAATAATGAGTTCATTATATTTAATTTAATCTATAGTGATAGAATAAATTAAATAGCTTAATATTTATTATTTAATATTTTAAAAATATTAAATATAAATTAATAAGATGAGTCTTATTATTATTATTTCTACTATTATTATTAGTTTAATTCCTAAAGGAGTTTGGGAATTAATTAATAAGATACTCTCTTTCATATATATATATATATATATATATATATATATATTCCTAATGAGATTAGGATGCTAATTAATTAAAAGAGTTTAATTATTCCCAATGGAATTTGGATGCCTAATTATTTAAAAGAGTTTAATTAATTAATATGAAATCCTAATTCTAAATAGTTTAAGAGGGTTGCCTACATCTATAAATAAGAAAGTCTTATTATGGAGCAAGGTTACACAATACACACAGCATTCCAAGAGTTGGGAGAGTACAAATATTCTATAGAGATAGAATTAGGGTTTAGCCAAACACCCACCTTCTTGAGTTCTTCTTATTCCTTGGTGGATCACCTCTAAAGGCCAAACACTTGGGTGAGTTACATTAATCAAAGGAAGGAATCAATCCCATGGATTCAAGTTGAACGTGAAAGCAATTAGAGTAGAACTTGTACCCGTGGAAGCTCGATCTACAAGGATATGAATCTCATTTTCTTCTCTTTCATGTATGAATTGATAACTAAGTATATAGGATGATCATGATGATGGTTTGTATTAACATTTTAAAATCTCTTTTTTGTCGCGCTTTCTTTTTATTTACGCTATTTGGTTTCGTAATCTCGCTACATACAAACCTAACAGTCTAGGGTCTAGGGCCAACTTGCATTTTTCCTTTAATAGATTGATCATTTCATCCATTTGCTTTTTAAAGCTCTCGAACACCTCTTGAGAGACGGGAATGGGTTTGGTATAGTACTTTTAGCCATTTTAATCAGCGAAATACAAAAGGGTAGAAAACAAAAATCAGGAAAGGAGGAAATACCAGAACCCATTCCCCTCTCTCAAGAGGAGTTCGACGCCAGGAAAATTTGATTTCCTCCTTTCCTGATTTTTGTTTTCTACCCTTTTGTATTTCGCTATGTTGATTATTTTATTGGGTGAGATTTTAGGAAAGGACCGACTTACATGTCGACGATTTTGAAAATATTGATTTTATGCTATTGGGTCGAATTAGACACAGCCACTAGTTGGTATGAGTTAAAAAAGATGTACCAACTCATCAAAATTTCTAGGTTTTCACAATATGGCCCAATATGTGATTCTGTAGATTTGGTCTGGAACCAAGATTCATAGAGTTCCGGGGCTTGCTTAAGTGAGGGGAAAGTGTCAGGCACCCCCGACTTCCGTGAAACACGGTTATTGCGCCTTTTTTTATTCCCTAAACATAAAGTGTGTGTGTGTGTGTGTGTTTATGATTTTTAGTTTAGTAAAGGTGCTTGAGTGATTTATTTTGAAAGTAGTGTTGTGCCTCTTTGGACCTATGTACGAAGATTTCTATTTGTAAAATCATTTTTGAACAAAACATATAAAGATGATACTTTAAAAAGATGGTTTTCAAATCCTTCGCCAAATAGGAATCAAGGCCTTTTGATACTTCAAATTTTAACTTGGATTAAGTCTTCTTTTAATCCTAGAAGTGGATTTGTTTGATTTTAATGGAGATGTGATGCATCTTTGATGATGACGACAAAATGAAAACTAGGAACTACAAGGATCGGGCTCCTTGTGGGCATGAAAGTCATCTAAGTGAGCCCGAGCACCTACAACCACAATTTCACTATTATGGGGCCTTAAATCCGGATACCATTTCAAGGCCCAAGATTACATGTACAATAGATGGCAAGCTGATAATACAACCGAAATAAGTCCATCATGGGAACTGGGTTCGGATCCATTGATTAGATCTTTGCCCTCATGGCTCCTAGGCTCACATGATAATATTCCAAAGCATGCACGTGTTAGGTTTATAAGAGTCGTAAGCATGCAACAATTACATACATAGCAACGAAAGCGTAAAAATAAGAGTTTTAAAATTTTACAAACCATATACCCGGATCATCCTTTGTGTGCAATTATTAATGAACCGTAAAGAAGAAGATGAGATTCATACCCTTGAAGATACGAGCTTCCTCGTGTACGAGTTCAACTCCAATCCTTTCCTTGTTCGACTTGAATCTACCGAGTGTGATTCCTTCCTTTGATCAACGTCAGCCACCCAAGTGTTTGGCCTTTAGAGGTGATCCACCAAAGATGAACAAGTATTAAGAAGATAGGTTATTGAAAAAACCCTAGTTTTCTCTCTCTCTAGAAAAAGTGTAGTCTCCTAACTCTTTAAAAAAGCATTAACACTTAATCAAAATAAGACGCCTCTTAGTTATAGATATAATGTAACAAACGAGATTTTTAGTATTTTAATATTAAATATTTATTGAAATAAATAAATATTTTAGTTGATTTATTTATTGAGTTGAATAAATAAATTGATGTGTAAGTAATTATGTGGTGGAGCAATGGTTATGTGGTGGAGCAATTTAATTAAGAGGAATATATTAATTGAATTGATGTTTAATATTAAATTGATATTTTAATAATTTTTTGGTGGAAGTTGTAATTTAATTGAGATAATTAAATTAGATGAATTGTTATGTGATAATTTGGTAGTAATGATTTAATGAATAATTATAACAATTTCTAATTTAATTTAAATAATTAAATTAGAGATTTACTAGTTTGTTACAAGAAATTATGATTAATGAGTAAATTATAATTGTGTAGCAATTTTATTTAATAAATGGATGTTAGCTTAATTTAATTAAATTGGAATATTGGGATTTAATTAAATAAAGTGTGACATTTAAAACTATGTAGTAAAAGAGTTATTAAAATAAACTAAAAAGATTTTAATTATGTTTTACCAAACAAGGCCCTTAAGTCTGTTTTAAATTAGTTTTACCAAACAAGTCCATTAAGTCTATTTTAAATTAGTCAAGGCCTTAGTCCTAAAAATCTATTTTTTAAAAAATAAAGGGTTTTTGTCAAACAAGCCTTATGGATTTTGTTTTTTAAATAAATTGTAACTGATATAATATTTGTAGACACTCAAAATTTTGCATTCCTGTTACTAACTCTGCAGGAGGGCAAAATCATCTTTTCCCTTCCAGAGACAACCCTGGAAGTTCAAAACAAAGTCAGAAGCCCCGGCGACAACACCGGGAGATCAAACTCAACCCCGAAGACAACACCGAGAAGTCAGGTCAAGCCCCAACTACAACCCGGGAGGTACAACAACCCCGACGACAACACCGGGAGATCTAATTCAACCCCGGCGACAACACCGGGATGTCAAGTCAAGCCTCGGCAACAACCCGGGAGGTACAAGAACCCCGGCTATAACCCGAGAGATGTAGTCATCCCAAAGACAACTCTGGGAAGCCAAATCAACTTCGTAGACAACTCTGAAGTGTCAAATCATCCCCAGAGACAACCTTGGGAGACCAACTCAGCCTCGGAGACAACCCTGAGGACGAACAAACTCGGTTGGGATCAAAACCTCAGAGACAACCCTTAGAAAATAGTCAAAGACCGTGCCAGTACAAGAGATAAACCCTGGAGGGGTAAAATGGTCATTTTACCAACTCGAAGCCAATTTAGTCAAAATCATGCCGAATTGATGCAATAAAGGTTAAAAAAGTCACAACATCTATCCCGAGTGAAAATAGCACAATACAGCTCAACAGACAAACTGTGAAAAAATAAAGATCAGGTTATAAACCTATCTTCCTGGATTCGAAAAAGGTTAAGTCCCATGTCATTGTGTCACTCTCAGAGGGGACTTTCTGGAATGGTATAACACGTCTCAAACGGACGCTCTGATCAAAAGTTAGAAAGGTTCGAACCTGACATCGCGTTGCTTAGAGTGCAAGTACTTCGAGACGACAGGACCCTCCAAAGTGGGCCCCACCATGGGGAGCCACAGGTAGAGGTGCGGTAGCTGCAGATACACCTACAACCATCGGGTCTATAAATATAAGACCCCCCTTGCAAAAAAAAGAAGAAAAATAAAAATAAAAAAATGCTCTGAAACTCCGCCAGTTTCGTCTTTTAGCCCTACTTCTTGTACTCCAAACTTTGTTTTTATTCTTTCAATACGTTTGTATATGTATATTATACAACATATCAAAAAATAACCGATGGAAACGTCCATGTGAAGCCTACTAAGTGGCAAAAAGCCTGTGTAGCAGTCCATTATAAATATCTTTATGATCAGAACTCATTTTCTACTTAATTACATATATGTGAACGTACATATCAAGTTTTGTCTTTTGATTCGGCTTGAAACTCAGTTTCATGGCCGTTTTAGCTAACTTTTTAGTATATATTAATATATATATATATATATATATATATATATATATATATACGTTTTTCTTCGTTTGCAGAGCCTGGATCGACGATCTGTGGCTTTTACTTGTTTTTATGTATATATATACATATGTACTAACTTGTTCGGCCTAGATCGCTGATTCGTGGCCTTTTCAGCTTTATTATATATATATATTTGACTACATATATACTAACTTTTAATTCCCTTTGGCCTAGATTGCAAATTCGTGGTCCTTTTACTGCTTTTATATATATAACTATATATATATATATATATAATTATTTTGACTTCGTTTGGTCTAGATTGTTAATTCGTGGCCTCTTTTCGCTTTAATATATATATATATATATATATATATATATATATATATACTAACTGTATATATTCGTTGCCTTTTTATTTCTTATATATATATATATATTTATTTATATTTACATTCCGTCGAGCCTGGACCATTTCGTGGCTCTTTTATCGCTTTTATGAATATATATAAATTTATATTTTGTCGAGCCTGGACCATTTCATGGCTCTTTTTTCGCTTATATACACACACACACACACACACACACACACACACACACACACATATATATATATATATATATTTACATTCTGTTGAGCCTGGATTATTTCGTGGCTCTTTTACAGCTTATATATATATATATATATATATATATATATATATATATATTTATATTTATATTCTGCCGAGCCTGGACTACTTCCGGGCTCTTTTACAACTTTTATAAATATATATATATATATATATATATACTTGGAAATCCGCGGCCCTTTACAACTTTGATATATATATATATATAGTCTTTACTCATTGCGATTAATTATCTGTTTTAATTGCTCAATTGATATACATTTGATTTAATGTAAATTTGACGATTTAGATTTATTTAAATCTACCCATTTCTACCTTTCAAACAGTTCTGTCGACGTCGGGAAAAAATTCGTGGGTCGGGTCACAACCCCGATTTTTCTCTCTTCCTAAGTTATCTCTACCCTTACTCTTTTTATTGTGAAAAAGGTTTTGAAGGGTTTTTTAAGAAAAGGCCAACATGTATTATGTCGACGATTGAACGTTTACAGAGTTGCCAATTGATAGATTTGAAATGGTTGTACCAACTCAACCGAGTTTTGTTTGAAAAGAGGTCCAATTGCTGGACACTGCCAAAACTTAATATTTGAAAACAAAGTTTTGAGTTCGGGGGCTTGGTTAAGTATGGAGAAGGTGTTAGGCACCCCACAACTCCCATGTAAACACGGTACCACATCTTTTTAATATTTTCCTTAAAAAATATGAAGTGTGTGTGAATGCTGTAACAAATTGGGCCTATGTTTGATTGAAAGCATGTCTATGCATCGTTGAACCTATATACGAAGGGTTTGATTTGACTTGCAAAAAGTCTTTGATATGTTTTGTAAAAGTGTTTGATTTGATTTGCAAAAGCTTCTTTTCGATAAGATTATTGAAGTGATGTTTTGAAAGAAGGTTTTCAAACCCTTACGCTAACATAGGAATTAAAGCATATTGATACTTTAGTTTTATCTTTTCAGCCTTAAGGCTCAATTTGAATGTTGATTGTCGGGCTGCGAAGCATCCTCGACCACAACATATATACAAATGTCGGTCTCCTCATGGGCATGACAACCATCGGAGGGACTCTGACACGATAAACTATATTTTCACTATGTTGAGACCTTAAATCCGGATAACTGTTTTAAGGTCTTTTGTATATACATTTTATAGAAAAATTGGCAGGGTACATTTGTAAAGTGGAGTTTGTCCATCGTGGCAATCAAATTCTGATCAGTTTGATCATGAATCTCAAGATTCCTAGGCTCACATATAGTAGTCAATAAACCTGCATAGCTCAAATTTGTACAAAAATTTATCCAAATATCGCCAGAACCAAGAATTCATCAGTAAATCCTGGGTCGCACATGGCCGAAGCGTCTCGTTCCCACTAGATAGCGATCTAAGGGCCGCGAGGTTGCTTTTATAACTGAAACTAGAAAAATACTAGATTTAAAAAAATCTCAGCCCTTCTAGCTTTTCGGTTCTGTCTGAACCTATTTTGAACCGTTTGAAAGCTAGAGTTGGCGATATTTAAATAAATCTAGTTTGCCCGCAGAAATGTCAATGCCGATTCATATAAAATGAATATTTAAAACCACAATTTAATAAAAATGAGTAAAGCAATATATATACAATTATATATACGAAAGCTGTAAAGGGCGATGGGTTTTCACACCGGTGCCTGGACTGGAATTGAAATATATATATATAAGCTGTATAAAAGCCACGTAATGATCTAGGCTGGACAGAATTAAAATATATATGGAAAAATAATAAAAAGGGCGATGGGTTTTCACGCCTGTGCCCAGACTGAAATATAAATATATATATATATATATATATATATATATATTTAAATATAGACAGAAAATATAGTTAACCAAGACTAGGAAGATAACTCAGTATGGTAAATGGTGTAAAAATAGTAAAAAGGCCACAAAATGATTTAGGCCAAACTAAAATGTAAATAAACAGAAAAGTAGTCAACCAAGACTAGGAAGATAATCCAGTGTGGTGAATGTTGCTTATATATGCATAAATATATATAAATGAAGTAAAAAGGCCACAGAATGATCCAGGCCGAATTGAAATATAAATATAAAGAAAAGTAATCATCCAAGACTGGGAAGATAACCTAGTGTGGTTAATGTTGCTTATATATGCATAAATATATATAAAAGCAATAATCTACAGCGGATTTGACATCCGGGCTTGACAGAATTGAAAAGTTAATACATATACAGTTAAATATATACAAAAAAAGACAAACCCAGACTGGAAAGATAACCCAGTCTGGCGAAGTTGCTCAAAACGCAGATATTAGTATTTAAAAGCTGCTGGAAGCGACGGATCATCAATTCGAGTTGTGGAAATGCCAAAAAATGAGTTTATGTACAAAAATGTACCAAAAGTTGACAAAAAGGGTCACGGAACTGAGTTCCGGGCATATTTAGAAAACAAAACATTATATGCAAGTGTATAAATGTGCGAAGAAGTAGTATTGACTTGCTGATCGTAAAAATACTCACAATGGACTGCTACACAGGCTTTTTGCCAAATCGTAAGCTTTAAACATCCGAATCTTCTGGTTATTTTCTGATATATGGTAGTATGTTCATATATCTACGTGTTAGAGTGAAAAAATTTGGGTTTGGAAGACAAGAAAATAGACAGAAAACCAAACGTGCAGGGGTTTGGAGCGTTTCTGAATTCTTGAAATGAAAGGGGGTGCACCTCTATATATAGGCCAGGGAGCCTCCACTCTACCTGCTGCTGTCATACATAGAGGTGAGGCTCCACGTGGCGTGGGCCCAACATTGGGTTCTGTCGTCTCGAAGTACGTGCACTCCGAGTATTGCGAGGTCAAAGTTGAAACTTTCTAACTTTTGATCGGAGCTTCCGTTTGAGGCGTGCGACACCTTTCCAAAAATCTCTCATCGAGAGTGTCACAATGACATGGGATAAAACATTTTCCAAGTCCAAGAAGACGAATTCATAAACAGGTCTTCGATTTCCCGCAGTTTATCCGTTAAGCTGTCTTGCACTGTTTGCACTCGGGATCATTGTTATGGTTCATTCTGACCTTGTTGGCATCAATTCAGCTTGAGTTTGATCTAATCAGCTTGGAGTTGGTAAAATAACCATTTTTTCCCCTCCCGGGGTTTCCCTTAATGGCGGCATGGCCTTTGGTTGACTTCTTGGGGTTGTTTCCAAGGTTTGCATCCCATTAAAGTCTGTTTGTCCTCAGTGTTATCTCTGAGGCTGACTTGGTCGCTCCAAGTTTTCCTTTGGAGATGTTGTGATGCTTCAGGATTGGTTTTGAACTTGACCTGACCTCCCGGGTTGAGACCGGGGATGACCTGCACCTCTCGGGTTAAGACCGAGGCTGATCGGTACCTCCCGGGTTGAGATCGGGGCTGACCTGTACCTCCCGGGTTAAGCCCGGGGCTGACCTGTACCTCCCGGGTTGGGACCGGGGCTGACCTGTACCTACTGGATTGAGACCGGGGCTGACCTGTACCTCCTGGGTTGAGACCGGGGCTGACCTGTACCTCCCGAGTTGAGACC
This sequence comes from Panax stipuleanatus, assembly GCA_020205555.1. Taxonomy (NCBI): domain Eukaryota; kingdom Viridiplantae; phylum Streptophyta; class Magnoliopsida; order Apiales; family Araliaceae; genus Panax; species Panax stipuleanatus. Next base: position 133,980,994 of record CM035124.1, on the reverse strand, counting down.
GGGGCTGACTTGTACCTCCCGAGTTGAGACCGAGGCTGATATGTACTTCCCAAGTTGAGATCGGGTCTGACCTGTACTTCCTGGGTTGAGACCGGGGCTGACCTGTACTTCCCGGGTTGAGACCGGGGCTGATCTGTACTTCACAGGTTGAGACCGGGGCTGACCTGTACCTCTCGGGTTGAGACCGGGGCTGATCTGTACTTCCCAAGTTAAGATCGGGGCTGACCTATACCTCCCGGGTAGAGACCAAGGCTGATCTGTACCTCCTGGGTTGAGACCTGGGCTGACCTGTACCTTTCGGGTTGAGACCGGGGCTGACCTACACTCCCCTTGTTGAGACCGGGGCTGATCTGTACTTCCCGGGTTGAGACCGAGGTTGATTTGACTGCCCAGTATTGAGATCGGGGTTGACCTGTACCTCCCAGGTTGAGACCGGGGCTGACCTGTACTTCCCGGGTTGAGATCGGGCCTGACCTATACTTCTTGGGTTGAGATCGGGGATGACTTAACGACCCGGTATTGAGATCGGGGTTGAACTGATGGCCCGGTATTGAGAACAGGGTTGATTTGATCGCCCGATATTGTGATCGGGTTTGAGTCGATGGCCTAGAATTGAGACTGGGGTTGATTTGATTGCCCGGTATTGAGACCGAGGATGAATTGATGGCCTGATATTGAGACCGGGGTTGATTTGATGGCCCGGTATTGAGACTAGAGTTGATTTGATGGCCCGGTATTGAGATCGGGGTTGATTTGATGGCCCGGTATTGAGACCAGGGTTGATTTGATTACCTGGTATTGAGATCGGGGTTGAGTTGATGGCCCGATATTGAGACCGGTGTTGAATTGATGGCCCAGTATTGAGACCAAGGTTGATAAGATTGCCTGGTATTGAGATCGGGGTTGAGTTGATGGCCCGATATTTAGACCGGGGTTGATTTAATGGCCCGGTATTGAGATCAAAATTGAATTGATGGCCCGGTATTGAGATCGGGGTTGATTTGATGGCCCGGTATTGAGACCGGTGGTGAGTTGATCGCTCGGTATTGAGATCGGGGTTAATTTGACGGCCCAGGTATTGAGACAGGGGTTGAGTTGATGGCCCGGTATTAAGATCGGTGTTGATTTAATGGCCCGGTATTGAGATCGGGGTTGATTTGATTGCCCGGTATTGAGACCGGGGTTGAATTGATTACCCGGTATTGAGACCGGGGTTAATTTGATGGCACGGCATTGAGAACGGGGTTGAGTTGATGGCCCGGTATTGAGATCGAGGTTGATTTGATGGCCCGGTATTAAGACCGGGGTTGATTTGATTGCCCGGTATTGAGACCGGGGGCCCGGTATTGAGATCGAGATTAATTTGATGGCCCGGTATTGAGTCTAGGGTTGAGTTTATGGCCCGGTATTGAGACCAGGGTTAATTTGATAGCCCGATATTGAGACCGGGGTTGAGTTGATGGCCCAATATTGAGATCGAGGTTCATTTGATGGCTCAGTATTGAGACCAGAGTTGATTTGATGACCTGGTATGAGACCAGGGTTTTTTTGATTGCCCGGTATTGAGACTGGGGTTGAGTTGATAGGACAGCCTTGCCCTCCTACAGTGTTAGTAATTGTGAAAGGAAATTTCGATTGTCTACAGGTTCAAAATAGGTCCAATCAGAACCGGGAAGCTAGAACGGCTAAGATTTATTTAAATCTAGCTTTCTTTCTAGTTTTGTAAATATTAAAGAGACCTCGCGACCCCTAGATCTCTATCTAGTGAGAACGAGAAGCTTTGGCTATGCGCATGCAAGGATTTGACAGATGAATCCTTTGTTTTGCGATGTCTAGTTGTAAATATACATTCTTTGTGAATATCTGTGCTGTGCAGGTTTTCTTGGCATTTTTTTGTGAGCCTAGGAATCATGGAATTCATTATCAAACTGATCAGAATCTGATTCCCACGATGGACAAACTCTACATTGCAAATGTTGTGACACCCCCAAATCTGGGTACTTCGTTTTCACATGATTTGGTGTTCACTTTCTAATATAACATACATCTACCCAATATAACTTCAAAATAAAATACAACTCGTATTCAAAATAATAAAATCTCCCTTAAAACAACCTTCTTAAAAATCAATCCTAGGGTTACTCTAACCTTGACATATTAATAATGTGCGAAAATAAAAACATAACATTAACGTCTATTACAATAATTTCAAATAATAAAAACAAGTATTCACTTGTTTTGCTTTCCCTTGCCCTTACTCGTAGACGGAGCGTCAACATTATCAACCTTAGCTGCAATTGTTATATAATGCAAGAGTGAGCAAACAACAGCTCACTAGAGTTTAACAATAATAAATACATGAAAGGATATCTTTAAAAAGAATTTGAATAACTTAGCTTACTTCAGCAATAAAGAATTGAATAATAATTCTCTATCAACATTAAAATTCAAATATAGAATTTATCTGAGGGTCATAAGACCTTTGAACTTTTGTCCTAGGTTATAAACATTTCCATTTAAACCTTTAACAGTCAATAAGACTATGGACCTTAACTTGTACTTAAGAGGATCAGCCCTTCGTACCATGTATTGTGCACAAACATCTTAAAGCTTGCGCGTAGTAACCTCCCCTAATAATAGGGTTGTTCAACTCAGTAATTTGAATTCAAGTCCGCACCAAAGAAAGTTTGGTTTGGATAAGCTTACAAGGGTAATTTAGAATTCACGTTCATCAACTAAGGATTAGTTGAATCGACTTTCAATAACTTGGATTAATTCGTAAGTGAAAGAACTACGAACTATCATATGCTTTAGAAATAAATTTAAAGCATCTCAAAAGAATATTCAAACCCTGCTTGAACAATAAGCCAAGGTTACTTTAATTATATCATGAACTTTCAATAATTACTTGTCCAATAAAAGAACAAATCTCAAACAATGAATAATTGAATTAAAACAAATAAACGAGTTTAGGGTTTAGAAGACTTGCCTCAAGCGCAAGCTACTAATATAATTCACGTCCTTTAACAATTTCTACACATATATGTTTAATCACAATAATCTAAATTAGTTAACACGTAACTAACTCACATAATTGGTTAACCTTTCTAGGTTAACTCATTCTTATTTAATTATTAAATTAATATTAATAATCACATAATTTAATTACATCACATAGGCATGCTCACATAATTAACTCAATTAATAATTATGTATTTCATATTAATTATAATTAAATGAATTATAATTTAAACATTTAATCTAATTATAATTACTCAAATTATAATCACGTCTTATTTAATTAAATTATAAACAAATTATAATTTATAATTAATTAACTACATAATGCATTTACTAAATTATAATTACACAAATTATAATTTATAATTAATCATGCAAATATTGAATTATAATACACAAGATTATAATCTATAATTGATCATGCATTTATAATAATTACATAAATTATAATTTAAAAATTATCATTCACTTGGTTAAAATTAATCAACTATAATCATTATAATTTAACAAAATTATAATTTAAATTAAACCTTTACTCTAATTATAATTATTCAACATTATAATCACAAATTATATTTTATTAATATAATTTATTAATATTCATTTAGCATTTTAATATATGTTTAATCATGCTATAAAAGTTACTACATAAAATTAGCTTTACAAAATATAAAAGAAAATAAATTTCCTTTTTCCCTGCCACCACCCCCCCCCCCCTGGCCGGGGCGGGGCTTTCCTTCTTTATAGGCCCGCCGGGGCGGGCCCCTTCCAGCGAAGGCAGACAAGTTCGCGAACTGTGCAGAGAAAAAGCCAATTTGGCTTATTTCTCCACACCAAATTCTAACTCTAGTTCATGCAATTCATATCAATTAATAAAAAACACAAACTTAAAGCTTCTAACATGATTCTAACATACATAAACATTATAACACATCATCAAACAACCAATTTCATGATTTTTTTGAAGAAAAACCATTGTTAAGTGTTCTTCATGAAATTGAATACTGCATTTTTGTTTTTAAATCAATTCACCCAATTTCAAGCATAGTAATTTAATTTCTAAACAGTGCTATCATCATTTATACTTAATTTAACCCAAGATGAACAATCAAACATGAATTCCATTGATTTAAAGAGAAAACTATATATATATATATATATATATATAATTTTCAAATTACTTTTACTGTAACTTAGTGATGATCATGAACTCCTCATATTCATCACATGTATATGAATTAAACAATTAATTAAGCATAGAATTCATATCTAAGCATGCTATAAACACATATAATTCGTATTTATAAAGTTTTCATAAAATTCATATTTACAGAGAACTATCACTACGAAGAACATAAACACATAAGTTTTAAAACTGCAAGTTAGGATTATATATTTGTTGATTAGGAGAAGAGTATGAAGATGGTGATGATTGTTTTGGTTAATAAGGTTTCTTCCTCCTTCTTTTCTCTTCTTCTCTCTAACTCTCTATCTTTTTTTCTTTATTCTTTTCTCTCTTCTATAATAGTGATATTCTTCTAACACTGATATAAAACTAACATAAAACTATATACGTATACTAATAGATATAGGATATAAATATAATATATAACTAAAAATTAATTTACCTATTAAATTTCATCAGTTATAGAATTTCAAAAATCAAAAGCCACTAGGGCTTTTTTGGCAAAACAAGGTTTTTTTTATAAAAAAAATAGATTATTAGTGCTAAGGCATTGTTTGGTAGAATATGTTTAAAACAATGCAAGGGCCCTATTTGGCAAAAGCCTTTTAAAACACAAGTAAGAGCCTTGTTTGGTTTAAATCATTTAAATCTCTTTTCTTTATTTTAATAAATCCTTTTAACACATACTTTAATGTTACACTTTAATTAATTAAATCTTTTAACATCTAATTTAATCAATTAAAATCTAACATCAATTAATCACATAAAAATTTGTCGCATAATTATAATTACTCGCTAATTATAATTCATGTAACACTTCATCACACAATTCATCTAATTTAATTATCTCAATTAAATTAGAACTGTACTAAAAATTAATATACATCAATTAAATTAAATATTAAATATTCATTTAATTAATATATAACACTTAATTAAATCACTCCACAAAATCACATAATTTATTTATTCAACTCAATAAATAAATCACAAAAAAATATTTATTTAACTCAATAAATATTTAAAATTATTATATAAAATCTCAATCGTTACAAATGTACCCTGCCAGTTTTTCTGTAAAATGTACATCCGAAAGGACCTTAAAACGGTTGTCCGATTTTAAGGTCTCAAACATAATGAAATATGGTTTGTCATACTAGAGTCACTCCGATGGCTGTCACGCCCATGAGAAGACCGGCACTTGTATATATTTGTGGTCAAGGATGCTTCATAGCCCGACAATCACCATTCAAAACAAGCCTAAGGCTAAAAAGAATGAAATGGAAGTATCAACATGCTTCAATTCCTACGCAAGCGTAAGGGTTTGAAAACCTTCTTTCAAAACATCATTTTTATATATTGTCTAAAAAGGACTTTTGCAAATCAAATCAAACCCTTCGTATTTAGGTTCAACGAAGCGCGACAATACTTTCAAATCAAAACGTAGGCTCAATTACTTCCTAGTGTACACACACACATTGCAATTTAAAAAGAAAATATTGAAAAGATGAGGTACCATATTTCATGGGAGTTGAGGGGTGCCTAACACCTTCCCCTCACTTAACCAAGCCCCCGAACCTTCATGAATTTCAGTTTCAAGACCAAGTTTTACAGTGTCTAGCAATTGGGCCTATTTGCAAAAAATCAAACAAAACTCGGTTGAGTTAGTACAACCATTTCAAAATCTATCAACTGGCGACTTTGTAAAATCTTTTCAAATCGTTGATATGATACATGCTAGCCTTTTCCTAAAAAACATCGCCCTTTATAAAACAGACAAGATACATAAGGGTAGAAGACAACAAAAGATAGGAAAAGAGAAAGATCACGTCCAAAGAGACAAGATTTTTTTCCAACGTCGACAGGTGGCGACTCTACTGGGGACCAGTAGAGGGCTTAGGCCGCGTTCAAATCTTTTCAAAAATTTCCCTTTTCTATCTGCGTATATGTGGATGCTGCGTTTTACATTGAATGGATATGAATGAATGCTTTACTGCTTTATATTAGTGCTTTGCACAATGTCATCATTTCATACGGTGAGACGCGATGTATGTGAATGTATGTTGTGCGATTCCTCCACCAGGAGGCAAACCCGTCAGTGTTTGATTACTGGACTCAAAGGAGACTAATCCTGCGAGGCCTTAGGAAAGGCACCACTCAGATCCGCTCTAATTGAAAGATCGGATAGTAGATTGCGATGATCTGGGGACCTTCATGCCTAAAAGCTGCGATAGTAACCTAAGATAGGTCAGCCTCTTATTAACCAAAAATGAAGGGAAGTTTCTTCATGCCTTCCTCTTTCAATTCCATGTAAATTTTACAATTCCCAATGTAAATGTCATAATGTAAATGTACATTCCATTTCATTATAAATCATGTCATGATATCCTGTCATCAAAACAACTAACCATTGTTTTACAATATAAGATTAAAAAACCTCAAAAAATAAACACATCATGGCATGTATCCTGGTGATACATATAAATCAAAATTGACACACCTACGTTTATTATAGGTAAAAATTGGTCCGGTCACCAAGTCAAAATCTAAGAAAGCACTAAGTCCATCTCCAGACATGGCTTCAAGTGCTCAAACTGAATCCACCTGTCTCTAGGGAGGAATTTGAAGGATTAAAGAACCAGATTGTCGAATTTACTATCTTCTTGAAAGAACAAAGCAAGGGTCTTTAAGGGAAACAAACACCCGGTCATTCAAAATCATCTACACCCGATGGCAGTCAAGAAACCGGAAAGAAAGACACTCAAATTCCTGAACCTCAGAATCAGGATATGACCAACAAAACCCTGAAATCACTATCCTCAACAAAGAGCATTAAGCTGGTGATATTCTGAAAAAGGTTCAACAAATGGAAGAAACAATCCGGTCCATCAAAGGGATTGGGGAATTTGGGAGTGTGAATTACTCAGATTTATGTATCTTTATAGGGGCTCGTTATCCAATAAAATTTCAAGTCCCTGATTTTGAGAAATAAGATGGATTAGGAGATCCCTACACCTATTTGAAGGTATTCATTGGAGAACTTGATCCTATGCAGAGGACGAGAAGCTCAGAATGCAATTGTTCCAGAAGTGTCTGTCAAAAGAGGCTAGAGCCTGGTATGCCCGATTGGACAATTCAAAAATTCATAGCTGGGAAGAGCTAACACATGCCTTCCTCAATCAATACATCTTTCAGTCCCAGATGGCTCCAGACAGATATCAAATCACCAAAATCAAGAAGTAAATATTGAGTCATTCAGAGAGTATGCCCAACGATGGAGACGAATGACGTCATAAGTCACCTCGTCTATGATTAAGTCTAAGATAGTTATGACCTTCGTCGACATTCAAGAAGCGCAGTATTACAAAAGGTTCCTAGCAGACATAGGAAAACCATTCTCGGAGATGATCAAACACGGAGAGATGGCTGGAATGGGGCTAAAGTCTAGGAAGATAAAAGATCTTACCGCCTTGGAAGCCATAGCCGAGCATATCCAATCCGGGAGTTTTGGGAGTAATCCCCGGAGAGCACATAAGAAGAAAGAAGAGGAAGTGTCCTTAATACTTCAAGGACAGAATCAGAGAGGCGATTCGAGCAACACGCGCATTCAAAGGAGAAACTATTCCCCTTTTCAAGCTCCAGCCCAACCTTCTAATCCTCCATTTCAGAAAACTATGGAGGTCAGACGTCGGAGAACGTTCACCCCTTTAGGGGACTCACTAGAAAATGTGCTTAAATTATTGACAGCACAAAAGAAGATTGTTTAACTCCTTCCACCAATCAGTTCTGGTGGACGAAACTTCAACCTAAGTAAAAAATGTGCATACCATTCCGGATCCCTGGGCCATGATACACAAGACGGTTGGTCTCTCAAGCACAAAATATAAGACTTGATAGACAATAGAGAGATTATGGTGACCAAACCAGAGCAACCACATGTACAAGATAATCCCCTCCCTCATCACAAAGAGGAGAGTGTCAATATGATTAGCACGAAGAATGGAGAAGGATCCAAATACCTCCGATATATTGGAGAATCAACTCAATCAAGTACATATAGCTCAGACAGTTGGGAGTTCTCAGAAAGGCAGTTCCTGATAGAGCAGGAAATCAAGTCTATCAAAGAACAGATTGGACAATTAGCGGATCTGGTCGTGTATCAACATTAGATAACCAGGCAGCTGATAAATCAAACTAACCAGTATGAAGCGAGTCCTTCTACACCAAAAATTAGTCCCATTTCTATGAGGGATCATTATCGGTTTCATGAATATGAACCCTAGACCGACAAGGTGGCCAAGGAAGAGAAGTTCCAAGCTGATAGGGAATTCACCTTCCAGAGGAATTTCACTAATTTGAACTAGCCGATGAAAGAAATCCTATAAATGTTGATCAATGAGGAGATGGTTACAGATTTGTTACCCCCGATGAACCCTCAATTCAAAAAATTTAAGCCTAATAGGATCTGTCAGTATCATTCCAATGCACCCGGTCATGACACCGAGGATTGTTGGGGACTTCATCACCTGATTCAGAATATGATTGAAAGTGGTGAACTGATAAAATGAAATCAAGACTATGGTTATCCCGATGAGGAAGCACTTTTTATTCCCATGGCATGGAATCAAAAAACAATGGTTGTTATTTCCTATGAGAAGGATCTAGCCGCAACACCCCTGATACTACAAGGGAAAGGGGTCCAAAAAGTACAAAATCCTATAAAGGTGGCTGCACCTGAGCCTTTAATATTGCCCTTCAGACCGCAATATCCGGTGGTTAGCCTGAAGAGAGTCCCATGCAACTATGGAAAGGATGAGGGTTCAACATCAAACAACATTGCTAGTATATAAAAGGAGAACCCACTGTACCTACCTCAGCGGGTGATCAAATCAGTCATCAAAGCTAAAGGGAGAGTGGCTGAAGAAAAAATTGAAGAATTCTTCAGCAAAATGGGGCATAATGAGATCAAAGTCGTGCAAAGCTTAAAAGGGGCACCCAAATAGATATCCATCCTAGATTTGGTCTTATCCTCAGTGGATCATCGCAACATTCTGGTGAAAGTACTGGAGGAAGCCCATCTGCCAAAGACGGTGGATACTGAGAAATTCTGTCATGTGATAGAGCACATTTTCAATAGCAATGTGATATCCTTCACTGACGATGATATACCAGTAGAAGGGACGGGAAATTACAAGTCACTGCATATAGCAGTGATGTCATCAGGGTATGTGATCGGAGGTGTGCTGATAGATGGAGGATCATCCCTGAACATCTGTCCCTACGATACCCTAGAAAGAATAAAGATTAACCAAAAATGAAATCGTACCAATCATGTAGTTTTCCGGGCTTTCGATGGATCTCGTCGAGAGGCTGTGGGAGAGATTGACCTTCCACTAGAGATTGGTCCCATACTTTTTATGTATCCTTCCAGGTACTCAACATTACCACCAGATATAATTTGTTGCTGTGAAGGCCGTGGATTCATATGGCAAGAGCAGTTCCATCCACCCTCCATTAGCAGCTCAAGTACATTATTGAAGGAAACCTAATTACGATAAATGCCAAGCCAGAATACCCTGTCTGCATACAAGGAGACATGCTAGTGATCAGTCTAGATGAAGGGATTGAACCTGCTATTTTTTAAGCATTGGAGGTGAGCAATACTCAGTACCTACCTGTTGGGGCACCAGCCTTGAAACCAAAAGTTTCCTTCGAAGTAATGACGGTGGGTCAGGAAATGGTATCTTTGGGTTTTCCGCCTTGGAGAAGGGTTAGGAAAGAATCAGCAAGGTATCAAGAGTCCAGTGAAAATTTTGAGCCATTAAGGGAAAGTCAGATTGGGCTATTCATCCGGGTCAAACCACCGGAACCTGCACAAGCATTCAAAGGTTCTAGCTTTATCTATACTGCTGCCAAACCTCACTGATGTCGGGTTTATGAGACCATTGAGGAAGATTCCTGCTATTGTGTCAGGTATGTTGTTTCCTCCAGTTAAACGAATTAGCCAGAGAAAAGCCCCGGAGATCGAGGGGAAAGCAAAAAGGGAAAAGAAAAGTTCATGCATGAAGGACGAGACCCATTTGCTAACATGTATTGTCTGATGCACTATACGGGTATGAACGATGATATCCCAGACAGTGATGAAGAAGATCAGATCCGAATTCCTCACATTAAGAAGGGGAAGGGTAGCTTTTCAAAGAAGAACCCCAACTCCAACTGTGAAGGATGTCTCAGTCATCATCAGAGATGAGACAAAAGAACACAAATCCTTTATCCTCCCTATTCTTGAGAATCTGACATTGGACAACTGGAGCAGCACCCCATGCTTTATTTAAAAAGGGACTCCAGAATTGGATTTGTTTGTCCCTGCTGATGAGATGCCAACCTGTCACAGTGACTACAACTTTAATGTAGAACTGAACTGAACTTCGACTTGATGGAAATTGATCAAGAAGAGATCGATGACTATGAGGTGCTCGAGGAGAACAAAGAATGGGTCGAAGACAAACCCAAACTAAACCTCGACCAAACCACCACTGTCAATATCGGAACCTCCGAAAACCTCAAAGAAATCTAGATAGGCCTAGACCTCACTCATGACCAAAAAGTCGACCTGATTAAACTCTTAACTTTGTTCCAGGATATGTTTGTATGGTCGCATGAAGATATGATTGGCTTGCCTACGGACATTATCATCCATCGACTCCCTATTAAAGAAGGCTTCAAGTCAGTCAAGCAGAAGCTCAGGCGATTGAAACCTGAATGGAGTCTGAAAGTCAAAGAAGAGGTTGTCAAACAATTCAAAGTCGGTATCATCATGGTATCAACATACCCATAGTGGCTGTCAAACATAGTTCCAGTGCCTAAGCCCGGAGGAAAGGTACGAGTATGTGTGGATTATCGGGATTTAAACAAAGCTTATCTCAAAGATAATTTCCCGGTACCCTTCATCCACATCCTGATAGACAATACGGCATAGTATGACATGGATTCTTTAATGGATTGATTTGCTGGTTACCATCAAATCATGGTCGCTGAAGAAGACAAGGAGAAGACAGCTTTCATCACTCCTTGGAGAACCTTATGTTACAGATGTTTATCTTTTAGCCTTATCAATGTCGGTGTCACATATCAGCGAGCCGTGATGGCCCTTTTTCACGATATGATGCACAAGGAGATAGAGGTTTATGTGGATGACATCATCGTCAAATCCCGGAGAGAGGATGATCACATCAGCCATCTCAGAAAACTATTCAACAGGTTGCGGAATTACAACCTCAAGCTGAATCCAGCCAAATGTGCTTTTGGTGTCAAATCGGGCAAGTTGTTGGGATATCTGGTGAGTAACAAAGGCATTGAACTAGATCCTGCCAAGATTAAAGCTGTAACGAATGAGATTTTATATATTTAATTGGAAGTATTTATTTAATTAATTAAATATTTTAATTGATTTATTTATCGAGTTAAATAAATAATTTATGTGATTATGTTATGGAGTAATTTTTAAGTGCAATATGATTAATTAAATTGATGTGTAAATAATTGTGTAGTATAATTCTAATTTAATTGAGAATAATTAAATCAAATAAATATTATGTGCTAAGTGTTTATAAAAATTTACTAATTTGTTACATGAATTATGATTAATAAGTGAATTACAATTGTGTAGCAATTTAGTATTATGTTGCAATTTTAAATAGTGAATGTTAGGCTTGTATTTAATTAAATTAGAAGGTTAGAATTTAATTAAATAGAGTGTAACATTTAAACTATGTGTTAAAAAATTTTATCAAAATAAAGAAAACTGGTTTTAAGAGTTTTACCAAACAAGGCCCTTACACCTATTTTAATCCTGTTTTACCAAACAGAGCCTTAACTATTTATAATCTATTTTTAAAATTAAATGGTTTTGCCAAACAAAACCTTATGGCTTTTGATTTTCAAAAATAATATAACTGATATATTTATTAAGGGATTAAATTCTTATCAGTTATTATATTTTGTATTATATGTATATTGTCAGTTATATCTATACTACCTTAAGTTAGAATAGAGTTAGAATAGATACAAAGTTAGAAAATATACAGAGGAAAGAGAGAAGAATAAGAAAAAGATGAAGGAGAGAGCTTGGGAATTCAAAGAGAACTTATCACCATCATCTTCTTCTTCTTCCAATCAATTAACAAAGGGTATAACTCTAACTTTATAGTTTTTAGAAATTGTATTTTGTTGTTCTTCATGTTTTAGTTCTCTGTAACTTGATTTTTATGAGAATTTATGTAATATGGTTCCTATATATTTAATATATGTTATAACATGCTTATATATGATTCATATGGTTGTCTAAGTAATTAATTTCATGTAAATATGATGAACATGAAGAAATCATGTTCATATCAATTACAGTGAACTAGTTTGAAAAATAGTTCTTTAATTATCAAAATATTGTGTTTGATTATGATATGTTATATAAATTGATCATAGATTATGATAATATATCAAGAAACAAAATTAACATACTTTGAATTATTTGATTTGGTTTAAAAATGAAGTCATATTGTTAATTTTCTTCAAGAACGCTTAAAAATGGTGTTTTCTTCAAAATCATGAAATTAAGTGTTTTGATTATGTGTTGTGGTGTTTAATATGTTAAAAACATGTTAGAAGTTTAATATTTTGTTTTCACAAAGTTTTATATGCATTGTGCTAGTTAAAATCGCACTTTGGTGCGAAGAAATAAGCCAAATTGGCTTTTTCAATGCACAGTTCGTGAACCAGATTTTCCACCAGCATGGGGACCCCCCCCAACGGGTCTATCAAGGGTAAAACACATACCCCAGCGGGGGTGTGTTCTGTTCGGAAATTTTGGTTGTGTTCTGTGAAGTGTTTATGCAGTACATGATTAGCTAACTTAATGTGATGACATGTTAAGTGTATTAAACAATAAGATAACATATTGTTGACATGTATGAGACAATTTGAAGTCTTATATTAATATGTTATGTATATACTTAGATATTGTTAGCATAGGGTGTAATTATGATAGTTTAAAGTGTTATACACGTGTGATATGCATGTTGTGAGTTTAGACTCATGTATGTGGTTAGTTAGCGAGTTAAGTTTACAAACCACGTGATTAAGTTGAAGTTAGTAAGAAGTTCAACGATTAAATGTAGTGGTTATAAACTAATTGATATTATAAACGTAATGTAATGTGTAGGACGATTGAGGAAGTGATTTGTAAATTGTAAAGTGTAGCTTGCGCTTGAGGCAAGTTTTCTAAACCTTTCTTTTAGGTTTATGCAAGTCTTCTAATTATACTTTTTCGTTGAGCAAGTTTTCTAATACTTATCTTATTGAACAATTTCATTATTGAATTGTTGTGACCTTGACTTAATTGTTCAAGCAAGGTCCATATTGTCTTTCAAATGCTTTATGTTATTTCTAAAGCATGAATATTAAATACGATGTCTATTATTATGACTCATAGTTATTTCTTAATTCTTTTATTATCGAATTCTTAATTATTGTAAGTTGATTCAACTACTCTTTAGTTGATGATAGTTAACTCTAAATTACCCATGAAGCTTATCCAAACCAAACTTTCTTTGGTGCGGACTTGTTATTAAATATACTGAGATGAACAACCCTATTTAATAGGGGATTACCATGTGAAAGCGTTAAGATGTTTGTGCACAATACATGGTACGGAGGGCTGATCCCCCTAAGTACAAGTTAAGAGTCCATATAGTCTAACGACTGTTAAAGGTTTTAAATATAAATGTTTATAACCTAGGACATAGTTCACGGTCTTATGATCCTCAGATGAATCCTAAATCTTATTCTTGATTATCGATGAATGAATTATTAATAATTCAGTTGAAGCTATTCAAATATCATGTCATCATTATTATTGTTGTTATTTCAAGTGAGCTTTGTTTGCTCACTCTTGCAATTAAATAACCATTGCAGCTAAGGTCGAAAGAGTTTATAAACCATCAACTAGTAAGGGCAAGGCCAAGGTGAACAAGTGAAGGCTTGTTGTATTCTTTGATTATGATTTGTAATAAGACATAAGACTTTATTATGTGATGTTTATTTTCTGCAATTTTTTTATGTTAAGGTTAGATAACCCTGGGATATTTTGAGCAAGGTTGTAATCCTTTTGATAAGGAAGATTTTATTACTTATAAAGGTTGTAATTTGTTTTGCATTCCTTATTATTGGGCAGTAGTTGTATTTTACTTAGATAGTGAGCACCAAATCCTGTGGAATTGAAGTACCCGGATTTAGGGGTGTCACAGGTTGGTATCAGAGCTTTAGGTTATAAACCTTAAGTGGGGGAAACCTTAGGTAGTAGCCTTATAGGAGATCGAAAAGATAGTGTTGATAGTTAAAGATAATAAACTATCTTACGTGCTATATGTTTATGTTTATGTACATGAAGAGTATCGATCGATATCACGTAATAATTAAACTTTAAAATTTTGTTGTCATGATGATGAACGTTGGAGAGTCCAGTCAGGCTAGGGAGGAGTTACCCCAGATGCCTAAGGACGAGGAGCCCCGAGACATCCAGGTTGTCTGGGAGCAGTTGGTTCAGAGAGAGCCATCTCCATTGATCACCGTAGCTAGGTCAGAAGCATGAGCCAGTATCGGTCTGAGATGATGAGGATGAGTCAGAGGAGGAGGAGGAGGGTCCTGAAGAGGAATTTCCACCTCACTCGACTAGTGCTGAGATGTACGAGGAGATCTACGATCGTAACGTGGAGCTTTATGGTAGAGTTAGAGATCTTGAAGAACTGGTAGACGAGAGTTCGACTACCATACAACAGAGGGACGAAATAATTCAAGAGCTGGACGATGAGCTTGGAAACACAAAATGGGATCTAGTCCTACGCAAAGAGTGATAGAGATGATGCACTGGCTGAACTAGCGAAGCTGAAGAACGACATCCAAGAGGAGTCAGCAAAGCGCGACAGAGTAGAGGAGATGAGTTTGAGGGCTACTCAATGTACAGATCGAGCTGAGGACGAGGTCCAAGTGAAGAAGGCCAAGCTGAGGGAGACAGACTATGCTTTCCATACGGCTATAGATAGGGCCCAGGATCGTGTCTTTTATTACCCAGCTTAGTTCAAAGATTTACCATAGGTACATGGTGGATCGCAGAACAGTGTTTCGGGTGATGGAAGAAGAACGTAGAGAGGCTGTGCGACATCTTAACATGCCTAGATAGTAGAGTATTTAATTATATGTTTCTTTTTATATAAATAAAAGTAAATCCCAGAATTTGAGATAATAATGGGATAAGATAATAATGTAATCCTGTAACTTTTTCAGTTCAGGAAAGATGATGTAAATAGCAGAGATGCTATCTATTCTATGTTTTAAAACTATGAATGAATATAATAACAAAGTTATTTGACGTGCTATGTGTGCAAATGTGAATTAAGATATTTTAAATATTTAAGTTTGAACTTGAATATCTAAGAAATGAGTAAAGAATCTAATAAGAGTATTTCTTAACAGAAAGATGCCTCCTAGAAGAAGATCCACACGTCTACACCCAGAGGGTTTGATGAATAATAACGACAACAACAACGATGGGACGAATCCAAATTTGGTTCAACAATTGGTGAACCTACTGACGGGAGCGCTTGCGAATCAGCCGCAAGTTCAGAACACTACATTTAAAGAATTCAAAGTAGTAGGACCGCCAGAGTTCCAGGGATCGGTGAATCCGATAGAGGCCCAAACGTGGATAATGGAGATGGAGAAGGTCTTTGATGTGGCCACAGTAAACGAGGACCAGAAGATAGCTTTCGTGACATTTATGCTGAAGTCAAAAGCTAGCTTATGGTGGCAAGCCAACAAGATTAGAGAGGGGGAAGGAGTGATAGCATGGGATCATTTTAAAGAGATGTTCTTTGAGATGTATTTCCCTATAATCTCGCAGAACCATATGGAGGTTCAATTTTTAGAGCTGAAACAGGGAGGGATGATGGTGCCGGAGTATGCTGCAAAATTCAACGAGCTGGCCAGGTTTAGGACGTACCAGGTCAGTACTGACGCGAGGAAGGAAAGAAGGTTCGAGCAGGGACTGAAGCCCTGGCTCTACAGCAAAGTCTCCATATTCCAGTTGAAGACGTTTGTAGCTGTGCTGGAAAAGGTCATATTCGCTGAAGGTGGAAGCGACGCGGTGACCAAGTACAACCAAGATCAAAATAAGAAGAATAATGAGACAGAAAATAAGGCTAGTGGTGGCGGGCTATCAACCAGAAAAGGAAGTGTAATGATGACACATCTGCTGAAAGTCAATAGGGAAACCAACAGAAGAGAAGGACTGAAGCATGTGCTACATGCTGTAAGAATCACACTGGAGTGTGTCTGAAGGGAAGGCGAATATGCTTTAACTATGGTCAGGAAGGCCACATTGCTGCCAAATTTCCCAAACCCGAAGAAAAGAGCTTGCTACACATGTGGATCTAAGGATCACATGGCTCGAAGTTGCCCGAAAAAGCCAGCAGGAGGGTCAACAGGGAACTGAGGTAATGGTAGCGGTAGCACTTTGACTATCGCTGGACCACTGCAGGCGGTTCGACCCACTGCTAGGACATTCAATATGACGGTGCAGGATGTTGTGCAGTCAAAAGATGTGGTGCCAGGTATTATTTTGGTCAATTATATAAATGCATATGTATTATTTGATTCGGGTGCTACTTGTTCATTCATATATGATGAATTTGCTAAGACCTTAGACTTACCTAAAGAGGAATTATTTACCCCTTGAACATAGAGATTGCGAATAGAGAGGTTATTCCTATTAGGTTTGTTTACAAGAACTATAGATTGGACATTAAGGGTCATGAGTTAAGGGTAGATTTGATTCCGATAAAACTTAGGGAGTTTGATGTGATACTGGGTATGGATTGGTTGTTCAATAATGGAGCGGTAATCGATTGCCAGAAGAAGTCGGTAAACCTTACGACTCCATCAAAGATAGTATTTTATGGTAACAAATCACCTAGACAAGCGAATTGTCTGACAATTATGTGGGCCAAGAAGCTTTTAAAGCAAGGCTGTGTAGGGTATTTAGCCTACATAGTGGATACTCGTAAGGAAAGCCCTGAAGATAGAACATATATCAGTGGTTAGGGAGTTTGTGGATGTATTTATGAGCGATTTGCCAAAACTTCATCCAGATAGAGAGATAGAGTTCGTGATCAACTTAGAGCCAGGGACTGCTCCGATTTTGACAGTCCTGTACAGAATGGCTCCAGTCGAGATGAAGGAATTAATGGTTTAACTGCAGGAATTACTGGACAAGAAGTATATTCAGCCGAGTGTATCACCATGGGGAGCACCAGTTTTATTCGTCAAGAAGAAGGATGGATCGATGCAGCTTTGCATTAATTATAGGGAGTTGAAAAAAGTTGCGATCAAGAATAGGTATCCTTATCTAGGATCGATGACTTGTTCGATAAACTAAAGGGTGCTAGATACTTCTCGAAAATCGATTTGAGAAGTGGATATCATTAGTTGAACGGTGAGAAGAGAAGATATATCGAAGACGACTTTTAGAACTCGGTATGGACATTACGAGTTCTTAGTGATGTCATTTGGTCTAACGAATGCACTAGCTGCATTTATGGACTTAATGAATAGGGTGTTTAAGCCATTTCTGGACAAGTTTGTAGTGGTGTTCATAGAAGACATTTTGGTCAATTCCAAAACTAAGAAGGAACACGCTGAACATTTGAGGCTGACATTAGAATCGCTAAGACGGGATAAGCTATACGCAAAATTCTTAAAGTGCGAATTCTAGTTAGAACGTGTTCAATTTCTTGGCCACGTGATTGACAAAGATGGGATTTCGGTAGATCCGTCAAAGGTTGAGGCTGTGATGAGTTGGGATCAACCAAAGATACCGTCTGAAGTTAGGAGTTTCTTGGGATTGGCAGGATACTACAGAAGATTTATTTAAGACTTTTTCATCGCAACTCCGTTGACGAATTTGACTCGTAAAACGGTTAAGTTTGTTTGGACGAAAAAGTGTGAGAAAAGTTTCCAGGAATTGAAGAAGAGGTTAAGTACTGCACCTGTGTTGTCATTACCTGGTAGTAAAGGAAATTTTGCAGTATACAGTGATGCCTCACATAAGGGATTAGGCTGTGTGCTGATGCAGAGCGGCAAAGTCATTGCCTATGCATCACGTCAACTGAAGGACTACGAGAAAGGGTATCCGACCCATGATTTAGAATTGGCGGCAATAGTGTTTGCTCCGAAGATTTGGAGACACTACCATTATGGAGAGAAGTGTGACATATACACAGATCATAAGAGCCTGAAATATATCTTTACATAGAAAGATTTGAACATACGCCAAAGGAGATGGTTAGAACTAATCAAGGACTATGACTGCGAGATTCTTTACCATCATGGTAAAGCTAACGTTGTTGCCGATGTTTTAAGTAGGAAGGGTAGGGAAAAGTTAAATATATTAACTGATCAGGACCAATTAATAGAAGAGATGGCTAAGTTGGAACTGGAAGTTAAGCATCCGAAGGAATCGAATGAGAAGTTGTTTCAAGTAACTACCGGTTCAACCTTGGTGGACAAGGTGAAAGAGGCACAACTTGGTGATGAGGAATGTGAGAAGATCCGGAAGAGAATAACTAATGGCAAAGAAAT
The DNA here is from genome assembly GCA_020205555.1 of Panax stipuleanatus. NCBI lineage: Eukaryota > Viridiplantae > Streptophyta > Magnoliopsida > Apiales > Araliaceae > Panax > Panax stipuleanatus. The sequence goes on along the minus strand of CM035124.1, from coordinate 133,962,096 downwards.
CAAGTTTAAGATCGATAATGAAGGACTGCTACGATTAGAAGGAAGAATTTGGGTACCGCCAATACCAGAAGTCAAAGAGAAAATTTTGGGCGAAGCTCACAATTCGAGATATTCGATTCATCCCGGGAGTACGAAGATGTACCAGGATCTTAGACATCATTTTTGGTGGCCGACTATGAAGAGAGACGTGGCTGAATGCGTTGCGAAATGTCTAAAGTGCCAGAAGGTCAAAGCAAAACACCAGAGACCAAGTGGATTACTACAACCGCTAGATATTCCGGAATGGAAGTGGGAGCACATCATGATGGATTTCGTGGTTGGTCTTCCAGAGACTCAGAAGGGTTTTGATGCAATATGGGTTATAGTGGATCGACTGACGAAGTCAACACATTTTTTACCGATCAAGATTAGATATAACTTGGATCAGTTAGCGAAATTATACGTGAAGAAAATTATTTCGAGACACGGTGTTCCAACATCAATTGTGTTAGACAGAGATCCGCGTTTCACGTCGAATTTCTGGAAGCGACTACAGAAGTGTTTGGGAACATAATTGCGAATGAGTACATCGTACCATCCTCAAACTAATGGCCAGATCGAGAGAACGATTCAAACTCTAGAGGATATGCTGAGAGCTTGCGTTATGGATTTCAAAGGAAGCTGGGATGATCATTTATCGTTGGTGGAGTTCGCCTATAACAACAGTTATCATACAAGTATTGGCATGCCGCCTTACGAAGCATTGTACGACAGAAAATGCAGGACTCCATTGTGCTGGGATGAGGTTGGTGAACGACAATTGTTGGGACCAAAAATGTTGCAACAAACTGCTAAGATCGTCAATATAATTAGAACGAGATTGGTTGCTGCTCAAACAGATAGAAGAAGTATGCCGATTATCATCGTCAAAATCGAGAATTTGTAGTAAGAAGCTTCGTTTTCCTAAAGGTATCTCCCTGGAAGGGGAAGATTCGATTTGGCAAGAAAGGGAAGCTGAGTCCCCGCTTTATTGGACTTTTTGAGATACTACGGAGGGTTGGCGAAGTGGCTTACGAGGTTGCGTTACCTCCGAAGCTAGATAATATACACAACGTTTTCCATATTTCTGTGTTGCGACCGTACAAATACGACTACAAGTATGTAATAGAATACGAGCCTTTATAATTTGATAATTACTTAACTTATGAAGAGGTTCCTGTTCAAATAGTTGATAAAAAAGAACAAGTACTTAGAAATAAAGTGATACATTTTGTTAAGGTAATCTGGAGGAACCACAGTGCTGAAGAAGCTATGTGGAAACTTGATGATGTAATGATGAAAACCTATCCCCAATTATTTATGTAATTTCTTGTATATCGATTATGGGGACAGAATCTTTTTAAGGGGGGAAGAATGTGACAAATGAGTTTTTTTTATTGTGATTTTGGGGACAGAATCCTTTTAAGGAGGGAATATTGTAACGAATGAGATTTTGTATATTTAATTGTAAGTATTTATTGAATTAAATAAATATTTTAATTAATTTATTTAGCGAGTTAAATAAATAATTTATGTGATTATGTTATGGAGTAATTTAGTTAAGTGCAATATGATTAATTAAATTATTGTGTAAGTAATTGTGTAGTATAATTCTAATTTAATTGATAATAATTAAATTAGATGAATATTATGTGCTAAGTGTTTATAAATATTTACTAATTTGTTACATGAATTATGATTAATAAGTGAATTACAATTATGTAGCAATTTAGTATTATGTGGCAAGTTTAATTAATTAGTGAATGTTAGCTTGTATTTAATTAAATTAGAAGGTTGGGATTTAATTAAATAGAGTGTAACATTTAAACTATATGTTAAAAAGATTTATCAAAATAAAGAAAATGGTTTTAAAGAGTTTTACCAAACAAGGCCCTTACACCTATTTTAATCCTGTTTTACCAAACAAGGCCTTAACTATTAATAATCTATTTTTAAGATTAAAGGGTTTTGCCAAACAAAACCTTATGACTTTTGATTTTCAAAAATAATATAACTAATATATTTATTAAGGGATTAAATTCTTATCAGTTATTATATTTTGTATTATATGTATATTGTTAGTTATATCTATACTACGTTAAGTTAGAATAGAGTTAGAATAGATACAGAGTTAGAAAATATATAGAGAAAGGAGAGAAGAAGAAGAAAAAGAGGAAGGAGAGAGCATGGGAATTCAAAGAGAACTTATCACCATCATCTTCTTCTTCCAATCAATTAACAAAGGGTATAACTCTAACTTTATAGTTTTTAGAAATTGTATTTTGTTGTTCTTCATGTTTTAGTTCTCTATAACTTGATTTTTATGAGAATTTGTGTAATATGGTTCATATATATTTAATATGTGTTATAACATGCTTATATATGATTCATATGGTTGTCTAAGTAATTAATTTCATGTAAATATGATGAACATGAATAAATCATGTTCATAGCAATTTACAGTGAACTAGTTTGAAAAATAGTTCTTTAATTATCAAAATTTGTGTTTGATTGTGATATGTTATATTAATTGATCATAGATTATGATAATATATCAAGAAATAAAATTAACATGCTTTGAATTGTTTGATTTGGTTTAAAAACAAAGTCACAGTGTTAATTTTCTTCAAGAACACTTAAAAATGGTGTTTTCTTCAAAATCATGAAATTAAGTGATTTGATTATGTGTTCTGGTGCTTATGTATGTTAAAAACATGTTAGAAGTTTAAGATTTTGTTTTTACAAAGATTTATATGCATTGTGTTAGTTAAATCGGACTTTGGTGCGAAGAAATAAGCCAAGTTGGCTTTTTCTCTGTACAGTTCGCGAACCAGATTTTGCACTAGTATGGGGACCAGCCCCAGCGGGTGTGTGTGTTGTCGAAAATTTTGGTTGTGTTCTGTGAAGTTTTTATGCAGTATATGATTAGCTAACTTAATGTGATGACATGTTAAGTGTATTAAACAATAAGATAACATATTGTTGACATGTATGAGACAATTTGAAGTCTCATATTAATATGTTATGTGTATACTTAGATATTGTTAGCATCGGGTGTAATTATGATAGTTTAAAGTGTTATACACGTGTGATATGCATGTTGTGAGTTTAGACTCACGTATGTGGTTAGTTAGCGAGTTAAGTTTACAAACCACGTAATTAAGTTGAACTTAGTAAGAAGTTCAACGGTTAAATGTAGTGGTTATTAACTAATTGATATTTTAAACGTAATGTAATGAGTATGACGATTGAGAAAGGGATTTGTAAATTGTAAAGTGTAGCTTGCACTTGAGGTAAGTTTCCTAAACCTTTCTTTTACGTTTATACAAGTCTTCTAATTATACTTTTTCGTTGAGCAAGTTTTCTAATACTTATCTTATTGAACAAGTTCATTATTGAATTGTTGTGACCTTGACTTAATTGTTCAAGCAAGGTCCATATTGTCTTTCAAATGCTTTATGTTATTTCTAAAGCATGATTATTAAATATGATGTCTATTATTATGACTCATAGTTATTTTTTAATTCTTTTATTATCGAATTCTTAATTATTGTAAGTTGATTCAACTACTCCTTAGTTGGTGATAGTTGAACTCTAAATTACCCTTGAAGCTTATCCAAACCAAACTTTCTTTGGTGCAGACTTGTTATTAAATACTGAGATGAACAACCCTATTTAATAGGGGATTACCATGCGAAAGCGTTAAGATGTTTGTGCACAATACATGGTACGAAGGGCTGATCCCCTAAGTACGAGTTAAGAGTCCATATAGTCTAACTACTGTTAAAAGTTTTAAATAGAAATATTTATAACCTAGGACATAGTTCACGGTCTTATGACCCTCAGATGAATCCTAAATCTTATTCTTGATTATCGATGAATGAATTATTATTAATTCAGTTGAAGCTATTCAAATATCATGTCATCATTATTATTGTTGTTATTTCAAGTGAGCTTTGTTTGCTCACTCTTGCAATTAAATAACCATTGCAGCTAAGGTCGAAAGAGTTGATGAACCATCAACTAGTAAGGGCTAGGCCAAGGTGAACAAGTTAAGGCTTGTTGTATTCGTTGATTATGATTTGTAATAAGACATAAGACTTTATTATGTGATGTTTATTTTCTGCAATTTGTTTATGTTAAGGTTAGATAACCCTGTGATATTTTGAGCAAGGTTTTAATCATTTTGATAAGGAATATTTTATTATTTATAAAGGTTGTAATTTGTTTTGCATTCCTTATTATTAGGCAGTAGTTATATTTTATTTAGATAGTGAGCACCAAATCCCAGTGGAATTGAAGTACCCGAATTTGGGGGTGTCACAAAAGCCATCACTGAAATGCCCGTACCCCGAATAGAAAAGGAAATACGGGGGTTCCTGGGAAGAATCAATTTCATAAGCAGGTTCATTTCCCAGTTCACAATAACTTGTGAACCCATTTTCAAGCTACTAAGGAAGAATTCCTCTGTGAAATGGAATGAGGATTGCCCAAAAGCTTTCCTTGCCATCAAGAAGCAGTTGATCGAAGCACCTGTCTGGGTATCCCCGAGGGATGAAGTTCCCCTGTTTATGTACATGTCTATAATTGCCAACACAATGGGCTGTATGCTGGGACAAAAAGATGATAGTAGCAAGGAGAGAGCTATCTATTACATCAGCAAAAGATTCAGCAGCGGTGAACAGAAGTACACCCTAATTGAGAAGATATGTTGTGCGTTAGCATGGCCCGCCATGAGGTTACAACAATATTTGTATGGGCATACGACCTACCTCATATCCTGTATGGATCCACTGAAGTATGTGTTTAGCAAACCAATGTTGAATTATCGATTGTCTAAATGGCAGTTGATCCTCCAACAGTTCGACATTGTCTACGTGACTCAAAAGTCCATTAAGGGTCAGGGCATCGTAGATCAACTAGCCGAAGCACCGTCAGGGGGTTTTGAACCTTTGGAAACTTATTTCCCAGATGATGGGATCATGACAATTCAACAAATCCATCAAGAGAATACAGTCCAACCCTAGAAAATATACTAGTAGAAGGTGCCGGAGCTGGAGCAGTCCTTGTCTCTGGTACAAGGGAATAGTATCTTGTGGCTACCAAGTTGCAGTTTGTCAACACCAACAACATGGCGGAGTATGAAGGCTGCATAATAGGGTTGAGCCTAGCCCAGTCCATGGGTATCAAGCGTCTACTAGTCTTTGGAGATTCGAAGTTGGTCATTAGACAAACCACCGGGGAGTATCACACCAAATAATTGTATTTGCTACCCTATCACCGATAGGTCATCAACATATCCATGGATTTTGAAGAAATAACCTTCATCCACATCCCTCGAGGTAGGAACGACTTTGCTGATGCATTTGCAACGTTGGCTTACTTGATAAACGTATCTAGTAGAATGGCAATTCCCAACATTAAATTCACAAGCCAAAGGCCCTGACATACGGGAATTATATTGGTGAAATATTAGATGAAATACCTTCTATCAAGTAGCCTTAGTACCAAGACATCAAGGAATATCTCCGAGATGGATCTACTCCCGTTGGGGTAAGCCAGGCTGAAAGAAAGCTTATTCATAAGATGGCTATGAAGTTTTATCTAAGCGGAGATACCCTCTATAAAAGGGATGCTGGAATAGGCCTTTTAAGATGCCTCGATAAAGATCAAGCCCAAAGATTGATGGATGAAGTCCACGGTGGAGTCTGCGGCCCACACATTAGCGGTCATTGGTTGGCTAAGAAGATATTGAGAGCAGGGCATTATTGGATCTCTCTCAAAGCTGACTGTGATGATCACGTTAGAAGATGCTACCAATGCTAAGTCCATGGAAATGCCATCCATGCTCCTCCAAATAAGTTGCACAATATGAGTTCGCCATGGCCTTTCTCCATGTGTGGAATGGATGTGATCGGGCCGATAGAACTCAATTCCAGCAATGGTCATCAATTCATCTTCACCATGATCGATTATTTCACTAAGTGGGTTGAAGCTGCCTCTTTTCCCAAAGTCACCAAGGAGGTAATCATTGGTTTCATCAGAAACAATGTCGTCTGCCGATACGGACAACCGGAGGTGATCATCTCAGACAATGCCAAGAACCTAAACAATCAGATGATGAGAGATTTATGTAGCAAGTTCCATATCAAACATCTCAATTCCGTCATCTACCGACCCAAGATGAATGGTGCTGTCGAAGCGGCCAATAAGAATATCAAGAAGATCATGCAGAAAATGCCCGTCAATCACAAAACGTGGCCTGACCTGTTGCCTCTAACTCTGCTAGCATACTGGATGTCAATGCGTACTTCTACTGGGGCTACCCCCTACTTATTGGTCTATGGTATGGAAGCAGTTCTTCCCATAGAAGTAGAAATGGAGTCCCTGAGAGTGTTGATAGATGCTCAGATGGAAGAAGATTAATGGTTGCAAGAGTGGTACCACCAGCTGTCCCTGATAGACGAAAAGAGGGCTACATGCATTTTCCATGGGCAGTTGTATCAGCAAAGGATTGATCAATCCTACAACAAGAAAGTCTGAATCCTGCAATTCAAAGAAAACAACTTGGTCTTGAAGAAAGTCTTGCCAACCAAGATGAAGCTAAAAGAAGTTCGCCCCAAATTGGGAAGGCCCTTTTATTGTCAAAGAAGTGTTAACATGAGGAGCTATCAGACTGCAAGAACTGGATGGGAATGAATTTCCCCAACTCATCAATTCAAACACTGTGAAAAGGTACTATGTCTAAAATGCATGACAGCCATCATCCTGGTCCTGCAAATTAATCAAGTCAGTTCGGGCTTTCACCAAAAGCCTGAACTACGAATGACTTGATCTCCCTCCACCCAGGAGTGCATAGGCAGCCATTCCTGGTGCTGTCAAACCAAATAAAAAATTTAAAAACCCATCAAACCAAACTCAAATCGAAACACTACTCAAACCTTTCAGGCAAAACCCGAACTACGAATGACCTGATCTCCGTCAACCAGGGAGTACGTAGGCAGCCATTCAATGGTGCGGTTTGACCATCAAAGAAAAATAAAAAAACCAGTCCCAAGACACCAAAACCCTATAAAACCCAAATTCTATTAAGCTCTCTGGTCAACAGGCCATACTGAGGTATTCTCCGACATCTCACTGTCCATCCATCAAGGAGAAGCTCATGATACATCAACAACAACAAGTCATGAAAGAAGTGGTAATCACTCAGCAATGACAATACATATCCAACAGGGAGGTGAATCAAAATATATTTCTTTGATATATAATAATTTTTGATATATACATTGTGTCCTGTTCATGACAAAAATGGCTGATCTAGTCTATGGACCCATGGACAAACAGGACAGCAGTGCCAACATGGCATCCCTCTCTGAAGATGGAGGAGCAGCGACAAGCTCTTAACTCTCAGCCTCTATACGGGTAAGAACATCCACAACCATCTGTATAGTGCTGTTGTGACCATCTATAAAAGTACTCACGTCTGTAACCAGGCTGTGTGTATACGATCTGAGTGTTGTGCTGTCTACAATATAAACATCCCGGGTAGCTCTGGCCTCATCCCTCTCAGTATAAGTAGTATCCCGGGCAACTAATGCCTCCTCAATCTCCTCAAAAGCTGCATCTCGGGTAGATCGAGCCTCATCTCTCTCCTCAAGAGCCACATCTCAGGTAGATCGAGCCTCGTCTCTCTTAACAAATGCTGCATCCCGAGTAGCTCGAGCATCGTCTCTGTCAGCAAAAGCTATATCTCTGCTAGAAAGGGCTGTCAACATCAACGCCCTAGCCTGATCTCTCTCAAAAGTTATCTGAGCTAATGAATCAACAATAGCTGGATCTGTCCCGACAGGGATGCTCGGAGGGCACTAACTAAAGTCAGTTGTTAAACCGGTAAACAAATCATCCTCGGTGGGAGAATCAGGATCCTCCATGGGAGAATCAGGATCCTTTATAGGCTCTTCCTCATCTGAATCTACGCTCGGAGCTGACTGGACAGCCGCAGCCAATACAATACCGAACTCTAACCTTGTCGAAAACTCCTAGAGAACGATCTGGATGGCTAGTATAGAAATTAGCCCTCTTCTTGTGAGTCCAACACTCAGAAATCCTAATCAGGTCAGCTAATGACAAAGATGAAGCTGATAACTGCTAATCCATAGCCCCCTCAAACTAGTGGAGGCTCTGAAACTGATCAAATTAGCCCATGACTGCCAGCGGATTGTAGGTGGTCACCCCTCTCAAACCCGCTAGAGGCAAATAATCTATGTCGACTGCATGAGTGATGAAACTATAAGGGTAACTAAGCCCTGAGCATGGCAAGATCGAAAAGGGATGCTCGATCTCTGACAGAAAGGCAGACCATGTCGCTGCATCTAAACACTCCGCTGGCTGGAAGGAGTAGGATATGGCTATCTCATGGGTAAAGCAGTACCCATGGTGTCTGAAGGTGCCGATCGGACTCAAATGCGTTATGAACCATACATACAGCAGAACGGTGCTACCTCTGAAAAATTCCCCTAGATGGGTACTGCAGAAAGTAGCCGACCGCAGAGTCTCGGCTAGTATCATAGGCAGGATCTTACAACCCTGTCTGAGGGCACGAATCACTACCATCAAGCCAGTATCTAAGTTGTCCATGTATAGTGGCACATATAGATAAACCGTGATGCACATTAACGGAACATCTACACGTGCAAACTGCCACTCATCTACCAGAATGATGAAATCCCCAGAGTATACAATGTCCTAATTAAATATAAGACATGGAATTACTGTCAAGTCTTATTTTATTTAATTATATGTATTTCGATCAGAAAATGCACAACTCCAAATAATGCAAATTAGAAACTCTTTTTTAATTTTATTTTACCTTGGCCAAGGACTACTGGGTTGTCATTTAACGAATCACATAGGACATATCTCTTCTTTTACTAGAAGTGGTAGATTCTTTATTGATCATTCATTATCTCTATATGTAACTTATTACACCCAAGCATACCCTTTGATATACCCTAAGGGTCTTAAGGAGTAAGTCAAAGTATAATTCATTACACACAAGATACTATGTTGATCTCAAGTCTAAGGATCACTTATACTACTATCACATTAGGAATTCCTATTAACAGGCAAGTAAAACTCCATTAATTATTTCTTAGTGAGTCACGTTCAGTGTACTTATCCTCCAATAAGCACCTATATCCTTGGTTTAGTGTTTCCACACAAATGATCATGAGATCAATCATCCTCATCCAATGAGCAAGCAACATATGTACCAATCTATCTGAATTTACTAATCCCCTTTTTAGTAATCCAAAGATTGGAAACTATTTTAGTTTTAAGCTTTTAATAATTTAGATCTCATTAGTATGATCAACATCATGATTCTAAAAGCATTGCTTAAAACTATGGGTTATTTACATATTATAAAAATAGCATCATGTAGATAATTAAATGCCTTTAATAAATGAATACTTTTATTAATAAATGAATAAGATCATTTACAAAGTATATGCTTTATCATCATACATGATTGGCTTGTATGCACACTACTTTCAATCTCCCACTTGCACTAAAGCCAATCGCCATGGTATCTCATACCCATCTTCTCTAAGTGACAATCAAACTGCTGTTGTGTTAAAGCTTTAGTAAATAGATCTGCAATGTTATCTTGAGAGTTTACATGCTCCAAGGTGACATCTCCTCTTTCAATGATCTCCCCGATCAAGTGAAATCGTCGTAACACGTGTTTGGATTTCTGATGAGACCTAGGTTCCATAGCCTGCGCAATAGCTCCGATGTTGTCACAGTATAAGGGGACTGCTCCTCCAATGCTAGGATTCAGACTAAGTTTGATTATAAACTTCTTCATCCAAACAGCCTCCTTTGTAGCTTCACTTGTAGCTATGTACTCTGCCTCTGTCACTAATTCAACAACTGTTTGCTGTTTGGAACTCTTCCAACTCACTGCACCACCGTTTAAGGTAAACACATACCCCAAAATAGATTTACTGTCATCTTGGTCTGTTTGAAAACTTGAGTCTGTGTAGCCCTCAAGTTTTAATTCAGACCCACCGTAGATAAGAAATACATCCTTAGTCCTTCGTAAGTACTTTAGGATATTTTTCACTGCCTTCCAGTGCTCTCCTCCAGAATTCGACTGATATCTGCTCGTTACAGTAAGTGCATGAGCGACATCCGGTCTAGTACATATTATACCATACATTATAGATCATATTGCTGAAATATAAGAAATCTTACTCATACGGTCTCTCTCCTTAGGTGTCTTTGGGCCTATTTTTTAGAGAGATATATTCCTTGGCTCACCGGCATGAGATCTCTTTTGAAATCTTCCATGCTAGACCTCTTTAACATCGAGTCAATGTACGTTCCTTGGGATAAGTCAAGCATCCTTTTAGATATATCTCTATAGATCTTTATCTCCAAAATATAGGATGCTTCTCCCAAGTCCTTCATGGAGAAGTGTTCAGATAACAAGATTTTAATCGATTGTAGCATAGGAATGTCATTCCCTATCATTAATATATCATCAATATATAATACAAAGAATGAAACAGCGCTCCCACTGACCTTCTTGTACACACATGGTTCATCCTCATTTTTGATAAAATCAAACTCTTTGATTGTCTCATCAAAACGGATGTTCCATCTATGAGAAGCTTGCTTCAATCCATAAATGGATCGTTGCAGCTTACAGACTTGATTTGTTCCAACCTTTGAAACAAATCCTTCTGGCTGTGTCATATACACATCCTCAAGTTTTCCATTGAGGAAGGCTGTTTTCACGTCCATCTGCCAGATCTCATAGTCGTAATAAGCTATAATCTCAAACAAAATTCGAATGGACTTGAGCATAGCTACTGGTGAGAAGGTTTCATCATAGTCAACTCCTTGTCTTTGTTTGAAACCTTTTATAACCAGTCGGAACTTATAGGTCTCTACCTTGTCGTCCACTCCACTCTTTCTTTTAAAGATCCATTTACACCCATTAGGCTTTATGCCTTCAGGTGGTGAAACCAATGTCCATACTTGGTTCTCATCCATGGAGTCCATCTCGAATTTTATGGCTTCAAGCCATTTCCATGAGTCATTATTACTTATAGCCTTTTCGTAATTCAATGGATCGTCATCATTCATGATGCGTACCTCATCATCATCCTCTATAACGAATCTATACCTATCAGGTATCTTCGGTACTCTTCCAGATTTATGAATAGGGTATTGTACAGAAGGTGTCTCTACTTGGATAGGTTCATCCAATTGATCTGTAGTGGTTTGTGGTTCTTGAATTTCTTCAAGATCTATTTTCCTCCCACTAGCCCCTTCAAGGATAAACTCCTTTTCCAAGAAGGCATCGTGTTTCGCAACAAAAACCTTTTGCTTAGTAGGATTATAGAAATAGTATCCCAAACTTTCTTTAGGATATCCCACAAACGTGCATTTATCAGATCTTATCCCAAGCTTATCATTTTGAAACATTTTCACATAAGCTGGACATCCCCAAATCTTAACATGCTTAAGACCAGGTTTCCTCCCTATCCACATCTCATATGAATTCTTGGGGATGGATTTCAAGGGAACCTTATTTAGTAGATATGCAGCCGCTTCTAGGGCATAACCCCAGAATGATACTTGAAGGTCGGTAAAACTCATTATGGAATGAACCATGTCTAACAATGTTTGATTTCTCCTTTCAGATACACCATTTAACTGTGGCATACCTGGTGAAATCCATTGTGAGATTATACCATTTTCTTTAAGACAATCGAGAAACTCACCGCTTAAGTATTCTCCACCTCGATCTGATCGAAGAATCTTAATACTTTTACTAACTTTTTTCTCTACTTCACTTCTGAACACTTTGAACTTTTCAAATGATTCAGATTTGTATTTCATTAAATACACATATCCAAATCTTGAGTGAACATCAGTGAAAGTAATAAAATAAGAATACCATCCTCATGCATTCATTGTCATAGGTCCACAAACGTCTGTGTGAACCAACGCTAACAACTCTGTAACTCCTTCTCCTTTTCCACTAAAAGGAGATTTAGTCATTTTATCCATGAGACAAGATTCACAAGTTGGATATGATTCATAATCAGATAGCTCTAAGAGCCTATCCTTATGCAATTTGGATAATCTTGTTTCATTGATATGACCGAGTCTACAGTGCCACATATAGGTATAATTAACATCATCTCTTTTCCTAATTTGTTCAATTTGAAATATATTTTCATGCAAGTCAAGTATATAAAGTCCATTTCGCAAATTACCAATTCCATATAAAATATTGTTATTATAAATAGGACAACTGTTGTTCTTTATTATAATGTCAAATCTATCAATATCTAATACGGATATAGAAATAATGTTTCTAATGATATTCGAAGCAAAATAATAATTATTTAAATAAATGGACTTTTCCATCGGCAGTGCTAAACAATAAGTGTCTACAGCTAATGCAACAACCTTTGCTCTATTTTCCACTCGTAGGACAACCTCATCCTTTTTCAGCTTTCTACTTCTGACCAGTCCCTTCACAGTATTATATATGTGAGAATCACAGCCGGTATCCAATACCCAAATAGAATTTTAACTTTCTAAAAAATTAATTTCAATCATGAGCAAACCTTGATTAAAAGTCGAAGTTTCTCTAAGCTTCTTCTCTGTCAGAAACTTCTTTCAGTTCCTCTTCTAGTGACCCGACTAGTTGCAATGGAAGCACATTCCTTTGCTAGCTGGATCAGGTTTCTCATGATCCTTTCTGTTCACCTTTCCCTTAGCCTTCTTAGATTTCTTCTTTTCAGAAGATACCTTGGGCCTCTTCCTTTTCTTGGAAGAATCATCCACTATTAAGACATGGTTCTTCTTGGATAGGAAGTAACTTTCTTCAGTTTTCAACATGTTAAGTAGTTCAGGTAAGCTGACATCTAACTTATTCATGTGGAAATTTACAACAAACTGTGAGAAGGTCTCAGGGAGTGACTGCAAGACTAAGTCTTGACTCAACTCCCTATCCATGACGAACCCAAGCTGTCCAAGGCATTCAATCAGATTGATCACCCTTAGGACATGAGTCTCAATAGCAGTTCCCTCGGTCATCCGAGATCGGAAGAGCTCCTTAGATATCTTATATCTAGCAGTCCTACTTTGTTCACCATACAACTCCTTAAGGTGAAGCAACATAGTAGGAGCATCCATGTTTTCATGCTGACGCTGAAGCTCGTTATTCATGGATGCGAGCATAATGCATTGAGCCATAGATGCATTATCATGCCACTTTACAATGGTGACAATCTCTTCCTCAGAGGTTGAAATTCAGATATGCACACTTAGAAGGGGGGTTGAAAAAGTATGAGAACAACTATGACCGAATTTTGTTTTAAGTTAAAACTCGTCCTTAATTCAGCTTGCTGAAATGATTATTTTAGGACCCCGAGTTTATAAAACTGTTTAAAGACTTTTAAATACAGCTTGCTGAATTATCAATTTATTTAAATTATTTATATAACTAAGTTTCTGAATACAATTATTATATTAACTTATAATCTTAAACTTAATTTAGTTAATCTCTTATGAACAATAAAGTTAAGCACAATTAATTAAATGAACACCAAGAATTTTTACGTGGTTCAACTACTACCCTCTATAATAGTAGTCTACTCCACGTCCAATACCAACTAATATTGGAGACTCACTTTATTTATTTTTTTATAAATCAATACTTATTACAAAGCAGTTTCTTATAATAATTAAAACAATTAAGCTCTCTTGAGCACTCTTGCTCCTTGTGCACCTATGCACTCCTTAAGCACCTTTGCGTTCTTGAGCCTATTTGTAATACTTCTCTAATCCACACGGATTAAAACCTTTAGACTACACTTAGTCTAAACATAAAATAGATTACAAATATAAAGGTATATGATCAATGCAAATAATCAATTTAATAATGCAAGGCTTAACTATTTAATGCAATGATCAAATAATAAAAAAATATTACGAATTAAAGCTCATCGAAAATTTGCTGATTAAATATCAGAATATAAGTACCCAGCCAATAGAGTTTGCACCAATTAATCAAATAGCTCTTTTAATTTCAAAATTAATGCAATGAGTAATCGTGTATAACCTTATTAGATCCAGCTATTTTTATAGCCTAAACTTTATTACTGTTAAAAACAAATCCAATCTCCAACTGATTTGAAAATATATCTGTTCTAGAATATATTTATAAAGATAATGTATATTAGGAATAGTCAAAGAGATATATGCAAGTTTATCATAAATACAAAATATTGTTTACTCAATATGATATACTCTGTTAGAACAAGATAATCCATTCAACGTGATTTTAAGATAGAGTCCTGTTTGAAACGTAACAAATCATTAACACGTGTCAGGCACTCTTAGTCTCTTATAAAGATAATCCACTTTAACTTATTTGACTTTATCTCACTCCTGACATAGCAATCCAAAAAGGTATAACCCATTCACTTTCCAATACAAAAAGTGTATTAGAGTTTCAAGACTATGTAATCATGACTTCCTAAAAACCCGTTCTTGTATCATATCTCAACCATATAACTTCCAATACTTCAGCATACACACAACATCATATATATATATATATATATATATATAACTTAATTCATTACACGTGTATACGATATGTATTAAATATAGATATATCATCAGGATTCCTTTGGAGACAAATATATCCACTAACGTCACGCTTTTCTATAATACTTTAAAACTCTTGTTCTTGATAAAATTATGTCTTTATTAAAAAAACTGATCAAGTAACAAAATTATTTTATTTATTACCGAAAAACCTTTTTAATATTTTTAAAATCCCTTTCAATATAGACATACATAAAATATAATATTAAAAACACATAATATGTTCTAGAGCCTTGATTGAAAAATCAATTAAATGCAATCGACTTTATATTTTATTTCCTAGTAAAATAAAATCTTTAATCCATTTGAGTACACCACCAAGGTTTCTTTTTATCAAATACCTGAAATGTCATAGAAAGGATTTAGTACAAAAATCAAGTCATCATCAAAACACAAGGATGGAATATGACTACGTCAACAGAGGTTGTTTCTGGAACAGTTCTAGGGACAGGTGAATTTAGGACATAAGAAATCTTTTCAGCAATGAGAACTATTCTCATATTTCTTAACCAATCCGTGTAATTCGGTCCGGTCAGTTTGTTAGCATTAAGTATGCTGCGCAGTGAAATTAGTGATTTTGACATTTTTAAATTTTTACATGTGGAAAGATAACATTTTAGCAAACATTCATTTAATTAATTATTTACATACCAAGATAAATTAGGTCTTATTTTAAATTGATATCTCCCACTATTTTTTTCACACTATATAACCCTCATTTATATTGTTCAGGCAAAATCTAATTAAAGATTTGCTACTAAGAATAAGGATCCTATTTCAAATGTATATAGCCTTGTGTGTGCACAACAAACTATATATAAGTAAATAGGTAGACAACTCTTGTCAATTACATCAACATGTAACTCCTTGTATTTTGCCTATAAGATCATAATAGTCAAATGTGTGCACATCCGAACTAAAATAATTTAAGTTAAGTCCAACCTAGTACTCCATATATTCAAAATAGAAAAATATTATCCTTGTATGTGCACAACAAAACAATATTGTTCAATTTTCTTTATAAGCATCAAATGTGATTAAATTAACATCTTAAATACTTAATACTTGCCTTGTGTGTACACAACAAACTCATATTAAATATGTAATACTCTAATTTTATTATGCTAGAAGGCGACGTTCGATATTTCAAATATCTTTGAACGCTTTAGACTTAATATAATTTCTTTGAGGAGTTTGTTATTATTAGTCTCATCTTGTTTAGCGCGCATGCACATATATATATAAAATACGCAGTCAATTTATTAAAACATGAGAAGCATGTTTGCATAAAATATAATATATATATATATATATATATATATATATAATACTTAGCATGCACATATAGAATACTATATTCTACCCTGATTGATTATGGACTTTTATTCTAGTTTGGTTCACTAGAGCCACCAAATGAACCAAAAGGTCAAACCTAGGAGTGCAAGAATTAAATTTAAACGTAACTATTACATTTAAACCCGGGTTCCATTACAAACGGGTCTTCACGCGCTCCTTGCTCCTTGGTCTCCAATTCTTCAAGATAATTCTAACTATTTCTATTACATAAACTATTTAATTTAAATAGAAACCTTGATCAACAGTCAAGGGGAAGTACATAGGAGAGAGATAGAATTTTTTCATCAAGAAAAAATCAGAGAAGAAGAGGTACGCAGACCCCATTTAATAAAATCCAATCAGTCAACTAAAATAAAATCTAATCATATCGGTCAATAGTCCATAATCAACCCCATTTATTTTCATACATATCACCATATGCATCAATAAATAAAACATTTAATATATACATTGATATCGATTTAATGGGCAATCCTAGTTAGTTTCGAAAACTAATTTCAACTCTAATTAGTTATCATGGAATCCAATGCAACTCTAATTAGTTAGTATGAAATCCAATTCTTATTAAAATAAAAAACTTTATTTTAATCCAATTCCAAATCTAATAAACTCCTTTATTAATCTGGAATTATAGAAAATATTTAATTTTAATTTTTAATTAAAATAAACCTTTTATCTAAAAAAAATAAAATAATTTTTTTTTTCTGGTGGGGTGGCACCGCAGTGCTGCTAATGAACTAGCATGCGGCGCTGCCGCGCCACGTCATCATCAACTGAGACACTGGAGCTGACGCTGCAGCGCTGCTAATGAACTAGCATGCAGCGCTGCCACGCCACGTCATCATCAACTGAGACCCTAACCCGGCGCTACAGCACTGCTAATGACCTAGCATTCGGCGCTACAGCGCCACACCACCTTCAGGAACACGGACTCGGCGCTGCTATGACAAACGAGAATTTTGTAATTTAATTTGAATATTTATTGAATTAAATAAATATTTTTGATGATTTATTTATTGAATTATCGATGTTTTAATTTTTGAGTTAAATAATTATTGATGGAATTGTGGTAAATTAATTTAATTATATGTGTTACATTGATTAAATTAATGTGGAGAACTTTTATAGTTTAAAGTGTGAATTTAATTGAGTTTATATAATTAAATGAATTATATAATAAGCATAATATTATTCTAATTAATTAAAGATTTAATGATTTGACATAATTAATAAATGAGAATTTTAATTATGTGACGATATGATTTAATGTGTAATATTATCTTTTATTTAATTGAATTTAAATAAGATTATTTGATTAATTAAAGTGTGACAATTAAACTATATTATAACACTTTAATTAAATTAAATGGAAAAGGAGCCTTTTGTGACAACCAAACAAGGCATAAGGATTATGAGAACAGTTAAGGCCTGATACGCCTAACTGCTACCCATGACTTCTACGGTTAATTTATACGTTAACTTATATATCTATACCTTCAGTATTATATCATATATCATATATCAAAGAACTTAGAGAGTTAGAGAGATTGAGAGAAATTGTGAGTTGAAGAAGAAAACTAAAGATTCTAAAGTCTATATCATCATCTTAACAGAGATTGCAAGGGTATATTCCTCAATCTTAAGTTTTAAATTCATGTTCTTAATATTTTTCATTAAAGCATATTTTAAGTTATCTGTAAAAGCCTATTTTGTGATTAGTGCATAAATTGATGATATACCTGTCACTAAATGGTTATAACATGTTTTCTATCATTTATTTATGCTTTAAAACAATCAAATTCATGAATATATACTTTAATTAGAGATTTGAAAGTTACAGAGTATGAAAAGTATGAATATGACACATATGTACAAAATATCATGCTTTAATTGTTTATTAAACTTTAAATTGATAGTTGATTATGATTATGCATGTTTAAACGAACAAAACAAAATTCAAATGGACAGATTCGGAATTATAACGAATCCGTATCATCGAATTTCATGATTTCTCTTGAAACTTTAAAAAATACCAAAAATAGTAAATTTAGGTATTCTAATTCGAGTAATTATGTGATCTAAAGTGTTCAAAACATGCTAGAAGCATTGTATGATGTTTGTGTTAAGTTTACACACTATGCGTAACATTAAATGTGTTATTTGAACTTAATTTTTGCATTTTTGTGGGTTATTTGGGCTGATGAACAATGCAGTCGCGAACTACAGTTCATAATGCCGAGGACCCCCGCCCCGACGGGCTTTTGAGTGTAGGACCCCCCGCCCCGGCGGGGATTCACAGAGTCGAAGTTGTTTTCGTTTTATGTGTTTTAATCCATAACATGATGAGTTAACTTAATGTAATGAACATGATGACATGTTAAGCATATATTGAGATGTTAGAACAATTTATTAACTTATTTTACGTGATTAATTGATAAGTTAAATACATTATGTAAACCCGTTATTCGTGAAGTTTAATAACGCGTTCAAGACTGATGTTTGTGATTTGATCAAACTTAGAATTAATTTGTACTGTGAATGTAATGATATGTAGGATTAATTGAGGAACGAGAATTATTATTGTAGCTTGTGCACGAGAAAAGTTTCCTAAACTTTACTTTTACTTAAACAATTCTTATCCTTGATTCATTATCATGATACAAGTTCCTTAAACTCTAAGTTATTCATTGAGCATGTCCTAGACTTATATTTCTATATTGAGAAAGTTCTTATTCTTGTTTATTCAAGTTGAGATTCCATATGAGATGTTGTAATTCCTTTGAAATATTACTTCAGTTATACAATACTTATTCGATTTGAATATCAATGTTATTGTTAAACCTTATAAGACTAGCGAACCCTTAATAATTCGACTAGTCCATAGTTGATGAACGTTCTAAATTCTAGAACTGTTATTGAGCTTATCCAAACCAAACTTTCTTTGGTGCGGACTTTGATGTCAAACTGAGATGAACAACCGTTTAATAGGGGATTATTTACGCGTTAACGTTGAGATGATGTGCACATTATGGTACTAAGGGCTGATCGCCCTAAGTACGAGTAGTATAGTCCATATAGTCTTATGATTGTTAAAGGTTTAAAGTAGAGATACTTGACAACCTAGGACATAGTTTATGGTCTTATAACCCTCAGATGTACTTTTGATTCTTGTTATTCATTATTGATTCAAAAGTCGAGCTTTCTTTATTCAGAATTCTTTGATTCACTAGCATGTTATTATTATTGTTAAATTGTTATACTTGCCGGCAATCGTGCTCACTCTTGCATAATAACATTGCAATTAAGAACGAAAGGTCCGAAAAGCCTTCTACTAGCAAAGGCAAGGGCAAAGTTAACAAGTGATGAAGACTTATTATTTTAATTGAGAATATTTGTTAAGACTTATGTTGTGATGTTTAAGACTTATTTATTTATGTTTTCCGCATTGAGATTTAAGGTCAGTTCTGTGACATCCCGAATTTTTAAGAATTAATAAATGAGAATTTAATAAATAAAATTCTTATTTTAAGATGTTTAAGTATGAGTATGTGTATATGTGTTATATATTGTGAAATATGTGATTTGGTGTGAAGAGAATTTATATATTTATTGAATTAAATAAATATATTAATTGAATTATTTATTGAGTTAAATAAATAATTATGTGATTATTATGGAGTAATTTAATTAAGTGTTATATGTTAATTAAATGAATATTTAGTATTTAATTTAATTAATATATAATGATTTTATGTTATAGTTCTGATTTTAATTAGAATAATTAAATTAGATGAGTTATATGATGATTGTTACACGAAATTATAATTAGCGAGTAATTATAATTATGTGACAATTTTATGAGATTAATTGATGTTAGACTTTTAATTAATTAAATTAGAATGTTGAGATTTAATTAGTTAAAGGATAACATTAAAAAGTATGTGTTAAAAAGATTTATTAAAAGAGTTAAAAGAGTTTTTAAAATTATTTTCCCAAACAAGGCCCTAGCACCGTTTTGAAATCCGTTTTACCAAACGGGGCCTTAACTATTAAAACTTATTTTTAAAATGATGAGTTTTGCCAAACAAGCCTTAGGGCTTTTCAAATTCAAACTTGTAACTTATGTGATTAATTGTATTTATGTTAATTATTATAGAGTAATTATATTGTATAAGTTATATATCATATGTATATACAATATACGTTAAGTTAAAAGAGTTAGTATGTTAGTTTTCTAACCTAAGTCTAAACTAAGAACAAAGAAGAAGAAGAGAGTTAGAGAGAGTTATTAGAGAAAAAGAAGAGGAAGAAGAAGAAGAAGAAGAAGAAGAAGGGAAAGCTTTGTGAAGGCAAAGCAAGCCCCATCATCATCTCCATCTATCTCTTAATCCAAACTAGTAAGGTTATAATTTTAATCCTTATAATCAATTCTTATGTTTTGTATTCATTCTTTGTCAAATTAGGTTTTCATGGAATTGTATAATCATGAATTTTATATGTGTATATGGTATTCATATGTAATTGTATGCCATGAAAGGATTTTCAGAATTTAATTGTTGTAAAAACAAGTTTTAAAAGTTATGTTCTTCTATATTTTTCTAGTTTAAAACTTCTCGGTAGAAAATCTTTGTGAAAATTCTTGAGCTTGATATGTGTATGGGATGTGTAGATATATATATAATATATATATATATATATATTATATATATATATATGATTTTTATAGTTGTTTAAGTATTTTAATTCACAAAGATATGATGAACACTATGAAATCATGTTCATAGTACTCTTTTATGAAGTTATTTTGAAAATAGTTCTTAAATCATCAAAGAAATTGATGAAAATATGAAGTTATGTGTAATATGTGATATAACATGATTATATATGAGTTATATGGTGGTTTTAACAATTCAATTCATGAAATTTTGATAAACAAGAAGAATGGGGTTCATAGTGATTTTCTGTGAATTAATTTCTAAAAAATGACTTTTGAAACTATCAAATTGATGTTTAATTTTGAGTTATTATTAAAATTGATCATATATTATGTTAGTATGTTAAGAATAGAAGCTATTACAATTGGAATTACTAAAATTGGTTGGAAAATGAATTCGTAATAGTAATTTTCGTCAAGAACGCTTGATTTTGTAGTTTTCTTTGAAAATCATGAAATCTTGGTTTTGATTATGTGTTATATGGATTTTATATGTTATGATCATGTTTAAGAGTTTAAAATATTGTTTGTATCAAGTTTCATGTTTGTCATGTTGGAAAAAATCGAATTCAGTGTGAAGGAATAAGCCCAAATTGGTTTATTTCTCCACCAGTTCACGAACCAGCACCCCCACCAGCAGTGGGCCCCACCCCAGCGGGTGTTTTAGCCTTGGGGGACCCACCCCAGCGGGTACCCTTGCTGTCCGAAGTGGTTTAGTTGTTGTAATGCAAAATTATTTTGACCTTTGTTAGTAAAATGTCCATAACGTTTTCATACGAACTCCAATTGAGGAGATTCAAGATGATCCGAAATGAGCACGAGTAGACCTACAACTTTTGTTTTTTAACTTTTTTGATTTGAGGTCGTTAGCAAGGGTCAAAATGGTCATCTTTATGACTGATGCGTATTCGGAGGCAATCGGAGGGCGTCAGACATGCACATACGCAAGTATAGTGCTGTCGACGATAATAGATGTTGTTCTAAGCTATAAAACATGAATGTTAATAAATAAAATAATACTTAACATTAATAAATGATGTATTAGATAAGTTATGTAAGCATACTAAGCATACACAAGAGAGACGATTCGGGCATGTGACGAATGAACGTCGAAACGCCGTGACAAGTGTTAACGAACGTAAAAAGTGTTTTAAGTCAAATGAAATGAACATGATAAGATATGAAATGGGGTTAATATAAAATGAATAAGTAGTCCTAGCAAGACTTAAACACTTGAATGAATTTTGAATATTACTATCGATAGTTAACACAATCTAATTAAACATTGTGTAATGATAGTAGGAAGAGTTATGAGATGTAGAGTAGAGTTTATATTACAACTACTATGTGTTGCTATGTGACTAATAGTTGATGTGCATGATTATATAATTATGTAGGGCACGTGAAGTGTAGATAGCTGTAAGCTGTTAATCTGTTATTGGTAAACAATGATCAAGGCAAGTCTTTCGGTTCCTATTTTCTACGTGGACTTGATGAACTATTTTAAATTACATGATATGTTATATGTGTTGTAAGCGAGCATGATATGTTATATATGTTGTAATCATGAAATGTTACAGTCAATTTATGACTACATTATTTTGGTTAAATAATGATGATTGAGTAAGGAACTCAATCTTTATATTTGCTATATGAATTAAAGCATGTATGCCTATGTTACTTTAATGTTTAAGAGATGTATATTTAGCATGTTAATTATGTGCTACGTGATGCATGAAAATTGTTAGTTCTTGCTGAGCTGTCGAGCTCACTCTTGCAAATAACCATTTTTGCAGGTCAAGGATGCAAGGTAAAGATACGTGTTAAGTGATTTATAGAGATCAATGTTCAAGAATATTAGTTATGTTAAATTTCAAATTGTAGTTGATGTTTTGATTGTAACTCAATTGCTTAAGTTATAAGTTGAGCTATCCGACGTATAATGGATATTGCTTAGTGATGTAAGACTTTGTATAGTCCTTTCGTTGTAGCGATTCATATAATAGAATTGAATCAAATATTTGTAATGTTAAGGTTGCGATTCAGAGCAATAAAGATTGATTGTATAAAAGTTTTAAATATTCTGCATTTTTAGTGATTTTTTTTAATATTGAATAATGATGTAATGAGAGATTAAAGATGTATTGTTAACGATCGAGGATGAGGATTATATTGTATGAATTTTGGGGTCGTTACAAGTTCAACCTGGGACTTATTTATTTAATATTCAGATGTTGTAACTCCATAAGGGGAGATGTTTTTATCTATTTCATGAGATGCATTTTTATGGGTAGATAGATATGTGATATTTGTAAAGTGAACACCAAATCCCGTGGAAATTGAAGTACCCGAATTTGGGGGTGTCACAAGGTTGTATTAGAGCTGTAGTTTATGAACCTTAGGGGGGGGGAAAACCTTAGGGTAATAGCCTTTGATAACATAGTAATGATAAACTCTCATCAACTTCTAAGAAAGATAATAAATTACCTTATGTGCTATGTGTTTATATTTATGTACTTGCGCGAGTACCGATTTGATAGTAGTGTGCATACAAGCCAATCATGTATGATGATAAAGCACGTACTTTGTAAACAATCTTATTTATTTATTAATAAAATATTCATTTATTAAAGGCATTTAATTATCTACATGTTGCTATTTTTATAATATGTAAATAACCAATAGTTTTAAGCAATGCTTTTAGAATCAGTGATGATGATCATGATAATGAGATCTAAATTCTTAGAAAGCTATAAAAGTAAAATAGTTCCCAATCGTGGGATTACTAAAAAGAGGATTAGTAAATCCGGATAGATTGGTACATATGTTGTTTGCTCATTGGATGAGGATGATTGATCTCATGATCATTTGTGTGGAGACACTAAAGCAAGTATGTAGGTGCTTATTGGAGAATAAGTTCACTGAACGTGACTCGCTATGAAATACCTAATGGAGTTTTACTCGCATGTCAATAGGAATTCCTAATGTGATAGTAGTACAAGTGATCCTTGGACTTGAGATCATCATAGTATCTTGTATGTAACAAATTATACTTTGACTATTCCTTGAGACCTTTTAAGGCATATATAGGGTATGCTTGGATACAATGCGTTACATATGGAGATAATGAATGATCAATAAAGAATCTACCACATCTAGTAAAAGAGGAAATATGTCATATGTGATTCGTTAAATGACAACCCAGGAATCCTTGGCCAAGGTAGAATGAAAATAGAAAAGAGTTTCTAATTTGCATTATTTGGTGTTGTGCATTTTCTAATTGAAATACATATGATTAAATAAAATAAGACATAACAGTAAATCTATGTCTTATATTTAATTGGGACATTATATGGTGGAAGGATTGAATTGTACGGTAACTATTTACTCACAGGTTCTTTTATGATTAATGTTGAAATCTATATTAATTGGAAAGTCGTTGATCGCTAAGGAGGCTTATTCCTATTGTAGAATAAATATTATTTATTTAAATAGATTATTAGTTTAATTTATTTATTTAAATAAGATTAAAATTATTTTAATTGATTTATTCACAACCGGTTTAATATGGAGAACCTAAAGGATCACACCATAAAAGGAAGAATAATTATTTAAGAAGGTAATTGCATAATCGTAATAATGTATTAAGTGTAATTAATTTAATCTATGGTTATATAATATATTAAATAGCTTAATATTTATTATTTAATATTTTGGAAATATTAAATATAAATTAATAAGAGGAGTCTTATTAATATTATTACAATTATTATTATTTTAATTTCTAAAGGAGTTTAGTAATTAATTTAATATTTAGTACTCTCATTTATTCTTAATAAGATTAGGAGACAAATTAATTAAATAAATTTAATTAATTATTCCTAATGTGGTGGGAAGCCTAAATTAATTAAAGGAGTTTAATTAATTAAATGAAATCTCATGTCTAATAGGATTAGAATGGTTGACCAATATCTATATAAGAGGAGTCTTATAATAGATATCAGTTGATGCAATTCCAATTGTTGGAGAATACTCCTTTTCTATAGAGGATAGAAAACTAAGCCAACCACCCTCCTTCTTGATAATTCATCTTCTTTGGTGGATCACCTCTAGAGGCCAAACACTTGGGTGGCTAACGTTGATCAAAGGAAGGAATCTAACCCGAAAATTCAAGGAGATCACGAAGAACAAGGAGTTGAACTCGTACCTGTGGAAGCTTGGATCTTCAAAGGTATGATTCCATCATCTCCTTCTACATATTGACTGATAATTGATGCACAAGAAAGATCATGGTTAAGGGTTTGTAAGAAATTTTTAAAATCTGATTTTTCATCCCTTCCGTTGCGTTTATGTAATTTGATTGCATGCTTTTAAATTAATAATTTGCATAAAGAATAATTCGGGTAATGGTTTTGTAGAATTTTTTTTAAACTCTGATATACCATGCTTCCGCTAATTTTTGTAATTTGATTGCAGTCACAATTTCATACAAACCCAACAGTGGTATCAGAGCCAATCTTGTGCTAATTATCAGTTTATGTGATTCCATACATGTATGATATGCGATTGGATCAAGTTCTTGGGCAACAAAAAAAATTTGATTCTGCGAAGCTGCGCAGATGCAAGGCTTTCTTGCTGCGCAGCTGCGCTGGTGTCTGCTTCTGGTTTTCATGCTGCGCAGCTGCGCCGGTTCCCTTTATATTCTTGGCAGCAGCTGCGCCACTAGACAAGAACTTTTGCACATTAACTGATATTAATACATATATGGAATGATTTTATTTTCATGAGATGAATGGATGTTTTATTGATACGTATGATGATATGTATGATAATAAAAGGGATTGATTATGGACTATGACCAATGTGATTGGATTTTATTTTGGATGAATGCTTGAATGTATGGGTTTTAATAAATGGGGTCTGCGTACCTCGCCTTCTATGGTTTTATTTATTCTCGATGTAAATTCTATCTCCTTCCTATGTACTTCCCCTTGACTGCTGATCAAGGTTTCTATTTAATTATAGTTTATATAATAGGTTTCTATTTGTATATCGCTTGTTATGCTATCCACAAGGTTATATACATTTGAAATGGGATCCTTAATCTCACTAGCAAATCTTTAATTAGATGTTGCCGAACTATATAAGTGAGGGTAATATAGTTTGATGAAAATAGTGGGAGATACCAATTTAAAATAAAGACCTAAATTTATTTTGGTATGCAAAATTAATAAAATGAATGTTTGCTGAAATATTGTTTTCTTTCACATGCAGAATTTTAAAAATGTCTAAATCACTAATCTCACTACGAAGCATACTTGATGCAAATAAGCTTACTGGGCTGAATTATGAGGACTGGCTAAGAAATTTGAGAATTGTTCTCACTGCTGAAAAGATTTCTTATGTCCTAAATTCAACTGTCCCTTAATCTGTTTCGAAAACAGCCTCTGAGGAAGAGATTGCCACTTTCAATAAGGTGCAAGATGATGCATCTGTGGCTCAATGCATCATGCTTGCATCCATGAATAACGAGCTTCAGCGTCAGCACGAAAAAATGGATTCTCCTGCTATGCTGCTTCACCTCAAGGAGTTGTATGGTGAACAAAGTAGGACTGCTAGATATGAGATATCTAAGGAGCTCTTTCGATCTCGGATGACTGAGGGTACTGCCGTCGAGACTCATGTCCTGAAAGTGATCAATTTGATTGAACGCCTTGGACAGCTTGGGTTCGTCATGGATGGAGAGTTGAGTCAAGACTTGGTCTTGCAGTCACTCCCTGAGACCTTCTCGCAGTTTGTGGTTAATTTTCACATGAATAAGCTAGATGTCAGCTTGCCTGAGCTGCTTAACATGCTAAAAACTGCAGAAGGTCACTTCCCATCCAAGAAGAACCATATCTTGATGGTGGATTCTTTCAATAAAAGGAAGAGGCCCAAGGTATCTTCTGAAAAGAAGAAATCTAAGAAGGCTAAGGGAAAGGGGAAACAAAAGGAATAAAAGAAACCTGAACCAGCTAAAGGAATGTGCTTTCATTTCAACAAGCCGGGACATTGGAAAAGGAACTGCAAGAAGTATCTAGCAGAGAAGAAGCTTGGAGAAGCTTCAACTTCCAATCAAGGTTTGTTTATGATTGAAATTAATTTTTCTGAAAGTTATAATTCTACTTGGGTATTGGATACCGGTTGTGGTTCTCACATATGTAATACTGTGCAGGGACTGGTTAGAAGTAGAAAGCTGAACAATGATGAGGTGATCCTACGAGTGGGGAATGGAGTAAAGGTTGCTGCATTAGCTGTAGGAACTTATTATTTAGCAATGCCTTCGGGCAAGTCCATTTATCTTAATAATTGTTATTATGTTCCGAATATTATTAAAAATATTATTTCAATTTTCTGTATTGGATATGGAAGAATTTAACGTTGTTATAAAGAACAATAGTTGTTCTATTTATAAAGACGATATTTTATATGGTATTGAAAATTTGCGAAATGGACTTTATACACTTGACTTACAAGAAAATATATTTCAAATTGAACAAACTAAGAAAAGGAAAAGACATGATATTAATTATACCTACATGTGGCACTGTAGACTCGGTCATATCAATGAAACAAGATTATCCAAGTTGCATAAAGATGGACTCCTCGAGCTATCCGATTATGAATCATATCCAACTTGTGAATCTTGTCTCATGGGTAAAATGACTAAATCTCTTTTTAGTGGAAAAGGAGAAAGAGTTACAGAGTTGTTGGTATTAATTCACACAGACGTTTGTGGACCTATGACAACAAGTTCACGGGGTGGGTATTCTTATTTTATTACTTTCACTGATGATCACTCAAGATTTGGATATGTGTATTTAATGAAATACAAGTCAGAATCATTTGAAAAGTTCAAAGAATTCAGAAGTGAAGTAGAGAAACAAACGGGTAAGAGTATAAAGATACTTCGATCAGATCGAGGTGGAGAATACTTAAGCGGTGAGTTTCTCAATTGTCTCAATGAAAATGGTATAATCCCACAATGGACTCCTCCAGGTACACCACAGTTAAATGGAGTATCTAAAAGGAAAAATCAAATACTGTTGGACATGGTTCGATCCATGATGAGTTTTACCGACCTTCCAATTTCCTTCTGGGGATATGCCCTAGAAACGGCTGCATACCTACTTAACAAGGTACCTACCAAATCCGCCCCAAAAACTCCATATGAGATGTGGAAGGGGAGGAAACCAAATCTTAAGCATGTTAAGACTTGGAGTTGCCCAGCTTATGTCAAAAAGTTTGAAAATGATAAGCTACAGACTAAATCCGATAAGTGTAGATTTGTGGGATACCATAAAGAAACTTTAGGGTATTATTTCTATCATCCAACTGATCAAAAGGTGTTTGTTGCGAAATATGCTGCCTTCTTAGAAAAGGTGTTTATCCATGAAGGGGTCAGTGGGAGTAAGATATATCTTGAAGAAGTTCAAGAATCACAAATTATCACGGATCAAGGTCAGGTACCTGACCAAGTAGAAGAACCTACTATACCACACCCTGTTCGTAAATCTGAAAGAGTACCGAAGATACTTGAGAGGTATGGATTCGTTATAGAGGATGACGATGAGGTACACATAATGAATATGATCCATTGAATTACGAACAGGCTATGAGTAATAAAGACTCAGGGAAATGGCTTAAAGCCATGAAATCTGAAATGGACTCCATGTATGAAAACAAAGTATGGACTTTGGTTTCACCACCTGAAGGTATTAAGCCTATTGGGTGTAAATGGGTCTTTAAAAGAAAGACTAGAGCGGACGGCAAGGTAGAGACCTATAAGACCCGACTGGTTGCAAAAGGTTTCAAACAAAGACAAGGAGTTGACTATGATGAAACCTTCTCACCAGTAGCTATGCTCAAGTCCATTCGGATTTTGCTTGCGATTGCAGCTTATAACGACTATGAGATCTGGCAGATAGACGTGAAAACGGCCTTCCTCAATGGGAAACTTGAGGAGGATGTGTATATGACACAGCCAGAGGGATTTATTTCAAAGGTTGGAACAAATCAAGTCTGTAAGCTGCAACGATCCATTTATAGATTGAAGCAAGCTTCTCATAGATGGAACATTCATTTTGATGAGACAATCAAAGAGTTTGATTTTATCAAAAACGAAGATGAACCATGTGTGTACAAGAAGGTTAGTGGAAACGCAGTTTCATTCCTTGTATTATATGTTGATGATATATTACTGATAGGGAATGACATTCCTATGCTACAATCGATTAAAATCTGGTCATCTAAACACTTCTCCATAAAGGACTTGGGAGAAGCATCCTATATTTTGGGGATAAAGATCTATAGAGATAAATCTAAAAGGATGCTTGGTTTATCCCAAGGAACGTACATTGATGCGATGCTAAAGACGTTTAGCATGGAAGATTCCAAAAGAGGTCTCATGCCGATGAGCCATGGAATACATCTCTCCAAGAAACAGAAGACTCCTGAGGAGAGAGACCGTATGAGTAAGATCACTTATGCTTTTGCAATAGGATCTATCATGTACGGTATGATATGTACTAGACTGGATGTTGCTCATGCACTTAGTGTAACAAGCAGATACTAGTCGAATCCTGGAGAAGAGCACTAGAAGGCAGTGAAGAATATCCTAAAGTACTTGAGAAGGACTAAAGATATTTTTCTTGTCTACGGTGGGTCTGAATTAAAACTCGGGGGATTCACGGACTCAAGTTTTCAAACAGACCAAGATGACAGTAAATCTATTTGAGGGTATGTGTTTACCTTGAACGAAGGCACAGTGAGTTGGAAGAGTTCCAAGCAGCAAACAGTTGCTGATTCAGTGACAGAGGCAGAGTATATAGCTGCAAGTGAAGCTGCAAAGGAAGCTGTTTGGATGAAGAAGTTTATAACTGAACTTGATGTGGTTCCTAGTATTAGAGAAGCAGTTCCCGTTTACTGTGACAACACAGGAGCAGTTGCATAGGCTAAGGAACCCAGGTCTCATCAGAAATCTAAACACGTGTTGCGGCGATTTCATTTGATCAGGGAGATCATTGAAAGAGGAGACGTCACCTTGGAGCGTGTAGACTCTTAAGACAACATTGCAGATCCATTTACTAAAGCTTTAACACAACAGCAGTTTGATCGTCACTTAGAGAAGATGGGTATGAGATACCATGACGATTGGCTTTAGTGCAAGTGGGAGATTGATAGTAGTGTGCATACAAGCCAATCATGTATGATGATAAATCACGTACTTTGTAAACAATCTTATTTATTTATTAATAAAATATTCATTTATTAAAGACATTTAATTATCTACATGTTGCTGTTTTTATAATATGTAAATAACCAATAGTTTTAAGCACTGCTTTTAGAATCATGATGATGATCATGCTAATGAGATCTAAATTCTTAGAAAGCTCTAAAATTAAAATAGTTCCCAATCATGGGATTACTAAAAAGGGGATTAGTAAATCCGGATAGATTGGTACATATGTTGCTTGCTCATTGGATGAGGATGATTGATCTCATGATCATTTGTGTGGAGACACTAAAGCAAGTATGTAGGTGCTTATTGGAGAATAAATTCACTGAACGTAACTCACTATGGAATACCTAATGGAGTTTTACTCGCCTGCCAATAGGAATTCCTAATGTGATAGTAGTACAAGTGATCCTTGGACTTGAGATCATCATAGTATCTTGTATATAACAAATTATACTTTGACTTATTCCTTAAGACCTTTTAAGGCATATATAGGGTATGCTTGGGTACAATGAGTTACATATGGAGATAATGAATGATCAATAAAGAATCTACCACCTCTAGTAAAAGAGGAGATATGTCATATGTGATTCGTTAAATGACAACCCAGGAATCCTTGGCCAAGGTAGAATGAAATTAGAAAAGAGTTTCTAATTTGCATTATTTGGTGTTGTGCATTTTCTAATCGAAATACATATGATTAAATAAAATAAGACTTGACAGTAAATCCATGTCTTATATTTAATTGGGACATTATATGGTGGAAGGATTGAATTGTACGGTAACTATTTACTCACAGGTTCTTTTATGATTAATGTTGAAATCTATATTATTTGGAAAGTCGTTGATCGCTAGGGAGGCTTATCCCTATTGTAGAATAAATATTATTTATTTAAATAGATTATTAGTTTAATTTATTTATTTAAATAAGATTAAAATTATTTTAATTGATTTATTCACAACCGGTTTAATATGGAGAACCTAAAGGGTCATACCATAAAAGGAAGAATAATTATTTAAGAAGGTAATTGCATAATCGTAATAATGTATTAAGTGTAATTAATTTAATCTATGGTGATAGAATAAATTAAATAGCTTAATGTTTATTATTTAATATTTTGGAAATATTAAATATAAATTAATAAGAGGAGTCTTATTAATATTATTACAATTATTATTATTTTAATTTCTAAAGGAGTTTAGTATTTAATTTAATATTTAGTACTCTCATTTATTCCTAATAAGATTAGGAGACAAATTAATTAAATGAATTTAATTAATTATTCCTAATGTGGTGGGAAGCTTAAATTAATTAAAGGAGTTTAATTAATTAAATGAAATCCCATGTCTAATAGGATTAGAATGGTTGACCAATATCTATATAAGAGGAGTCTTATAATAGATATCAGTTGATGCAATTCCAATTGTTGGAGAATACTCCTTTTCTATAGAGGATAGAAAACTAAGCCAACCACCCTCCTTCTTGATAATTCATCTTCTTTGGTGGATCACCTCTAGAGGCCAAACACTTGGGTGGTTAACGTTGATCAAAGGAAGGAATCTAAATCGAAAATTCAAGGAGATCATGAAGAACAAGGAGTTGAACTCGTACCTGTGGAAGCTTCGTTCTACAAGGGTATGATTCCATAAATTCTTATTTATCGTTTTAAATTAATAATTTACATAAAGAATGATTCGGGTAATGGTTTTGTAGAAATTTTTTTAAACTCTGATATACCATGCTTCCGCTAATTTTTGCAATTTGATTGCGTCACGATTTCATACAAACCCAACACGATTAGCATCACGTAATAACTAAGACTTAAAATTTTGATTGTCAGGATGTCAGATGTTGGAGGATCCAGTCAGCCTAGGGAGGTTGTACCCCGAGTGGCTATTTGGGAGGAGCCTCGAGACATTCATACAGTCCGAAAGAAGTTGGTTCGTAGAGGGCCATCTCCTTTGATCACTGTTATTGTTCAGGAGCATGCGCTAATGTTTGACTCAGAGGAGGACTCTGAGGAGATTGAGGTCGAGCCTGAGGCAGCTGAGGAGGAGGATGAAGACCCTGATGAGTTCCCACCAAACTCTATCAGTGCTGAGATATACGGCGAGCTATATGACCGTAACATAGAGTTACAGGATACTGTTCAGGAGCTGAAGGAGCAGGCAGTTACTCAGCGGACTACCATCAAGTAGAAGATGGCGAGATCAAGAATTTGGATACACATCTTAGAGACGTGGAGTGGGAGTTGGTTCATGAGAAGGGCCAAAGTGAGCAGAAGTCAAAGGAGATAGAAAAGCTGAAGAACGATTTGCGTGAGGAATCAGCGAAGTGTGCCATAGCAGAGGATGCTTGGATGAGGGCTTCACGACGTACAGATCTTGCCGAGGATAACGATCGGGAAAAGAAGGCTAAGATTGAGGAGATGGACTACACGTTTCAAACTGCGATTGATAAAGCCCAAGATCGGGTTATGTTCTATCCAGTTCAGTTCGAAGATCTACCTTGGTATATGCTGGATGGCAGGACGATGTTCTGCATTACGGAGTAAGAGCGCAGCAAAGTAGTTCGACGCCTTAGTAGGCCGTGATAGGAACATCATGATTATGTGAATATTTATTTATTAGTTAATAATGTAAATTCCAATGTGATTATAAACAAAGGAATATGTTGATGATTTAAATCCTGAAGATTCTTTATCTCGGTATAGTTGATGTAAATAGCAGTGATGCTATCTTGTTTTGTTTAAAAACTTTTGATTGAATAAAATATCAAAGTTTATTTGAGATGATATGTGTTAAGTGATTATCTAAAGTATTTAAGTAAACCTTAAATATTTAAAGGATTGAATAAAGATCTAATAAGCGTATATCTTAACAGAAATATACTGCCGAGAAGACACCCAAATCGTCAACCAGCCCAGGAAAACGAATAACCATGACGCCAATGCAAACGCCAACCCCGTTCAGTAGTTGGTGAATTTACTGACAGGAGCCCTTAACAACCAGCCGCAAGCTCCACCAAACACTTAGTTTAAAGACTTCAAGGCGGTGGGACCGCCAAAATTTAAGGGATCCGTGAACCCGATCGGAGCACAAACTTGGGTTATAAAGATTGAGAAAGTTTTTTAATGTCGCTAGGGTCAGTGAGGATCAGAAGACCGCGTATGCGACATTCATGCTGAAGGCGGAGGCTAGTTATTGGTGGCAGGAAAACAAGGTCTGGGGAGGACAAGGTGTGATTACCTTGGAGAGGTTCAAATAATTTTTTTTTCAAGATGTACTTCCCGATAAGCTCACAGAACCAAATGGAGGTTTAGTTTTTGGAGCTCAAACAAGGTAATATGTCTGTACCAGATTACGCTGCAAGGTTTAATGAGTTGGCCAGGTTTACCATATATCAAATGCACACCGATAAGAGGAAGGCAAGGAGGTTTGAACAGGGACTGAAGCCCTGGGTTTATAACAAAGTGTCAATATTCCAGTTGAACACTTTTGCTAGAGTATTGGAGAAGGCTATCATCGCTGAAGGTGGAAGCGATGCTATGACAAAATATAACCAAGAGCTGAAGAAGAAGAAGAGTGAAGGAGAAGGTAATAAGGCTAGTGACAGTAATATGGGAGGAGGTAGTAGTCAGAAGAGAAGGTGGAATGACAGCCCATCGATCGAAAATCAGCAGGGAAACCAGAAGAAGAGGGTAGAAGCATGTCTGACCTGCGGGAAGAACCACCTGGGGGTCTGTATGAAGGGAAAACGAGTCTGCTATAATTGTAGTCAGGAAGGCCATATAGCACCTAACTGCCCTAACCCTAAAAAGGGCGCCTGCTTCACATATGGGTCAAAGGACCATCTAGCAAGGGACTGTCCAAAGAAGGTATTAAGAGGGGCTGGATCAGGTAGGAACAGGGGAAACAGCGGTGGTAATGCTCTGACTATCACGGGACCAACATCAACCAACTGACCTACTGCCAGGACATTTAACATGACAGTGCAGGATGCTGTGCAGTCTCGCGATGTGGTGTCAGGTATCATTCCGATCAATAATGTTAATGCATATGTATTATTTGATTCAGGTGTTACTTGCTCATTCATATCCGATGATTTTGCTAAGAATTTAGGATTTCTTAAGGACGAGTTAGAATACCCTATGAACATAGAGATTGCGAATAGGGAAGTGATTCTTGTTAAGTATGTACATAAGAACTGTAGGGTGGATATTAAGGGTAATGTGATGAATGTAGATCTTATCCCGATTAGACTTGGGGAATTCGACGTTATCTTGGGAATGGATTGGCTATTCAATTATGGGGAGATAATTGATTACTAGAGGAAGTGTATTAACCTTATGACTCCGTTAAAGGTTATATTTTATGGCAGCAAGTCATCTAGACAAGCGAGTTGTCTAATGATGATGCAGGCCAAGAAGTTATTGAGACAAGGTTATGTAGGATATTTAGCCTACATAGTCGATAGTCACAAAGAGAACCCGAAGTTGGAGGAAATACCAGTCGTGAGAGGCTTCGTGGACGTATTTCAGGACAATTTGCCAAGACTTCCGCCAGATAGGGAAGTAGAGTTCATGATCGATTTGGCGCTAGGAACCGCTCCAATATCGAAGGCCCTGTACCGTATGGCCCCAGTAGAGATGAAGGAATTAATGGTACAGCTACAAGAACTTTTGGAAAAAAGTATATTAAACCGAGTTTATCGCTGTGGGGAGCGCCGGTGCTATTCGTTAAGAAGAAAGATGGGACGATGCGGCTCTGCATTGATTATAGAGAGTTGAACAAGGTCACGATCAAGAATAAATATCAATTGCCTAGGATTGACGACCTGTTTGATCAGTTGAAGGGAGCGAGATACTTCTCGAAGATAGACGTGAGAAATGGTTACCATCACTTGAAGGTGAGGATAGAAGATGTTCCGAAGACAGCGTTCAGAACTCGATATGGTCACTACAAATTTTTGGTGATGTTATTTGGTCTAACGAATGCTCCTGCAGCATTTATAGACCTAATGAACAGAGTGTTCTAGACATTTTTGGATAAATTTGTAGTGGTGTTTATCGACGATATTTTGGTGTATTTAAATCCCAAGTAGGAACACGTAGAGCATCTGAAGGTGACATTAGAGGTGTTGAGAAGGGAGAAATTGTATGCCAAATTTTTGAAATGCAAATTCTGTATTGAAAGGGTGCAATTTTTTGGACGTGTGATCGATAAGGACGGAATTTCGGTAGATCCCTCAAAGGTTGAAGCTGTGATGAACTGGTATCATCCGAAGACACCGTCAGAAGTTAGAAGTTTTCTTAGATTGGCAGGATATTACAGAAGATTCATTCAGGACTATTCCAAAATTGTAACTCCGCTGACGAATTTGACTACGAAATCGGTAAAATTCGTTTAGACGGAGAAGTGTGAGGAGAGCTTCTAAGAGCTTAAGAAGAGGTTGAGTACGGCACCTGTGTTATCTCTTCCAGATCGCACAAGAAATTTTGTGGTGTGTAGTGATGTGTCGCATAAAAAACTAGGCTGTGTGCTTACGCAAAACGGCAAAGTCATTGCGTATGCGTCACGACGGCTGAAGGATTATAAGAAGGGGTATCCTACCCATGATTTGGAATTGGTTGCGGTAGTATTTTCTTTGAAGATCTGGAGACACTATCTCTATGGGGAGAAGTGTGAAATATATACAGACCACGAGAGTCTAAAATATATTTTTACACAGAAGGATTTGAATATGCACCATAGAAGATGGTTGGAATTGATAAAGGACTAAGACTGTGAGATCTTATACCATCCGGATAAAGCGAATGTGGTTGCCGACGCCTTAAGCAGAAAGGGTCGAGAGAAATTGATGCGATTAACTTCCCAAGAGGAGCTAATTTTAGCAATGGAGAAACTAGAATTAGAAGTGAGATATCCTATGGAGTCTGACGAGAAGCTGTTCCAGCTGGGAGCTGGTACAACTTTGCTGGATAAGGTTAAGGAAACATAACTTCAGGATGAAGACTGTGAAAAGATAAAGAATAAGATATCTGAAGGGAATGAACTGATGTTCAAGGTGGACAGTAAGGGACTGTTAAGATTTGAGAGCAGAGTTTGGGTACTGCCGGTGCTAGAGATTAAAGAGAAAATTTTGAGCGACGCTCAAAGTTCTCGGTATTCGATTCACCCCAGGAGTATCAAGATGTACCAGGATCTCCAACAGCATTTCTGGTGGCCGAATATGAAATGAGACGTTGCTGAGTGTGTTTCCAAGTGCATGACTTGTCAGAAAGTAAAAGAAGAACATCAGAGACCAAGTGGGTTGCTACAACCACTAGAGATCCCAGAATGGAAATGGGAACATATTACTATGGATTTCATAGTTGGCCTTCCAACAACTCAGAAAGGCTACGACGTAGTATGGGTTATCGTTGATCGACTGATGAAATCAGCACACTTCCTACCGATCAAGATCAGATTCAACCTAGAGCAGTTGGCAAAACTATATGTGAAAGAGATTATTTCATAACACAGAGTTCCAGTATCTATTGTCTTCAATTGAGATCCGCGCTTCACATCGAATTTCTAGAAGTAACTACAGGAATGCATGGGGACACAGTTGAGAATGAGTACGGCATATCACCCCTCAGATAGACGGGCAAAGCGAAAGAACGATCCAGACAATGGAAGATATGTTAAGAGCATTCATCATGGATTTCAAAGGAAATTGGGATGATCACCTACCACTCGTGGAATTCGGTTACAACAACAGTTACCACGCAAGTATTGGCATGCCGCCTTATGAAGCGTTGTACGGCAGAAACTGCAGAACTCCACTATACTGGGATGAAGTTGGCGAATGAGAATTACTAGGACCAAAAGAGAACCGAGATCGTCAAGGTGATCCGGATAAGATTGGTAGCTGCTCAGGATAGGCAGAGAAATATGTCAATCCACACCGCAAGGATATAGAATTTGAATCAGGTAGCTTTGTTTTCTTGAAAAGCTCTCCCTGGAAGGGAAAGATCAGATTCAGCAAGAAGTGAAAATTGAGCTCGAGGTTCATTGGACCCTTTGAGGTGCTGCGAAGAATTGGAGAAGTTGCGTATGAGGTAGCCTTACCTCCGGTGCTAGAGCATGTCCACAACGTCTTTCATATGTCAGTGTTACGACCATATAAACCAGATTACAAACATGTGATTGAATATGAACCCCTGCAATTTGAGAAAGACTTATCCTATGAAGAAGTTCCTGTCCAGATTGTTGACAGGAAAGAACAAGTTCGCAGAAATAAAGTGATACCTTCTGTTAAGGTAATTTGGAGGAACCACAACGCTGAAGAAGTTATGTGGGAACTCGAAGAACATATGATGAAGACTTATCCACACTTATTTGCTTAATTTATGTGTAAGTGATTCTGGGGACAAAATCTTTATATGGGGGGAGAATGTAATGGGACGATTTTAATTGAATTATGATTATGAGGACATAATCTTTTTAAGGGAGGAAAGATGTGGCAAACGAGAATTTTGTAAATTAATTTGAATATTTATTGAATTAAATAAATATTTTTGATGATTTATTTATTGAGCTATCGATGTTTTAATTTTTTAGTTAAATAATTATTTGATGGAATTGTGGTAGATTAATTTAATTATATAAGTAACATTAATTAAATTAATGTGGAGAATTTTTATAGTTCAAAGTGTGGATTTAATTGAGTTTATTTAATTAAATGAATTATTTAATAAGCACAATTTTATTCTAATTAATTTAATAATTAATTAGAGATTTAATGATTTGACATACTTAATAAATGAAATTTTTAATTATTTGACGATATGATTTAATGTGTAATATTATCTTTTATTTAATTAAATTTAAATAAGATTATTTGATTAATTAAAGTGTGACAATTAAACTATATTATAACACTTTAGTTAAATTAAATGGGAAAGGAGCCTTTTGTGATTACCAAACAAGGCATAAGGATCATGGGAACAGTTAAGGCATGATGCGCCTAACTGCTACCCATGACTTCTACGGTTAATTTATACGTTAACTTATATATCTATACCTTCAGTAATATATCATATATAATGTATCATAGAACTTAGAGTGTGACGCCCCCCAGAATAGGTCCATTCAACCCAACCCATTCTGAGTCGCCAAATACATGGTACAGAATTCAAATACAAACTTTATATCATACGGTCGTGCAAAATACGACCACACAACTGTGAGTCTCAATACAAATATGTAGAAAATATTAAGATTCAAACTAAGTCCTCATTACAATTATTATCACACTATTTATCAGAAATAGTGAGGACTACTACTGCTCTAACTCGGACCATCACTCTGTCCCCCGACTAGTCCCCGCAACATTCTCATTTCCTGAAGAGGACAACAGATGAAAAGGGTGAGCTTAACTAGCTCAGTAAAGAATATTATGACTAGGATAATGGGAAATAAATTATCGTTAGTCTTCAACAAATAAGATAAAATATAATGGACAACCAACTTCAGATCAATATTCGCAGCGAAAATAACAGTTCATTAGAAGAATTAAGCAGAGAATAAAGTCTACTATCTTCTATGATTTAAAAGTCCATCATCAATATTTTATCCCTGTAACATCAATAAATATACATCTCGAATAAAATATTCATCTTTGCACTACAGGCCAAAGATATTCATTTGTATCATCAGTGGTCATATTCATCTCAACACCTGTCATCTTTGCACTACAGGCCAAAGATATTCATCAGGTAATCATTCATCTTTGCTCTACAGGCCAAAGATATTCATCAAGTAATCATTCATCTTTGCTCTACAGGCCAAAGATATTCATCAAGTAATCATTCATCTTTGCTCTACAGGCCAAAGATATTCATCAAGTAATCATTCATCTTTGCTCTACAGGCCAAAGATATTCAGTTACATCACCTTTTAGAACTGAGAGTGATGAAAAATATTTTAAAAAAACGAATCCAGTGAGATAAAAGACAAAGACTAAGGATTCGTATTTTAGTATATCCAATTCAAAAATACCTCGTAATAATCAATTATGGAGCAAAATTCAAGAATATAGCTCAAAACTTGGATACAATCAAAGATAGTAACCTTAACAGACAATTTGGACAAATAGAAGAAAAATAAATTTTCCCGTGAATAGTGCCGTATACGTGAATAGTGCCGTATACGTGAATAGTAACCCCGACGGAAAAAGTAAGAATTTCAACATAAAATCCATGACAATATTTCTGTGTAATGATATTAAAAAGAATAACATCATTTACGAAAGAAAATAACATCCCTTACCTCAAAAGATAATATCTCTGACTGAAATATCGGATATAATACCGAAGGAAACTTGCGCTGAATACTAATACTCAAAGTATTGAAATACTCACAAAAATACGCTCGATATTATAGAGAGAGAAAACTTCTGATTCTGGTGTGATTTTCAATTCTAACCTAAGCACCCTATTTATAGGAAAAGCTTAGGATGCCAAAGGAGACTAAATGAATAAAATAATATTTATTTATTTTTAAATTTCCAGCCGCCGGCTGCTACCAAAAAAATCAGATTTTTCAACCAACAACAAAAGTGGGGCCCACCCTTTATAATATATATATTTTCCGAAACTTCAATAATTCATAACAAATAGCCCCTTCGTCAGAAAAATACAAATTCTATGTCCTTCCATAGGAAATTTAATTCTCTACAACTTTGCAGAAGGAAGTTTTTCCAAATTCCAAACATAAATTATCCGAAATCCAAAAACAGATGATTTCTCATACCAAAATATTGACAAAAGCTCACCAGCGCCAATTCCTTCTTTAATATCCACAAAATAAATATTTTCTTATCATATAAATCAATAATTAATTATTCACAAATAATATTATAGAACTACAATATTAACAACCAGGTCGTTCCCAGGACAGAGGGGGCCTTCCGATAAGGACTTCTCCTTACTGGCGCGCAATTAAATAACCCCTCCTAGACAGAACTTCCTTAGACATTGTCAATAATGCTATCTAATAATATTATTCAAATAATATGAATTATTGAGTTGATAACGTGAAATACTGTGCAACAACAATTATTGAATCAATACTACAAAATATCAACTGTAGCCATTATTGAATCAATCATAAAAAATAGCAACGTGGCAATTATTGAGTCAATAAAATATCAATGCAGCAATTATTGAGTCAATAATATAAAATATCAACGTAGCAATTATTGAGTCAATAATATAAAATATTGAACAGTAATTACTGTAACAATAATTGAGTAATGGCTTCTCACGTAAGACTCAATAATTCGAAATACTGTGCAATACCGTGTGCTACTATGCAACACCGTGTATCACTGTATTTTAACCACCGGGTATTTCAACAGTACTAATGGTAACAACCACGCCGTTATTTTGTAAAAAAGTTATTTCTGTCGCTTTCTATATCCGACAGTTATTTTGTTGTGGGGGCCCACAAATAGCTGCGCCGTCGTACGAATATTTCCCGACAACAAGAATATTCCACGACCAAACGAATATTCTCCGACAACAAGAATATTTTATAACCACTTGCTCATTTTAAAAAATGTTTGCACATTTCACCCATAACTTTCATATTTATCAAATCAACACCTTACTATTTCGAAATAATATATAAAGAAAACTAAATCTTTATTCATAAAAGTTGGGGTCTTACAACCTCCCCTCCTTATGAAATTTCGTCCTCGAAATTGACGTACGTACCTGGTATGTCGAAAAGGTGAGGATACCTCGCTTTCATTTCTGATTCCAACTCCCAGGTCATTTCCTCAATTGCATGGTTTCTCCACAAAACCTTAACTTGAGGTATAATTTTTGAGCGTAGGACATGCTCCTTCCTATCCAAGATCTTGACAGGTACCTCCTCGTACGTTAAATCTTCAGCTATCTCGTCTGGTTCTAACTCAATAATGCGGTTTGGATCCTTCACATATTTACGTAACACAGATATGTGAAACACGTTATGAACACGAGACATGCTTGGAGGTAAAGCGAGTCTATAAGCCACATTTCCTACTCGGTCAAGAATCTCAAATGGACCAATGAATCGTGGGTTGAGCTTTCCTCTCTTCCCAAACCTTGTAACTCCTTTCCATGGAGCAACACGTAATAACACATGGTCTCCAACATTAAATTCCACGTCCTTTCGATGAAGATCTGCATAACTCTTTTGTCGATCCTGTGCCGTCTGTATACGTTGTCGGATTATTTGGATCTTTTCCGTAGTCATACGTACTAACTCCGGTCCCAACAACGTTGTTTCACCCACCTCGTTCCAACATACCGGAGAGCGACACTTTCTCCCATACAATGCTTCGAATGGAGCTACGCCAATACTTGCCTGATAACTGTTGTTGTAGGAGAATTCCACCAATGGTAAATACTTATCCCAACTCCCTTTGAAGTCTAGAACACAGAGTCTCAATAGATCTTCAAGAGTTTGGATAGTTCTTTTCGATTGTCCGTCTGTTTGAGGATGATAAGCCGAACTGAATCGTAAATCTGTACCCATAGCTTTCTGCAAACTGATCCAAAATCGTGAAGTAAATCTGGGGTCACGATCCGAAACTATAGATACTGGCATGCCATGCAACCTCACAATCTCATTCACGTACATATGAGCAAGACGTTTAAGGGAATAAGTCTCTCGTATCGGCAAGAAATGAGCAGACTTGGTTAATCTATCAACAATAACCCAAATCGCATCTAAGCCTTGAGAAACTTTGGGAAGACCCGTAACGAAATCCATCGTAATGTGTTCCCACTTCCATTTCGGAATCTCCAGTGGTTGCAATGGACCCTTCGGCACTTGATGCTCCGCCTTTACACGTTG
This sequence comes from Panax stipuleanatus, assembly GCA_020205555.1. Lineage (NCBI taxonomy): Eukaryota > Viridiplantae > Streptophyta > Magnoliopsida > Apiales > Araliaceae > Panax > Panax stipuleanatus. Next base: position 133,920,139 of record CM035124.1, on the reverse strand, counting down.
ACAAGTTAAACATCTCGAGACGAACTCCGCAATCTCTCTCTTCATATTGCCCCACCAAAATGTATGTCGAAGATCACGATACATTTTAGTACTCCCAGGATGGATCGCAAACGGTGTGTTGTGTGCCTCCATCATGATTCTATACTTCAAGTCGAAATCGTTAGGAACACAAAGTCTGGAGTTGACTCGAAGTATTCCATCTTCATCGATTCTCGCTTCTGAAATTGCACCTTCTTGCACCTTCTTCTTCATCTTCATCAGCTCCGCATCCGTAGCTTGAGCAGCTTTAACTTTATCAATCAAAGCTGGTTCTACGCGTATACTTGACATCATCGCACTCGTTTCTACATATGATCTTCTACTCAACGCGTCAGCTACCACGTCGCTTTTCCAGGATGGTATTGGATAGTATGATCGTAATCTTTCAACAGCTCAAGCCAACGTCGTTGCCGCATGTTGAGTTCCTTCTGAGTGAAGAAATATTTAAGGCTCTTATGATCCGTATAAATCTCCACTTTCTCTCCGTACAAGTAATGTCTCCAGATCTTCAACGCAAAAACGACAGCTGCTAACTCTAGATCATGAGTAGGATAATTCCTCTCATATTCTTTGAGTTGTCGCGACGCATAGGCTATGACTTTCCCATGTTGCATGAGAACACATCCTAACCCTTTGCCCGAAGCATCGCTGTAAATAACAAATCCATCCGAACCAGATGGTATTGTCAGAACAGGTGCCGAAATAAGTCTCCTCTTGAGCTCTTGGAAGCTCTTCTCGCATTCCTCATTCCAAACGAATTTCGTATCTTTCCGGGTTAACTGAGTTAATGGAGTAGTGATTCGAGAAAATCCCTCTACGAACCTCCGATAGTAACCAGCTAAGCCCAGGAAGCTTCGTACTTCAGTCACCGACTTAGGTTGCTCCCAGCTTTGTATTGCTTCAATCTTCGCCGGGTCCACAGATACTCCACGTTTCGATACCACGTGCCCAAGGAATGCTACTTCCTTAAGCCAAAATTCGCATTTCTTCAGCTTGGCATATAGCTTGTTCTCACGAAGCTTTTGAAGTACTAACTTCAAATGGTGTTCATGATCTTCACGGCATTTAGAATAGATGAGGATGTCATCAATAAAGACAACAACGAATTGATCTAAATACTCCTTAAATACACGGTTCATCATATCCATGAAAGCAGCAGGAGCATTAGTCAATCCAAAAGACATGACTAAGAACTCATAATGCCCGTACCGTGTTCTAAAAGCAGTCTTTGGAATATCCTCAGTTTTAATCTTCAACTGATGATATCCAGAACGAAGATCGATTTTTGAAAAGAATTGCGCTCCTTGCAACTGGTTGAACAGGTCATCAATACGAGGTAACGGATACCTATTCTTGATGGTGACATGGTTCAACTCCCGATAGTCAATGCAAAGTCGCATACTCCCGTCTTTCTTCTTTACGAATAAAACAGGAGCACCCCAAGGAGACGTACTAGGACGAATAAAACCGATGTCTAACAACTCTTGTAATTGAACCTTTAACTCCTGAAGTTCAATAGGAGCCATTCGATATGGGGTTTTAGAAATGGGCTTTGTACCGGGCTCAAGGTCAATAAAGAATTCAACTTCACGTTCTGGGGGTAGACCGGGAAGTTCTTCGGGAAATACATCAGGAAACTCATTAACAACGGAAATATCATTCAAATCTGATGTATTCTGATTTAGATCAGTGACATGAGCTAAGAAAGCTTGACATCCGTTTTTCAATAAACGAATAGCCTTGGGATTTGAAATGATATTGACTGATTTTAGTGGTTTGGTGGTTTGAATTCGTACAACAGGTTGATTAGGAATATGAAAACTAACAACCTTACGAAAACAATCAATTTTGGCATGGTAAGTGGTTAACCAGTCAATTCCTAAAATCACGTCAAATGCAAGTATTTTCAAAGATATAAGATCAACAGGTAAGGTAAGGGTACCAATCTGAATCGAGCAAGATTTGTAAACTGTAGATGTAACAAAGGTTTCTCCTAACGGAGTTTCAACAGATAAGTCAAAGTCTAATTTATCAGAAGTCAAGTTCAAACGTTGAGCACAAGCAGGTGAAATAAAGGAATGGGTAGCACCGGTATCTAACAAGGTATAAACTTCGCAAGAGTTTATGATCAGCTTACCCGTAATCACCTCGTGTGGATTCCTCGCGTTTTGGCCTGTCACGACAAACGCTCTTCCAGGAATCACCGACTTTGACTTGTCTGCAACCGCCTTTGGAATCACCACCCCCGCTGAACTTGGTTTCATAACAGGACAATCTCGAGCTATATGTCCTTCTTTTCCACAGTTATAGCATCCTTTGAACTGTTGTGGGCAGTTTGGGCTAATATGTCCCTCTTTCCCGCATTTAAAGCATACGACCGGTGGTCGTTCTCCTCCCCTCGAAACAGTTGATGCTGGTGCTGATGTCGACGTCTTCACGTTCTCATTGTTATACCTTCTCTTCTTGAAATCTCCCCCCGATTCGCTTCTTCTACTATCATGACCACGATAACCACCGGAGTGGTTACCGCTTCTGTCATACTTTCCTCCTCGCTGGTTATCATTGCTCCGATGACTGCTGCCACCGGTACGACCTTGGTTGTGGTCCCTCGGTTGAACATAATCATTATCTCGTTCTAATAACTGGGCCCTGTTTACTACATCCGAATATAAAGAAAACTTATGAGAAATGAGGTATTGACGTATTTCGGGTTTCAAACCTCTTAGAAACATCCGCGTCATACGTTCCTCATTCTCCACCAAATGAGGTGCAAACCTGGACAGCTCTGCGAACTTAGCCTCGTACTGGGATACCGTCATGTTGTTTTGCTCGAGTCTAATAAACTCTACTTCCTTCATATGACGAATACTTTCAGGAAAGTACTTGTCATTAAAAAGTTTCTGGAACGCTTTCCAAGACATCTTGAGTGCGGCAGGCTGGGTACGCTTCACGGATTCCCACCAGTAATCTGCCTCTCCACGGAACATAAACGTGGCGAATGGAACCTTCTGTTCCTCTGTACATCCCAAGACATCAAATATCTTGGTAATTTGTTTAATCCACGTCTCCGCCTTGATCGGATCTGGCTTTCCCAGAAACTCTGGTGGTCCCAATTCTTTGAACTGCTTGGCAGTGACAGCTCGCGTGTTGTTATTATCTCCACCTTTATGTTGCACACGAGTCTCCCTCGTCTGATTTTGCATAAACTGCAAAAAACTTCTAAACATCTCATCGTTTATCGTCTGACCAACGTTGTTTTCAGGATGAACATTGCCTTCTTGTTGCACGTTCTCCTGGTTAACGATTAAAGGTGTCTCCACGGTCTCATTCACTTCGTTGTTAACATTCTCAGCTGCCATTCTCAAATACTGCCAAACAAGGGTTAATTAAACAAGTCAACATATCACATATTAACCCTACGCTCCGACTGACCAATTAAATATCACATAAGCTTAGGTAGGACACACTAGCGAAGGATTTACTCGTCTCTCCCCTCCTAGTTCTATTCCCCGATCTCCGCCAGAGATCATATCCCTAAGCTCTGATACCAACTGTGACGCCCCCCAGAATAGGTCCATTCAACCCAACCCATTCTGAGTCGCCAAATACATGGTACAGAATTCAAATACAAACTTTATATCATACGGTCGTGCAAAATACGACCACACAACTGTGAGTCTCAATACAAATATGTAGAAAATATTAAGATTCAAACTAAGTCCTCATTACAATTATTATCACACTATTTATCAGAAATAGTGAGGACTACTACTGCTCTAACTCGTACCATCACTCTGTCCCCCGACTAGTCCCCGCAACATTCTCATTTCCTGAAGAGGACAATAGATGAAAAGGGTGAGCTCAACTAGCTCAGTAAAGAATATTATGACTAGGATAATGGGAAATAAATTATCGTTAGTCTTCAACAAATAAGATAAAATATAATGGACAACCAACTTCAGATCAATATTCGCAGCGAAAATAACAGTTCATTAGAAGAATTAAGCAGAGAATAAAGTCTACTATCTTCTATGATTTAAAAGTCCATCATCAATATTTTATCCCTGTAACATCAATAAATATACATCTCGAATAAAATATTCATCTTTGCACTACAGGCCAAAGATATTCATTTGTATCATCAGTGGTCATATTCATCTCAACACCTGTCATCTTTGCACTACAGGCCAAAGATATTCATCAGGTAATCATTCATCTTTGCTCTACAGGCCAAAGATATTCATCAAGTAATCATTCATCTTTGCTCTACAGGCCAAAGATATTCATCAAGTAATCATTCATCTTTGCTCTACAGGCCAAAGATATTCATCAAGTAATCATTCATCTTTGCTCTACAGGCCAAAGATATTCAGTTACATCACCTTTTAGAACTGAGAGTGATGAAAAATATTTTAAAAAAACGAATCCAGTGAGATAAAAGACAAAGACTAAGTATTCGTATTTTAGTATATCCAATTCAAAAATACCTCGTAATAATCAATTATGGAGCAAAATTCAAGAATAGAGCTCAAAACTTGGATACAATCAAAGATAGTAACCTTAACAGACAATTTGGACAAATAGAAGAAAAATAAATTTTCCCGTGAATAGTGCCGTATACGTGAATAGTGCCATATACGTGAATAGTAACCCCGACGGAAAAAGTAAGAATTTCAACATAAAATCCATGACAATATTTCTGTATAATGATATTGAAAAGAATAACATCATTTACGAAAGAAAATAACATCCCTTACCTCAAAAGATAATACCTCTGACTGAAATATCGGATATAATACCGAAGGAAACTTGCGCTGAATACTAATACTCAAAGTATTGAAATACTCACAAAAATACGCTCGATATTATAGAGAGAGAAAACTTCTGATTCTGGTGTGATTTTCAATTCTAACCTAAGCACCCTATTTATAGGAAAAGCTTAGGATGCCAAAGGAGACTAAATGAATAAAATAATATTTATTTTTTTTTAAATTTCCAGCCGCCGGCTGCTACCAAAAAAATCAGATTTTTCAACCAACAACAAAAGTGGGGCCCACCCTTTATAATATATATATTTTCTGAAACTTCAATAATTCATAACAAATAGCCCCTTCGTCAGAAAAATACAAATTCTATGTCCTTCCATAGAAAATTTAATTCTCTACAACTTTGCAGAAGGAAGTTTTTCCAAATTCCAAACATAAATTATCCGAAATCCAAAAACAGATGATTTCTCATACCAAAATATTGACAAAAGCTCACCAGCGCCAATTCCTTCTTTAATATCCACAAAATAAATATTTTCTTATCATATAAATCAATAATTAATTATTCACAAATAATATTATAGAACTACAATATTAACAACCAGGTCGTTCCCAGGACAGAGGGGGCCTTCCGATAAGGACTTCTCCTTACTGGCGCGCAATTAAATAACCCCTCCTAGACAGAACTTCCTTAGACATTGTCAATAATGCTATCTAATAATATTATTCAAATAATATGAATTATTGAGTTGATAACGTGAAATACTGTGCAACAACAATTATTGAATCAATACTACAAAATATCAACTGTAGCCATTATTGAATCAATCATAAAAAATAGCAACGTGGCAATTATTGAGTCAATAAAATATCAATGCAGCAATTATTGAGTCAATAATATAAAATATCAACGTAGCAATTATTGAGTCAATAATATAAAATATTGAACAGTAATTACTGTAACAATAATTGAGTAATGGCTTCTCACGTAAGACTCAATAATTCGAAATACTGTGCAATACCGTGTGCTACTATGCAACACCGTGTATCACTGTATTTTAACCACCGGGTATTTCAACAGTACTAACGGTAACAACCACGCCGTTATTTTGTAAAAAAGTTATTTCTGTCGCTTTCTATATCCGACAGTTATTTTGTTGTGGGGGCCCACAAATAGCTGCGCCGTCGTACGAATATTCCCCGACAACAAGAATATTCCACGACCAAACGAATATTCTCCGACAACAAGAATATTTTATAACCACTTGCTCATTTTAAAAAATGTTTGCACATTTCACCCATAACTTTCATATTTATCAAATCAACACCTTACTATTTCAAAATAATATATAAAGAAAACTAAATCTTTATTCATAAAAGTTGGGGTCTTACATAGAGAGTTAGAGAGAGATTGAGAGAAATTGTGAGTTGAAGAAGAAAGTTAAAGATTCTAAAGTCTATATCATCATCTTAACAGAGATTGCAAAGATAAATTCCTCAATATTAAGTTTTAAATTCATGTTCTTAATATTTTCCATTAAAACATATTTTAAGTTCTCTGTAAAAGCCTATTTTGTGATTAGTGCATAAATTGATGATATATCTGTTACTAAATGGTTATAACATATTTTCTATCATTTATTTATGCTTTAAAACAATCAAATTCATGAATATATGCTTTAAATAGAGATTTGATAGTTACAGAGTATGAAAAGTATGAATATGTCACATATGTACAAAATATCATGCTTTAATTGTTTATTAAACTTTAACTTGATAGTGGATTATGATTATGCATGTTTAAACGAACAAAACAAAATTCAAACGGACAGATTCGGAGTTATAACGAATCTGTAATGCCGAATTTCATGATTTCTCTTGAAACTTTGAAAAATACCAAAAAACAGTAAATTTTGGTGTTCTAATTCGAGTAATTACGTGATCTAAAGTGTTAAAAACATGCTAGAAGAATTGTATGATGTTTATGTTAAGTTTAAAAACTATGGATAACATTTAATGTGTTCTTTGAACATAATTTTTGCATTTTCGTGGGATATTTGGGCTGATGAACAGTGCAGTCGCGAACTACAGTTCATCATGCCGAGAACCCCTGTCCCGGCAGGCTTTTGAGTGTAGGACCCCCCGCTCCGTTGGGCATGCCGCCCCGGTGGGCATCTTGCAGCATAAACCCCCTCGGATCACAGAGTCGAAGTTGTTTTGGTTTTGTGTGTTTTAATCCATAACATGATGAGTTAACTTAATGTAATGAACATAATGACATATTAAGCATATATTGAGATGTTAGAACAATTTATTAACTTATTTTACTTGATTAATTGATAGGTTAAATACATTATGTAAACCCGTTATTCGTAAAGTCTAATAACGCGTTAAAGACTGATGTTTGTGATTCGGTCAGACTTAGAATTAATTTGTACTGTGAATGTAATGATATGTAGGATTAATTGAGGAACGAGATCTATTATTGTAGTTTTTGCATGAGGCAAATTTCCTAAACTTTACTTGTGACACACCCAAATTCGGGTACTTCATTTTCACGGAATTCGGTGTTCACTATCTAAATAAAACATAACTACTGCCCATAAATAAGGAATATAAAATAAATTACAACCTTTATAATTAAATAAAAATCTTCCTTATAAAAGGATTACAACTATAATAAAACATTTCCAAGGTTTTCTAACCTTAACGTCAATGCGGGAAAAAAATAAAACATCATAATCAATAAATATAAACAAGTCTTCACTTGTTCATCTTACTCTTGCCTTTACTAGTTGACGGTTCGCCAACTCTTTCGACTTTAGCTGCAAGGGTTATATAATGCAAGAGTGAGCAAACAAAAGCTCACTTGAAATGACAAACAATAGTGATGCTATAATATTGAATAGCTTCAACTGAATTGAATAATATTTCATTCATCGAATATCAAGAATTGAATATATAATTTTGAAATCTTCTGAGGGTCATAACACCTTGAACGATGTCTTAGGTTATAAATATTTTTATTTAAAACCTTTAACAGTCGTTAGACTATATGGACTCTTAACTCGTACTTAGGGTGATCAACCCTTCTTACCATGTATCGTGCACAAACATTTTAACGCTTTTGCATGGAAATCCCCTATTAATAGGGTTATTCATCTCAGTATTTATTTGACGAGTCCGCACCAAAGAAAGTTTGGTTTGAATAAGCTCAAAGGAAATTTGGAGTTCAACTGTCATCAACTAAAGAGTAGTTGAATCAACTTACAATAAATAAGAATTCAATAACAAAAGAATTACGAATCAACTACGAGTCTTAGCAATAGACTTTATATTAAATAGTCATGCTTTAGAAATAACTTAAAGCATTTCAAAGATTCAATAGACCTTACTTGAACAATTAAGTCAAGTTCTCATTATTTCAATAACGAACTTCAATAGTATATTTGCTCAATATAGAATTTAGAGAGTAAAATAACTTGCATAATTATAACAAGAAAGGATAGAACAACTTGCCTCAAGCGCAAGCTACAATTTATAATCATGTTCCATAATTATCCTACATATTACATTACGTTTGCAATATCGATTAGTTTCATAACCACTATGTTTAACCATTGAACTTCTTACTTAAGTTCAACTTAACAATGTGGTTTGTAAACTTAACTCGCTAACTAACCACATAACGTGATTTTAAACTCACAACATGCATATCACACGTGTGTAACATTTTAAACCATCATAATCATACCATATGTTAACAATATCTAAGTTCACATACAACATGTTATAATGAGACTTTAAATTGTCTTATACATGTCAACAATATATTATACTATTGTTTTATACACTTAACATGTCATCACATTAAGTTAGCTTATTATGTAATGCATAAAAACTACACAGAACACAAACACATTTTCTGGATAGCAAGTACACCCGCTAGGGCGGGTGTTTCTAAGCCAAATGGTGCCCTGGGGCGGATGCCCTTGCTGGTGGAAATCCTGGTTCGCGAACTGTGCAGGAAAAGAGCCAATTTGGCTTATTTCCTAGCACCAAATTCTGATTTTAACTAACATAATGCATATAAAACTTTATAAAAATATAATCTTAAACTTCTAACATGTTTTTAATATACATAAACACCACAACACATAATCAAAATACTTAATTTCATGAATTTTGAAGAAAACACCATTGTTAAGCGTTTTTGAAGAAAATAAACACTGTAACTTTATTTTTAAACCAAATCACACAATTCAAAGCATATTGATTTTGTTTTTTTAACATATTATCATAATCTATGATCAATTTATATAATAGGGTATCATCTAACACAAATTTTGACAATTAAAGAACTATTTTCCAAAACTAATTCACTGTAAATTGCTATGAACATGATTTCTTCATGTTCATCATATTTACATGAATTGAACAATTTAGACTATCATATAACACCTATATAATAGTATATAGACAATATAACATGTAATAATTATAATCACATGATTTTCATAAAAACTAATTACAGAGAAATAAAACTTGAAGAACAGTAAAGACATAATTTTAATAATCAAGAGTTTAGATTATACCCTTTGATTTTTGGAGAAAGGAGATGAATATGGATGATGATGATAATCTTGCTTTTGATTTCTCAAAGCTTTCTTCTTTCTCTTTTCTCTATTTTCTTTCTCTGCTCTCTCTTTCTCTGTTCTTTCTAACTCTCTTATTATCTAACGTAGTTATAAAATATAGTATAACTGATATATAGATATAATATACATATATATATATATATATAACTGATAAACATAGTAACCCGTATTAAATATAATATCAGTTATACGTTATTTGAAAATCAAAAGCCATAAGGTTTGTTTGGAAAAACCATTTAATTTTAAAAATAAATTTTTAGTAGTTAAGGCCCTGTTTGGAAAAACAGAATTAAAATATATTTAAGGGCCTTGTTTGGCAAAACTAATTTAAAATCCTTTTATTTTATTTTAATAACTCCTTTAACACATAATTTCCAATGTCACACTTTATTTAATTAAATCCTAAGATTCTAATTTAATTAAATACAAGCTAACATTCATTCATTAATTAAAATTGCCACATAATACTAAATTGCTACAGAATTACAATTACTTACTAATCATGATCTCATGTAACATTTACTACGTAATATTCATCTAATTTAATTATCTCAATTTAAATTAGAACTACACCACAAAATTGCTTACACATTAATTAAATATTAAATACTCATTTAATTAACATATTGTACTTAATTAAATTAATTCATAACATAATCACATCAATTATTTATTTAACTTAATAAAAAATCAATTAAAATATTTATTTAATTCAATAAATATTTAAAACTAATATACAAAATCTCATTCGTTACAATCTTCCCTCCTTAAAAGGATTCTGTCCCCAGAATCACAACTAAAAAAAAACTCATTCGTTACATTCTTCCCCCCTTAAAAAGATTCTGTCCCCAGAATCGATATACAAGGAATTAAACAAACAATTAGGGATAGGTTTTTATCATTACATCTTCGAGTTTCCATGTAGCTTTTTCAGTACTGTGGTTCCTCCAGATTACCTTAACAGAAGGAATCACTTTGTTTCTAAGTACTTGTTCTTTTCTGTCAACTATTTGAACAGGAACCTCTTCATACGTTAGGTCTTTATCAAACTGTAAAGGTTCATACTCTATCACATGCTTGTAGTCGTGTTTGTACGGTCGCAACACGAAAATATGAAAGACGTTATGTATATTATCTAGCTTCGAAGGTAACGCAATCTCGTAAGCTACCTCACCAACCTTTCGCAGTATCTCAAAAGGTCCAATGAATTGAGGACTCAGTTTTCCGTTCTTGCCAAATCGAATCTTCCCCTTCCAGGAGATACCTTCAGGAAAACGAAACTTTCCTTCTTCAAACTCTCGATTCTGACTATGATAATCGACATACTTCTTCTGTCTGTCTTGAGCAGCAACCAATCTCATTCTGATTATCTTGACAATCTCAGTAGTTTGTTGCACCAATTCTGGTCCCAATAGTTGTCGTTCACCGACCTCATCCCAACACAATGGAGTCCTGCATTTCCTGCCATATAATGCTTCGTAAGGTGGCATGCCAATACTTGCATGGTAACTATTGTTGTAGGTGAACTCCACCAACAGTAGATGATCATCCCAGCTTCCTTTGAAGTCCATAATACAACCTCTGAGCATATCCTCTAAAGTCTGAATCGTTCTCTCGCTTTGGCCACCAGTTTGTGTAACGATTGAGAATTTTATATGTTAATTATAAATATTTATTAAATCAAATAAATATTTTATGAAATTTATTTGTGAAGATAAATAAATAAATTGTGCGATTGTTGTGGACAATTTAATTAAGTGTTATATGATTAATTAAATTGATATGTTAGCAATGGTGTAGCATCATTTTAATTTAATGGGGAATAATTTAATTAGAGTTAATGTTATGTGCTAAGTGATAATAATTTGTTAGACGAATTATGTTTAATAAAGGAAATTCAATTGTGTGACAATTTGGTATTATGTGAATGTTAGTTTATTTAATTGAATTAGAGTATTGTAATTTAATTAAATAAGTGTAATATTTAATTTATGGATTTAAAGAGTTATTAAAAGACTAGAAAAGGATTTTAAAGTGTTTTACCAAATAATGCCCTTGTACTTGTTTAATCTTATTTGACCCAAACAAGGCCTTAGCACTAAAAACCTATTTTTCTAAGAGGTTGCCAAACATAGCCTTGGACTTTTCAAATTTTGTAACCTATGTTATTAATAAGAATTAATATGGTTATAAGTATTATATTTATTATATATAAGTTACATATATATTATATATGTATATTGTATATTGTATAATATATGTTAAGTTAAAAGTTACGTTAGTTTTACAAAACAAAGAAAGAAAGAAGAAGAGGGTTAGAGAGAATTGTCAGAGAAGAAGAAGAGAGAAGAGGAAGAAAGGCTTGAGAAGGCATAAGAGGATCATCATCTTCATCATCTCTTCTCTTTAAGTAAAACTAGTAAGGTTATACCCTAACCCTTGTACTCAATTCTTATGTGTTGTAATTCTTTTTTATCAAATTAGGTTTTTACAATCATGAAATTATATGTATATATGGTGTTCATATGTTTTCATATGTAATTGTATGCCATGAAAGGGTTTTCAAAATACAATTGTTGTAAAAACAAGTTTTCAAAGCATATTCTTTTATGTTTTCATAGTTTTAGAACTCTATGTGAAAGTCTCTTTGTGAAAGCTATTTATTTTGATATGTGAATGAGATATGTATGTATATATATACATATATATATATATATATATATATATATATATATGTTTACATGAGGGTTTCATAGTTGTTTAAGAATTTCAATTCATAAGTATATGATGAATACTATGAAATTCATGTTCATAGTGTTAGATTATGAATTTATGTTGAAAATTTCTTTAAATTCTTGATGTGAGCATGAATTATGTGTAATATGTGATATAACATGATTATATATGAGTTATATGGTTGTTCTAGCAATTCAATCAATGAATTTTTGATAAACAATAGGAAGTGTGTTCATAGTGATTTTCGGTGAAGTTATTTCTGAAAAACGGCTTTTAAAACTATCAAATTGATGTTGATTTTGAGTCATTGTTAAAATTGATCATGTATTAAGTTAATATGTTAAGAATATGAGTGATTACAATTGGAATCACTTGAATTGGATGAAAAACGAATTCGTAGTTGCAATTTTCGTCAAGAACGCTTAAAATTGTGTTTTCTTTGAAAATCATGAAATCTTGTTTTGGATTATGTATTTTATGGATTATATATGTTATGAGCATGTTAATAAGTTTAAAATATTGTTAGTATCAAGTTTTATGTTTATCATATTGGAAAAAAATCGAATTCGGTGTGAAGGAATGAGCCAAATTGGCTTAATTCTCCACCAGTTCGCGAACCAAGTGGTGCAGCAGGGGGAGCACCCGCCCCAGCGGGTGTATTGCCCTATGGGGACCCGCCCCAGCTGGTGATGTTGCTGCCCAAAAAATTTTGAGTTTTATTTTTGAGTTTTTATGCCACGTTTGTTAAGCTAACTTGTTTCTAAGACTTGGAAAGTGAAAGGTGTAATAAGATTACATGTTTTTGATGTGTTTAAGTTAGATTGAAATATATTATGAATGTGTTACATGTGTGTGTGTGTGTGTTGCTTTCACGAGGCACACAACACGATTCATTGAGTTATAGGCTTATGAATGTATGCCGTGAGTACAAACTCACGTACTTGACTAATTAGCAACCAATATGATAAATTATATTGTGAGTTGGACATAGATATGAAGTTCGATGGTTTAAATATTGTAGTTGGATACTAATAGATGGTTTGAATATAATATAAATGTGTAGGGTGTTTGTGAAGTGGTTATAATTGTTAAAGTGTAGCTTGCGCTTAAGGCAAGTTCTCTTACCCTTATTCTTTTATGTTAAGCAAGTTTCTAAACTTGTTATTTATATTGTGCAAGTTCTTTAAGCTACTCTTGAATGCTACACAAGCCTATTCATTGTATATTTTCATTGTGCAAGTTTCCTAACCCTTGCTCAAGAAATCATGAAAGTTCATTCACGTTCTTTAACTTGTTATATGTGGTACAAGTTATACCACACTCATAAAGCGTAAGTATTAAAGCGTTATTTTAGTAATATGATCTTGACTTAGTTGTTCAAGTATGATCTACTTAGTCTATCGAATGCTTTAAGTTGTTTCTAAAAGCATGCCTATCTATTATGAAGTTTATTGTCATATTTTGCAATTGGTTCATGATTCTTATATTATTGAACTGTAAAGAACTGAAAGTCGATTCAACTACTCCTAGTTGATGATAGTTGAACTCTAAAGTTCCCTTATCTATCCAAACCAAACTTTCTTTGGTGCGGACTTGTATTCAATTTCTGAGAAGGAACAACCCTATTAATTAGGGGATATTTTATGCGAAAGCGTTAAGATGGTTGTGCACAATTCATGGTACAAAGGGTTGATCCCCCTGAGTACGAGTTAATGTCTATAGTCTTATTGACTGTTAAAGGTTTAAATAGAAATATTTATAACCTAGGACAATGGTTCAAGGTCTTATGACCCTCAGATGATTCCATATTCGAATTCTATATATTGATGAAAGAATTATAATTCAATTCTTTATATTGATGAAAGTAAAGTTATTCAAACTCTTTTGAAAATATTCACTTATGTCATATCACTGTTGTATTTTCAAGTGAGCTTTTGTTTGCTCACTCTTGCCTGCTTTACCACCACTTGCAGTTGAGACCAAGAATGTTAACATACCATCAACAAGTAAAGGAAAAGGAAAGATGAGTAAATGAAGGCTTGTTATGTCAAGTTGCTTTTGTAATAAGACTTAGTTGGTTATGTTTATGTTTCCGCATTTACGTTATCTGAATGATGTTAAGGTTTAGATAACCCTGGGATTTTATTGAACAAGTTGTCATTCTTTCTAGAGGGAGATTTTTATTAAGGTTTTATGAAGGTTGTAATTAGTTTAAAATTATTTATTACTGGGTAGATGTATGTTTTAATTAGAAAGTGAACACCAAATCATGTGGAAACGAAGTACCCGGATTTGGGGGTGTCACAGGTTGGTATCAAAGTCATAGGTTATGAAACCTTAGGTGGGGAAAAACCTTAGGTAGCAGCCTTATGGTAAGATCGAAAAGATAGATGTGATAGGTAAAGATAATAAACTACCTTATGTGCTATGTGTTTACGTTCAAGTATTCGAAGGGTGACGACTCGATATCACGTAATAATAAGCTTTAAAATTCTTTTGTCAGGATGACGAACGTTGGAGAACCTAGTCAGGCTAGAGAGGTTGTACCTCAGGTTCCTAGAGAGGAGGAGCCCCGTGACATGCATGTTGTCTGGGAGCAGCTGGTTAGGAGAGAGCCATCTCCAGTGATCACCATAGCTGGTCGGGAGCGTGTGCTGACACCTATTCTAGAGGATGAGGACGAGGACGAGTCTGAAGAGGAGGAAGAGGAGGAAGAGGATCCCGAAGAGGAATTCCCACCTCACCCTACTAGTACTGAGATGTACGAGGCTGTCTACGATAGCAACGTGGAGCTTCATGGACGAGTAGGAGATCTCGAGGAAACTATCCAACAACGAGACAATACGATCGAGGAAATGGCAAATGACCTGGGAGATGCACAGTGGAACCTAATACATATGGAGGTTGATAGAGATGCTGCTCGATTTGAACTGGCAAAGCTGAATCAAGACATCCAAGAGGAATCGAGGAAGCGTGCCAGGGCTGAAGAGTCAAGCTTGAGGGCTAATCAACGAGCTGATCGAGCTAAAGATGAAGCTGAGGCCAAGAGGGCCAAGCTGAGGGAAACGGAATATGCTTTTCATACAGCGATAGAAAGAGCTCAGGACTGTATTTTCTACTACCTAGCTCAGTTCCAAGGTTTACCGTGGTATGTGGTGGACCGAAGAACGGTAATTCGGTTAATGGAAGAGGAACGCAGAGAGGCTGTGCGACGTATTAATATGCCTAGGCAGTAGCAGCAATAGCAGTAATAGTAGTAGTAGCAGTAGTAGTAGAGCTTTTGTTTATGTGTTGCTTTTGTAGTAAATAAAGTAAATTCCATAATTGAGATAAGACTGGGATAAGTTGATATTGTAATCCTGCAACTTTTTCAGTTCAGGAAGGATGATGTAAGTGGCAGAAATGCTATCTAATTGATATTTTTAAACTACGACTTATGAATAAAAGAAGTTTATTGACGTGCTTTGTGTTTTATGTGAACTGAGATATTCAAACCTTTAAGTGTGAACTTGAATACTTAAGATTTGAATAAAGGATCTAATAATAATATTTTCTTATCAGAAAATGCCTCCTAGAAGAAGAGTAACACTTCCAAACCCCGAGGGTTCAACAAACAATAACAATAACGATGCAACAAACCCTAACGCGGTTCAGCAATTAGTAAACCTGCTGGCAGGAGCAGTGGCGAATCAGCCGCAAGTGCAAGCCACGACGTTTAAAGAGTTTAAGGCAGTAGGACCGTCGGAATTTAAGGGATCGACAAACCCTATAGATGCTCAGACGTGGATTATAGAAATAGAAAAGGTATTTGACGTAGCTAGGGTCAGTGAAGACCAGAAAATGGCATTTGCAACTTTTATGTTGAAGTCAGATGCTAGCTTCTGGTGGCAGGCGAATAAGACTAGAGAGAGAGAAGGAGTCATAGCGTGGGAACATTTCAAAGAGATGTTCTACGAGATATACTTCCCAGTGAGTTCGCAAGATCAGATGGAGGTCCAATTCTTAGAGCTGAAGCAGGGAACGATGTCAGTGTCAGAATACGCGACGAAGTTTAATGAACAGGCCAGGTTCGCTACTTACCAGGTCAGCACGGATGCTAGGAATGCGAGGAGGTTTGAGCGGGGACTGAAACCCTGGCTCTACAGCAAGGTCTCTATGTTCCAGCTAAACACGTTTGCAACCATGCTGGAAAAGGCTATTCTAGCTGAAGGGGGAAGCGAAGCGGTGAATAAATTCAACCAAGATAAGAAGAAGAAGAATGAAACGGAAACTAAGGCTAGTGGTAGCGGGGCTATCCATCAGAAGAGGAAGTGGAATGACAATAACTCTGCTGGGAGTCAGCAGGGAGGCCAGCAGAAGAGGAAGCTCGAAGCGTGTGCTACATGCGGGAAGACTCACACTGGAGTGTGCATGAAAGGGAAACGCGTATGCTATAAATGTGGTCAGGAAGGCCACATCGCGCCATATTGCCCAAACCCCAAGAAAGGAGCTTGTTATATATGTGGATCCAAGGATCACATGGCTCGTAATTGCCCTAAGAAGCCAGCAACAGGGTCAATAGGGAATGGAGGGAAGGACAATGGCAGCACTCTGACTCTTGCCGGACCATCGCCACTACAGGTCTTTCGACCCACTGCCCGCACATTCAACATGACGGTGCAAGATGCGGTGCAATCAAAAGATGTGGTGGCAGGTATTATTCCGATCAATAGTATAAATGCATATGTATTATTTGATTCGGGTGCTACTTGTTCATTCATATTTGATGATTTTGCTAAAACCCTAGACTTACCTGTAGAGGAGTTAGTTTACCCTTTGAGCATAGAAATTGCGAATAGGGAGATTATTCCTGTTAGGAGTGTTTATAGGAATTGTAGACTGGACATTAAAGGTCAGGAACTTAAAGTAGATTTGATTCCGATTAAACTTGGGGAATTCAACGTCATACTAGGTATGGACTGGTTGTTCAACCATGGGGCGATAATCGACTGTCAGAAGAAGTTAGTAAACCTTACGACTCCGTCAAAGTTGGTGTTCTATGGTAGTAAATCGCCTAGACAAGCGAATTGTCTGACGGTGATGCAAGCCAAGAAACTTTTGATGCAAGGCTGTGTAGGATATTTAGCCTACATAGTAGATACGCGTAAGGAGAGCCCTAAGGTAGAGGAGATATCGGTAGTTAAGGAGTTTGTGGATGTTTTTCTGAGCGATTTACCAGGACTTCTGCCAGATAGGGAGACAGAGTTCATTATCGATTTAGCGCCGGGAACTGCTCTAATTTCAAAGGCTCCATATCGAATGGCTCCAGTCGAGATGAAGGAACTGATGGTTCAACTACAAGAACTGTTAGACAAGAAGTATATCCAACCGAGCGTTTCGCCGTGGGAAGCGCCTGTTTTATTCGTGAAGAAGAAGGATGGATCGATGCGTCTCTGCATTGATTATAGGGAGTTGAATAAAGTTACGATCAAAATAGGTATCCTTTACCTAGGATCGATGACTTGTTTGATCAACTGAAGGGTGCGAAGTACTTCTCAAAAATCGATTTGAGAAGCGGGTATCATCAGTTGAAGGTGAGGAAGGAAGATATACCGAAAACTGCTTTTAGAACTCGGTATGGTCATTACGAGTTCTTGGTGATGTCATTTGGTCTTACGAATGCCCCAGCTACATTTATGGACCTAATGAACAGGGTGTTCAAGCCATTTCTGGACAAGTTTGTGGTAGTGTTTATAGATGACATCCTGGTTTATTCCAAGACCGAGGAGGAGCATGCTAAACACTTAAGACTAACCTTAGAAGCACTGAGACGAGAAAAGCTTTACGCTAAATTCTCAAAATGCAAATTTTGGTTGGAACGTGTGCAATTTCTTGGCCACGTGATCGACAAGAATAGTATTTCGGTAGATCCGTCAAAGGTTGAAGCGGTAATGAATTGGGATCAGCCGAAGACGCCGTCTGAAGTGAGGAGTTTCTTGGGATTGGCAGGTTGTTACCGGAGATTTATCCAAGACTTTTCTAAAATTGCAACTCCGTTAACGAATCTGACTCGTAAAACAGTTAAGTTTGTTTGGACGGAGAAGTGTGAGGAGAGTTTTCAAGAGTTGAAGAAGAGGTTGAGTACTGCTCCTGTATTATCTTTACCGGATAGTTCGGGAAATTTCATGGTATATAGTGATGCCTCACATAAAGGATTAGGCTGTGTGTTGATGCAGAGCGGCAAAGTCATTGCCTATGCGTCACATCAGCTGAAGGACTACGAGAAGGGGTATCCGACCCATGACTTGGAGTTGGCAGCAGTAGTGTTTGCTCTAAAGATTTGGAGACACTACTTATATGGAGAGAAGTGTGAAATGTACACAGATCACAAGAGTCTGAAGTATATCTTTACCCAGAAGGATTTGAACATGCGCCAAAAGAGATGGTTGGAACTGATTAAAGACTACGATTGCGAGATACTTATCATCTGGGTAAAGCTAACGTTGTCGCCGACGCTTTGAGCAGGAAAGGTCGGGAGAAGCTGAATATGTTAACTGATCAGGATCAGTTAATAGAGAAGATGGCTAGATTAGAGCTGGAACTAAAGTTTCCAAAGAAATTGGATGAAAAGTTGTTCCAAGTAACCACTGGTTCTACAATTGTGGACAAGGAAAAAGAAGCTCAACTTCACGATGAAGAATGCGAGAAGATTCAAAAGAGAATAGCTGATGGCGAAGAGGTTAAATTCAAGATCGACAGTGAGGATCTGCTACGATTTGAAGGTAGAGTCTGGGTACCGCCAGTATCGTTAGTTAAGGAGGAAATCTTGAGCGAAGCTCACAGCTCGAGATATTCAATTCACCCTGGGAGTACGAAGATGTACCAGGATCTCAGGCATTATTTCTGGTGGCCGAATATGAAGAAGGATGTAGTTGAATGCGTTGTCAAATGTCTAACTTGTCAAAAAGTCAAGGCATAACACCAGAGACCTAGCGGATTGCTGCAACCGTTAGAAATTCTAGAGTGGAAGTGGGAGCATATCACGATGGATTTCGTGGTTGGTCTTCCAGCGACTCAGAAAGGTTTCAATGCAATATGGGTTATTGTGGATCGACTGACGAAGTCAGCCCACTTTTTACCAATCAGGATTAAATATAACTTGGAACAATTAACTAAATTATACGTTAAGGAGATTATTTCTCGACATGGTGTTCCAGTGTCGATTATGTCAGACAGAGATCCGCGTTTTACATCAAATTTCTGGAAGCGTTTACAAGAATGTTTGGGAACGCAGTTGTGAATGAGTACAGCGTACCATCCTCAAACCGATGGCCAGAGCGAGAGAACAATTCAGACGCTTGAGGATATGCTGAGAGCATGTGTGATGGACTTCAAAGGAAGCTGGGACGATCATCTACCGTTGGTGGAGTTCGCCTACAATAATAGTTACCACGCGAGTATAGGCATGCCGCCTTACCAAGCGTTATACGGCAGAAAGTGCAGAACTCCTCTATGCTGGAATGAAGTCGGTGAACGTCAGCTGTTGGGACCGAAATTGGTACAACAAACTGCTGAAATTGTGAAGCTGATCAGAACAAGATTGGTTAGCTGCTCAGGACAGACAGAAGAAATATGCCGATCAACATCGACAAAACCGAGAATTCTTACCAGGAAGCTTCGTTTTCCTAAAGGTATCTCCCTGGAAGGGGAAGATTAGATTTGGCAAGAAAGGGAAACTGAGTCCCCGATTTATTGGACCTTTTGAGGTATTATGAAAAGTTGGCGAGGTAGCTTACGAAGTGGCATTACCTCCGGAACTCGAGAATATACATAACGTATTTCATATTTCCGTGTTACGGCCTTACAAACACGACTATAAACATGTAATAGAATACGAGACTTTACAATTTGATAAAGACTTAACTTATGAAGAGGTTCCTGTTCAAATTATTGACAGAAAGGAACAAGTACTTAGGAATAAAGTGATACCTTCTGTTAAGGTAATTTGGAGGAACCACAATGCTGAAGAAGCTACGTGGGAACTCGAAGATGTTATGATGAAGTCTTATCCTCAATTATTTGCTTAATTGAAGTGTGTAACCCCTTAGATATCGATTCTGGGGACAGAATCCTTTTAAGGAGGGAAGACTGTAACGATTGAGAATTTTATATGTTAATTGTAAATATTTATTGAATTAAATAAATATTTTATGGAATTTATTTGTGAAGATAAATAAATAAATTGTGCGATTGTTGTGGACAATTTAATTAAGTGCTTTATGATTAATTAAATTGATATGTTAGCAATGGTGTAGCATCATTTTAATTTAACGGGGAATAATTTAATTAGAGTTAATGTTATGTGCTAAGTGATAATAATTTGTTAGACGAATTATGTTTAATAAAGAAAATTCAATTGTGTGACAATTTGGTATGATGTGAATGTTAGTTTATTTAATTGAATTAGAGTGTTGTAATTTAATTAAATAAGTGTAATATTTAATCTATGGATTTAAAGAGTCATTAAAAGACTAGAAAATGATTTTAAAGTGTTTTACCAAACAATGCCCTTGTACTTGTTTAATCTTATTTTACCCAAACAAGGCCTTAGCACTAAAAACCTATTTTTCTAAGAGGTTGCCAAACATGGCCTTGGACTTTTCAAATTTTGTAACCTATGTTATTAATAAGAATTAATATGGTTATAAGTATTATATTTATTATATATAAGTTACATATCTATTATATATGTATATTGTATATTGTATAATATATGTTAAGTTAAAAGTTACTTTAGTTTTACAAAACAAAGAAAGAAAGAAGAAGAGGGTTAGAGAGAATTGTCAGAGAAGAAGAAGAGAGAAGAGGAAGAAAGGCTTGAGAAGGCATAAGAGGATCATCATCTTCATCATCTCTTCTCTTTAAGTAAAACTAGTAAGGTTATACCCTAACCCTTGTACTCAATTCTTATGTGTTGTAATTCTTTTTTATCAAATAAGGTTTTTACAATCATGAAATTATATGTATATATGGTGTTCATATGTTTTCATATGTAATTGTATGCCATGAAAGGGTTTTCAAAACACAATTGTTGTAAAAACAAGTTTTCAAAGCATATTCTTTTATGTTTTCATGGTTTTAGAACTCTATGTGAAAGTCTCTTTGTGAAAGCTATTTATTTTGATATGTGAATGAGATATGTATGTATATATATACATATATATATATATATGTTTACATGAGGGTTTCATAGTTGTTTAAGAATTTCAATTCATAAGTATATGATGAATACTATGAAATTCATGTTCATAGTGTTAGATTATGAATTTATGTTGAAAATTTCTTTAAATTCTTGATGTGAGCATGAATTATGTGTAATATGTGATATAACATGATTATATATGAGTTATATGGTTGTTCTAGCAATTCAATCAATGAATTTTTGATAAACAATAGGAAGTGTATTCATAGTGATTTTCGGTGAAGTTATTTCTGAAAAACGGCTTTTAAAACTATCAAATTGATGTTGATTTTGAGTCATTGTTAAAATTGATTATGTATTAAGTTAATATGTTAAGAATATGAGTGATTACAATTGGAATCACTTGAATTGGATAAAAAACGAATTTGTAGTAGCAATTTTCGTCAAGAACGCTTAAAATTGTGTTTTCTTTGAAAATCATGAAATCTTGTTTTGGATTATGTGTTTTATGGATTATATATGTTATGAGCATGTTAATAAGTTTAAAATATTGTCAGTATCAAGTTTTATGTTTATCATGTTGGAAAAAAATCGAATTCGGTGTGAAGGAATGAGCCAAATTGGCTTAATTCTCCACCAGTTCGCGAACCAAGTGGTGCAACAGGGGGAGCACCCGCCCTAGCGGGTGTATTGCCCTATGGGGACCCGCCCCAGCTGGTGATGTTGCTGCCCAAAAAATTTTGAGTTTTATTTTTGAGTTTTTATGCCACGTTTGTTAAGCTAACTTGTTTCTAAGACTTGGAAAGTGAAAGGTGTAATAAGATACATGTTTTTGATGTGTTTAAGTTAGATTGAAATATATTATGAATGTGTTACATGTGTGTGTGTGTGTGTTGCTTTCACGAGGCACACAACACGATTCATTGAGTTATAGGCTTATGAATGTATGCCGTGAGTACAAACTCACGTACTTGACTAATTAGCAACCAATATGATAAATTATATTGTGAGTTGGACATAGATATGAAGTTCGATGGTTTAAATATTGTAGTTGGATACTAATAGATGGTTTGAATATAATATAAATGTGTAGGGTGTTTGTGAAGTGGTTATAATTGTTAAAGTGTAGCTTGCGCTTAAGGCAAGTTCTCTTACCCTTATTCTTTTATGTTAAGCAAGTTTCTAAACTTGTTATTTATATTGTGCAAGTTCTTTAAGCTACTCTTGAATGCTACACAAGCCTATTCATTGTATATTTTCATTGTGCAAGTTTCCTAACCCTTGCTCAAGAAATCATGAAAGTTCATTCACGTTCTTTAACTTGTTATATGTGGTACAAGTTATACCACACTCATAAAGCGTAAGTATTAAAGCGTTATTTTAGTAATATGATCTTGACTTAGTTGTTCAAGTATGATCTACTTAGTCTATCGAATGCTTTAAGTTGTTTCTAAAAGCATGCCTATCTATTATGAAGTTTATTGTCATATTTTGCAATTGGTTCATGATTCTTATATTATTGAACTGTAAAGAACTGAAAGTCGATTCAACTACTCCTAGTTGATGATAGTTGAACTCTAAAGTTCCCTTATCTATCCAAACCAAACTTTCTTTGGTGCGGACTTGTATTCAATTTCTGAGAAGGAACAACCCTATTAATTAGGGGATATTTTATGCGAAAGCGTTAAGATGGTTGTGCACAATTCATGGTACAAAGGGTTGATCCCCCTGAGTACGAGTTAATGTCTATAGTCTTATTGACTGTTAAAGGTTTAAATAGAAATATTTATAACCTAGGACAATGGTTCAAGGTCTTATGACCCTCAGATGATTCCATATTCGAATTCTATATATTGATGAAAGAATTATAATTCAATTCTTTATATTGATGAAAGTAAAGTTATTCAAACTCTTTTGAAAATATTCACTTATGTCATATCACTGTTGTATTTTCAAGTGAGCTTTTGTTTGCTCACTCTTGCCTGCTTTACCACCACTTGCAGTTGAGACCAAGAATGTTAACATACCATCAACAAGTAAAGGAAAAGGAAAGATGAGTAAATGAAGGCTTGTTATGTCAAGTTGCTTTTGTAATAAGACTTAGTTGGTTATGTTTATGTTTCCGCATTTACGTTATCTGAATGATGTTAAGGTTTAGATAATCCCTGAGATTTTATTGAACAAGTTGTCATTCTTTCTAGAGGGAGATTTTTATTAAGGTTTTATGAAGGTTGTAATTAGTTTAAAATTATTTATTACTGGGTAGATGTATGTTTTAATTAGAAAGTGAACACCAAATCATGTGGAAACGAAGTACCCGAATTTGGGGGTGTCACAGTTTGAGGATGGTATGCCATACTCATTCATAATTGCGTTCCCAAGCATTCTTATAATCGCTTCCCAAAATTCGACGTAAAACGTGCATCCCTGTTGGACACAATCGATACTGGAACACTGTGCCTCGAAATAATTTCCTTAACGTACAGCTTCGCCAACTGATCCAAGTTGAATCTAATCTTGATCGGTAAGAAGTGCGCTGACTTCGTCAATCGATCCAAAAAAACCCATACTACATCGAAACCCTTCTGAGTCGTTGGAAGACCAACCACAAAATCTATCATGATATGCTCCCACTTCCATTCCGAAATCTCTAGCGGTTGTAGTAATCCACTTGGTCTCTGATGTTCTGCTTTGACCTTCTGGCACGTTAGACATTTTGCAACGTATTCAGCAACGTCTCTCTTCATATTCGTCCACCAGAAATGGTGTCTGAGATCCTGGTACATCTTCGTACTCCCAGGGTGAATTGAATATCTCAAACTGTGAGCTTCGTCCAAAATCTCCTCTTTGACTTTTGGTACTGGCGGTACCCAGATTCTCCCTTCAAATCGTAGTAGTCCATCATTATCGATCTTGAACTTTATCTCTTCACCATCGGTTACTCTCTTCCGAATCTTCTCACACTCCTCATCACGAAGTTGTGCCTTTTTCACCTTGTCCACCAAGGTTGAACCGGTAGTTACTTAGAATAACATCTTATCCAACTCCTTCGGATGCTTAATTTCCAGCTCCAATCTAACCATCTCATTTAACAACTATTCTTGAGCAGTTAATATCATTAACTTCTCCCGACCCTTCCTGCTTAAAGCGTCGGCAACAACGTTAGCTTTACCTAGATGGTAAAGAATCTCGCAATCGTAGTCCTTGATAAGTTCCAACCATCTCCTTTGGCGCATGTTCAAATCTTTCTATGTAAAGATATATTTCAGACTCTTATGATCTGTGTATATCTCATACTTTTCTCCATATAGGTAGTGTCTCCATATCTTCAGAGCAAACACTACTGCCGCCAATTCCAAGTAATGGGTCGGATACCCTTTCTCATAATCCTTCAGCTGACGTGATGCATAGGCAATAACCTTGCCAGTTTTGCATCAGCATACAGCCTAATCCCTTATATGAAGCATCACTGTATACTACAAAATTTTATGTACTATCCGACTAATGACAACATAGGCGCAGTACTCAATCTCTGCTTCATTTTTTGGAAGCTCTCCTCACACTTTTCGGTCTAAACAAACTTAACCATCTTGGATAAATTTGTCAACAGAGTTGCGATTTTGGAAAAGTCTTGGCATAAATCTTCTGTAGTAACCTGCTAATCCCAAGAAACGTCACTTTTGATGGTGTCTTTGGCTGATCCCAATTCATTACAGCTTCAACGTTCGACGGATTTACTGAAATCCCATCTTTATCGATCACGTGGCCAAGAAATTTCACGCGTTCTAACTAAAATTCGCATTTCGAGAATTTCACGTATAGCTTCTCATGTCTTAGTGATTCTAATGTTAGCCTCAAATGTTCATTATGTTCCTCCTCAGTTTTGGAATAAACCAAAATATCATCTATGAACACCACTACGAACTTGTCTAGGAATAGCTTAAATACCCTATTCATTAAGTCCATAAATGCCGCTGGTGCATTCGTTAGACCAAATGACATTATTAAGAACTCTCAATGTCCATACCGAGTTCTAAAGGCCGTCTTCGGTATATCTTCTCTTATCACCTTCAACTGATGATACCCACTTCTTAAATCTATTTTTGAGAAGTATCTAGCACCCTTCAGTTGATCAAATAAGTCATTGATCCTAAGTAAAGGATACCTATTCTTGATCGTGACTTTGTTCAACTCTCTATAATCAATGCAAAGTCGCATCGATCCATCCTTCTTCTTGACGAACAATACTGGCGCTCCCCACGGCGATACGCTCAGCTGAATATACTTCTTGTCCAGCAATTCTTGCAATTAAACCATCAATTCCTTCATCTTGACTGGAGCCATTCTGTACGGGGCTTTCGATATCGGAGCAGTCCCCGGTGCTAAGTCGATCATGAACTCTATCTCTCTATCTGACTAAAGTCCTGGCAAATCGCTCGAAAATACGTCCACAAACTCCCTAACCACTGATATCTCTTCTATCTTCAGACTCTCCTTATGAGTATCCACTATGTAGGCTAAATACCCTACACAGCCTTGCCTTAACAACTTCTTGGCTTGCATAATCGTCAGACAACTCGCTTGTCTAGGCGACTTGCTGCCATAAAACACTACCTTCGACAAAGTTGTAAGGTTTACAGACTTCTTCTGGCAATTAATTACCGCACCATGGTTAAACAACCAATCCATACCCAGTATAACATCAAACTCCCCAAGTTTTATCTGAATCAAATCTACCCTCAATTCATGACCCTTAATGTTCAACCTACAGTTCTTATAAACAAACCTAATAGAAATAACCTCCCTATTCGTAATCTCTATGTTCAAGGGGTAAACTAATTCCTCTTTAGGTAAGTGTAAGGTCTTAGCAAAGTCATCAGATATGAATGAACAAGTAGCACCCGAATCAAATAATACATAAGCATAAATACTATTGACCGAAATAATACCTGCCACCACATCTTTTGACTGCACAGCATCCTGCACCGTCATATTGAATGTTCTGGCGGTGGGTCGGATCGCCTGCAGTGGTCCAGCGATAGTCAAAGTGCTGTCGCTGCCATTTCCTCCATTTCCTGTTGACCCTCCTGCCGACTTCCTTGGGCAACTTCGGGCTATGTGATTCTTAGATCCATAGGTGTAGCAAGCTCCCTTCTTCGAGTTAGGACAATTCGGTGCAATGTGGCCTTCCTGACCACAGTTAAAGAATACACGCCTTCCCCTCAGACACACTCCAGTGTGATTCTTTTTGCATGTAGCACATGCTTCAATCCTTCTCTTCTGCTGGCTTCCTTATTGACTCCCAGCAAATGTGTTGTCGTTCCATTTTATTTTCTGGTTGTTAGCACCTGCTACCACCAGTCTTGATTTCTATCTCATTCTTCTTCTTCTTCAAGTCCTGATTGTATTTGGTCAAGGCGTCGCCCCCACCTTCTACGATGATCGCCTTTTCCAACACAGCTGAAAACGTATTCAGCTGGAACATGGAGACCTTGCTGTAAAGCCAGAGCTTCAATCCCTGCTCGAACCTTCTTGCCTTTCTCTCATTGGTACAGACCTGGTACGTTGCAAACCTTGCCAGCTTGTTGAATTTTGTTGCGTATTCTGGCACCGTCATCGTTCCCTGCTTCAACTCTAGAAATTGAACCTCCATTTAGTTCTGCGAGCTTATGGGAAAATACATTTCAAAGAACATCTCTTTGAATCGGTCCCATGTTATCACACCTTCTCCTTCCCTAGTCTTATTGGCCTGCCACCAAAAGCTAGCTTCCGACTTCAGCTTGAACGTCGCGAAAGTCGTCTTCTGGTCATCACTAACTCTAGCCACATCGAAGACCTTCTCCATTTCCATCACCCACGTCTGGGCCTCTATCGGGTTCACCGATACCTGAAATCTTGGTTGTCCTACTGCTTTGAATTCCCTAAATGTTGTGTTCTGAACTTGCGGCTGATTCTTAAGCGCTCCCATCAGTAGGTTGACCAATTGCTGAACCGAATTGGCGTTCTTCCCATCATTGTCGTTATTGTTATTTGTCGAACCCTTTAAGTTTTGATGTGTAGGTCTTCTTCTAGGAGGCATCTTTCTGTTAAGACATACTCTTATTAGATCCCTTACTCATTTCTTAAATATTCATGTTCATACTTAAGCATTTAAAATAATTCAATTCACACTTGAACACATAGCACGTCAATAAACTTCGTTATTTTATTCATTCTTAGTTTTAAAACATAGAATAGATAGCATCTCTGCTATTTATAACATCTTTCCTGAACTGAAACAAGTTACAGGATTACATCATTATCTTATCCCATTATTATCTCAAATTCTGGGATTTACATTTATTTATAGTATAAAGAAACACATAGTTTATTACTCTACTATCTAGGCATGTTAAGTCGTCGCACAGCCTCTCCACGTTCTTCTTCCATCACCCGGAACACTGTTCTGCGATCCACCATATACCACGGTAAATCTTTGAACTGATCTGGGTAATCGAAGACACAATCTTGGGCCCTATCTATAGCTGTATGAAAAGCATATTCCATCTCCCTTAACTTGGCCTTCTTCACTTGAACCTTATCTTCAGCTCGATCTGCATGTTGAGTAGCCCTCAAGCATGTATCCTCTGCTCTGGCATGCTTCACTAACTCTTCTTTGATGTCGTTCTTTATTTTCGCTAGCTCGGCCAGTGCATCATCCCTTTCACTCTCCACGTGGACTAGATCCCACTTCGTGTTTCCAAGATCATCGTCTAGCTCTTGAATCGTCTCCTCTCTCTGCTGTATGGTAGTCCGACTCTCGTCTACCTATTCCTCAAGCTCTCCAACTCGATCCTGCAGCTCAATGTTGCGGTCGTAGACTTCCTCGTACATCACAGCGATAACAGAGTTAGGTGGAAATTCCTCTTCAGGATCCTCCTCCTCTACCTCTGACTCATCCTCGTCATCTAGGTCAAAGACTGGCTCATGCTCCTAACCAACTACGGTGATCAATGGAGATGGCTCTCTCTGAACCAACTGCTCCCAGACAACCTGGATGTCTCGGGCTCCTCGTCCCTAGACATCTGTAGTAACTCCTCCCTAGCCTGATTGAATTCTCCAAAATTCGTCATCCTAACAACAAAATTTTAAAGTTTAATTATTATGTGTCATCGATCCATACTCTTCGAATACTTAAACATAACACATAAGGTAGTTTATTATCTTTAACTATCATCACTATCTTTTTGATCTCCTATAAGGCTACTTCCTAAGGTTCCCCACCTAAGGTTCATAACCTAAATCACTACTCTGATACCAACCTGTGACACCCCCAAATCTGGGTACTTCATTTCCACGAATTCGGTGTTCACTATCTAAATAAAACATAACTACTGCCCATAAATAAGGAATGTAAAATAAATTACAACCTTTATAATCAAATAAAAATCTTCATTATAAAAGGATTGCAACTTTAATAAAACATTCCCAGGGTTTTCTAAACTTAACGTCAATGCGGAAAAAAAATAAAACATCATAATCAATAAATATAAACAAGTCTTCACTTGTTCATCTTGCTTTTGTCTTTACTAGTTGACGGCTTCATCAACTCTTTCGACTTTAGCTGCAAGGGTTAGATAATGCAAGAGTGAGCAAACAAAAGCTCACTTGAAATGACAAACAATAGTGATGACATAATATTGAATAGCTTCAACTGAATTGAATAATATTTCATTCATCGAATATCAAGAATTGAATATATAATTTACAAATCTTCTAAGGGTCATAAAACCTTAAACGATGTCCTAGGTTATAAACATTTCTATTTAAAACCTTTAACAGTCGTTAGACTATATGGAATCTTAACTTGTACTTAGGGGGATCAACCCTTCGTACCATGTATTGTGCACAAATATCTTAACGCTTTCGCATGGTAATCCCCTAGTAATAGGGTTGTTCATCTCAGTATTTATTTGACGAGTCCGCACCAAAGGAAATTTGGAGTTCAACTATCATCAACTAAAGAGTAGTTGAATCAACTTACAATAAATAAGAATTCAATAATAAAAGAATTACGAATCAACTATGAGTTATAGCAATAGACTTTATATTAAATAGTCATGCTTTGAAATAACTTAAAACATTTAAAAGATTCAATAGACCTTACTTGAACAATTAAGTCAAGGTCTCATTATTCCACTAACGAACTTCAATAGTATATTTTCTCAATATAGAATTTAGAGAGTAAAATAACTTGCATAATTATAACAAG
This sequence comes from Panax stipuleanatus, assembly GCA_020205555.1. Taxonomy (NCBI): domain Eukaryota; kingdom Viridiplantae; phylum Streptophyta; class Magnoliopsida; order Apiales; family Araliaceae; genus Panax; species Panax stipuleanatus. Next base: position 133,890,508 of record CM035124.1, on the reverse strand, counting down.
AAAGGATAGAACAACTTGCCTCAAGCCCAAGCTACAATTTATAATCACGTTCCATAATTATCCTACATATTACATTACGTTTGCAATATCGATTAGTTTCATAACCACTATGTTTAACCATTGAACTTCTTACTTAAGTTCAACTTAACAACGTGGTTTGTAAACTTAACTCGCTAACTAACCACATAACGTGAGTTTAAACTCACAACATGCATATCACATGTGTATAACATTTTAAACCATCATAATCATACCCTATGATAACAATATCTAAGTTCACACACAACATGTTAATATGAGACTTCAAATTATCTTATACATGTCAACAATATGTTATATTATTGTTTTATACATTTAACATGTCATCACATTAAGTTAGCTTATCATGTAATGCATAAAAACTACACAGAACACAAACACATTTTCTGGACAGCATGTACACCCGATGGGGCGGGTGTTTCTAAGCCAAAATGTCAGCTGGGGCGGGTGCCCTTGCTGGTGGAAATCCTGGTTCGCGAACTGTGCAGAGAAAAAGCCAATTTAGCTTATTTCCTCGCACCAAATTTCGGTTTTAACTAACATAATGCATATAAAACTTTATAAAAATATAATCCTAAACTTCTAACATGTTTCTAATATACATAAACACCACAACACATAATCAAAACACTTAATTTCATGAATTTTGAATAAAACACCATTGTTATGCGTTTTTGAAGAAAATAAACACCGTGACTTTATTTTTAAACCAAATCACACAATTTAAAGCATATTGATTTTGTTTCTTAACATATTATCATAATCTATGATCAATTTATATAATAGGGTATCATCTAACACAAATTTTGACAATTAAAGAACCATTTTCCAAAACTAATTCACTATAAATTGCTATGAACATGATTTCTTCATGTTTATCATATTTACGTGAATTGAACAGTTTAGACTATTATATAACACCTATATAATAGTATATATACAATATAACATAATTTTCATAAAACTAATTATAGAGAAACAAAACTTGAAGAACATTAAAGATATAATTTTAATAATCAAGAGTTTAGATTATACCCTTTAATTTTTGGAGAAAGGAGATGAATATGGATGATGATGATAATCTTGCTTTTGATTTCTCAAATCTTTCTTCTTTCTCTTTTCTCTCTTTTCTTTCTCTACTCTCTCTTTCTCTGTTCTTCCTAACTCTCTTATTATCTAACGTAGTTATAAAATATAGTATAACTGATATATAAATATAATATACATACATACATATATATATATATATATATATAATTGATAAACATAATAACCCCTATTAAATATAATATCAGTTATACGTTATTTGAAAATCAAAAGCCATAAGGCTTGTTTGGCAAAACCATTTAATTTTAAAAATAGATTTTTAGTAGTTAAGGTCATGTTTGGTAAAATAGGATTAAAATAGATTTAAGGGTCTTGTTTGGTAAAACTAATTTAAAATCCTTTTATTTTATTTTAATAACTCCTTTAACACATAGTTTCCAATGTCACACTTTATTTAATTAAATCCTAACATTCTAATTTAATTAAATACAAGCTAACATTCATTCATTAATTAAAATTGTCACATAATACTAAATTGCTACAGAATTATAATTACTCACTAATCATAATCTCATGTAATAATTATAACGTAATATTCATCTATTTTAATTATCTCAATTTAAATAAAAATTACACCACAAAATTGCTTACACATTAATTAAATATTAAATACTCATTTAATTAACATATTGTACTTAATTAAATTAATTTATAACATAATCACATCAATTATTTATTTAACTTAATAAAAAATCAATTAAAATATTTATTTAATTCAATAAATATTTAAAATTAATATACAAAATCTCATTCGTTATATTACTTTTAATTAAACAAGTTTTTGTCATTGATTCATTATCATGATACAAGTTCCTTAAACTCTAAGTTATTCATTGAGCAAGTCCTAGACTTATATTTCTATAATGAGCAAGTTCTTATTCTTGTTTATTCAAGTTGAGATTCCATATGAGATGTTATAATTCCTTTAAAATATTACTTCAGTTATACAGTACTTATTCGATTGTATACTCTTGAGATTTATTATTCGATTTGAATATCAATTTTATTGTTGAACCTTGTAAGGCTAGCGAACCCTTAATGATTCGACTAGTCATAGTTGATGAACGTTCTAAATACGAGAACTGTTATTGAGGTTATCCAAACCAAACTTCATTTGGTGCGGACTCTGTGACGCCCCCAAATTCCAGGACCGCCACTTGGTCTCTCGAATTCAGTTCATCACGTGCTCATGGTAATACATCGCAATAATGATAACTAAATATCACACAACCACAGCGGAAAATCTATTCTAGAATAATTTACAATGATTTATTATAATTATTCCCCCAAGTCTCGCAACCTACAGTACTTAATAGATTACATAGCAACATCAATTAACGACTTGTTATATAATCTAACTTAAGCTTAAACATAAACAAATCCAGTCTTACTACATCATCTTCACACAATATTAATATATTTGAAACACAACAGACATAAGCTAGTTGGTAGCCTTGCCCTTGCCCTTATCAATGCCCGAAGGTTCGCCATGCTCTGCCTTAACTGAAATGTTTTAGGGAAAGCAAGAATGAGCACAAATTGCCCAGCAAGTAATATACAATAAGGGTGAATAATAAGATTCTCAATTCTCGAAAGGGTGTAGCAAGATTTGATAGTTCAAGAATAACAAGAATATCAACAGTTCTCAATAACAGTCGCTAAGGACAGGATAATATCAATATGATTCAATAATAAGTCAATTCAAGATTTCAAATAATTGAATACTGAGTAGTCACTACGGACTATGAACTTCTACTAGAATTGACAGTAATAAACTAAAAATCCAACAAAAACAGGTACAACAGGTGATCAGCCTAAAGTACCCTTGTTATGCATAACAATCAATCATACTCAAGTTTACATGTCGGTTCTCCGACAATTATATATTCCCTTCAAAGAAGGTTGTTCTTCTCAGTCAAATACAAGATCCCGCACCAATCAATTAGTTTGGGCTGCTTTTCAATAACATAAGTCCAGCCGAATCAAATGGCATAGACACTTTCACAATATTCAAGAACAATACTAAGTTCAACATGAATAATAGCTTTAATGAAATAAGAGTTCAAGTATGCTAATTCAATTCAACCGATTAAATAGGAAACTAGTTCGCAATACACAAGATAGGATACTTGCATAGTAAAAGAGTATAAGTTAGGAAACTTTCACAATCATAGCTTTCCTTGCATAAAGTAAATGCGTCGGTTAGGATACTTGCACTTTAAAAGAGTGTAAGTAAGAGAACTTGCCTTTAGCGTAGTTTATCCACGAAAAGCAATCAACACTTTCGAATTCCTATCGTAATACAGTTACGTATATATATGATATTCATTAGTCATATAATTTAACTTCACATTTTCTCTTTGAATATACGATCATCACATAAGGTAAGTTTTACATAGCTACACAGTTATATAGAATATAATTTCTATCCTTAACGTTCCTTCTTTAGAGTTTAAACGCATTCTCATATTATATAAGATCTCAACAATTAGCAAACATGCTTGCATATTATTAATATCACATAAGACCACAATCAATACTAAGTATATTTCATTTTAGCAAGTTACGGCATCTCCTTAAGTTAACCGTCAAAATCAGGTTCAAGTAACATCATATAATATCACGTAGCATGTATTCATATTTAAAGGATACTTTACATGCTTGTATAACTTTTCCAAATCCAATCGTACATGGTATAGGTTCTTAAGTTAATACTTAAAGCCATTCAAGGACACAAACTCATATGGTCTAACATGGTCGTTTTTAAACATATAAGATATTCATATAACTTGTATTAGTCATGCTCATGAGTACTCGTATTGCATATATGTAGCTAGCATTGTTATTATCTTGAAAACATGCTTTGTTTATGCTAAACTTTAATCACGGCAACCAATCATGGTATATATATATGCATGACACATGAATGAGTCTAAGAGTACTATCACATGTGTCCATAAATATCAGAATTTAAATCTCCATGTATCGTGTTAATGCTCATGTGCAAGGCTTGTATTTCTATTAGTGAATCTTACTAATAGAGCCTAACATGTTCATGCTTCCTTACGAACTATATAAACACAAGTTAAGGCTTCATTCATATATTTCAAAGTTATCTAAACATGCTCATAACATCAAAATGACTATATAGCATTTACATGATCATATCCACCTTCAAACTTATATTTTGTTAGGAATGAGCACTAGTTAGGTTCACATGTTCATATTTTATTGCAGAACCAATATAGATAAGCTAACATGCACTTCATGTGTCTCTAGGTGGTACTAACGTGCTTGCAAGGTCAGTATGTAAACATGCTTTATAATGTTAACGTTCGTTTATGAAACTTTAAGTTTGTTTTCAAACTATATGTCGTTTGGTTAACCATGCATGCTAATACACTAAAACATGCTTACATTGCCTCATTAGGTTTATATATATGTATTAATCATGCTTCCATGCTTGTTTAAACAAAAATCAACCAATTAGTACATAACAGTTTTGTTGCAGAATGCAGAAAACTGCACACAGAGGCCGGCGCTGCGGCGCGGCAACAGCAGCCATATACTAGCGCTGCGGCGCGGGTGGCGCTGCGGCGCGGTTTGCGGCGCTGCGGCGCTGCGGCGTGGGGACAGTTCCTCAGTTCAGACTGCAGCGAAACCGACCCAAAACCTCCCATTTTATCGATCTCGACATACCCAGATGCTATTAGACTTCTTTAACTTACTAACACACACACATATATATATATATATATATATGCTTATATAACAGTCAATCGCCCAAACGATTCCCAATTTCATGAACTCCAACTAATTTCACGAATTCGATGCTTTACAGAAATTACAGATCAACAATGGAAATGAAAGTCAAGAAAGCTATATAGTGGTTCCATCACGTATGTATGTTCATATAACAACAATATAATGGTTCTACAAACCAATCATGAACCAATTTGGCATAATCAAAAATTTGAAGGAAACTTCGGAAACAGAAAACGAAAATGAATAACAAGGAAACTGTATTATACCTTCTGTTAGATTCTGAACTTGCTGCTACTCAAGAACACTGATAAAATTATATATAACTCTTAACTTACTTAGCCAAAATTCTCAGCAAATGAATTAGGAAGAGGATGGGTTATATTTATAGAAGAATTTCATAACCAGGCAATGCAATTACATCCAAAATCAAACTAACAGATTACAGGAATGTTTGCTAGATAAGAGGGAGTTGGTAATTAGTTGGTGATCTCCACTATTCCACCCACTCCCTTCATGATCATGATGGCTAGAATGCTGAGTTTGAGAAGGTAGGAGTAGGCTAGCTTCATGAGTGTTTTACGTGTACAAGGTTTGTGTCTTATTAATATGGGACAAGGCATAAAAATCTCAGCATTTCCAATTTGTAAACAAACTAGTGTTAATACTTAGGTTATATACACACACATATTTAGACACTTAGGTCTTTAATTGAAATGTCACAATAATTCATATACTGTAGTAAGTGTAAATTGACACGTATAATCCATGTACATTTTGTTAATACCAGATATAATCTAATCAGATGTTAACACATTACACTGTCTCCTTTATTAAAACTAATTGTTTACAATATGTTCATGATATATTATACAATGTATACCCACATATTTATTGTCACACAAGTTATTAATCAAGTAGCTCACATGGTTTAATAAGCCTTACCATATAATAGTGTCATATTACACTTCACATAATACATAGTCAGCTAATATATGCTACACATTTAATTTCTCATCTTATAAATTGAATATTAATTAATAATATACACATATCCTACATCAATCAATATAATTGTTAACCTCCATAACAATTTAATTAACCCTTATATGATTAATTATCACTTTGATATAAATCTTATTATATTTATAAACACGTTTCTCATTATTATTATGTTTTTTGCAATAATAATAATCACATATTATTAATCAATCCTCATTAGTATTTTATAACAGTTAATTAATATTCTTCGATTAACAATTAATATAGATTAATTGTTCGCTTAAATTAATATAATCATTCTTATATTACGTCACTGTGCCACACAAGGCAATCAACGAGTTTATCACAAACTCCACCAATTTCTCAATTATTATAATTATTCAATTATATATAATTGAATTAATTCATCTCACAACACAAAATTATTTATATTCAAATAAATTCTCATTTCCATTAATATATTTATTTAATAATATATGAAAATTCTCGGGTATTACATCCTCCCCCCCCTTATAAAAATTCCGTCCCGGAATTGCTACAAGGTTACACAAATAGATGGGGATAGTCCCTCATCATCCTATCTTCTAACTCCCACGTTGCCTCCTCGACATCGTGGTTACGCCAAAGTACTTTTACAGATGAAATAACTTTATTTCTCAAAGTTTGTTCTTTCCTATCTAATATCTGGACAGGAATTTCTTCATACGCCAAGTTCTTCTCCACTTGAATGGGCTCGTAAGAAATCACGTGCTTGTAGTCGGCCTTGTACGGTCGCAACACGGAAATGTGGAACACGTTGTGGATATGCTCCAACTCGGGTGGTAACGCAACTTTGTATGCCACTTCGCCCAATCGCTTCAGTATCTCGAACGGTCCTATGAATCTTGGACTCAATTTTCCTTTCTTGCCGAAACGGATTTTTCCCTTCCATGGAGATACCTTCAAGAATACGAAACTGCCGACTTTGAAGTCTCGGTCCTGCCGATGCAAATCTGCGTATTTCTTCTGGAGATCTTGAGCTGCTACAAGTCTGGCTCTTATCACTGTCACCACGTCTGCGGTTTGTTGAACTAACTCTGGTCCGAGTATTCGTCGTTCTCCGACTTCGTCCCAACATAACGGCGTTCTGCACTTTCTCCCGTAAAGAGCTTCGTACGGTGGCATGCCGATACTTGCATGGTAGCTATTATTATATGCGAATTCTACTAAGGGTAGGTGGTCGTCCCAATTTCCCTTAAAATCCATTACGCAAGTCCTAAGCATGTCTTCTAGCGTTTGTATTGTTCGCTCACTTTGTCCGTCTGTTTGAGGATGATAAGCTGTACTCAACCTCAACTGCGCTCCCATTCTTTTTTGCAAACTCTTCCAAAAATTGGACGTGAAGCGCGGATCTCGATCAGAGACAATTGACACCAGCACTCCATGTCGTGAAACAATTTCTTTTACATATAGGCTTGCTAATTGGTTCAAACTGTAGCGGATCTTGATTGGTAGAAAGTGTGCGGTCTTCGTTAGTCGATCCACGATAAACCAAATAGCATCATAACCTTTCTGTGTAACTGGAAGTCCTACCACGAAGTCCATGGTAATATGCTCCCATTTCCACTCTGGTATTTCTAACGGTTGTAGTAAACCACTCGGCCGCTGATGCTCTGCTTTAACGCGTTGGCAAGTCAAGCATCTACTGACGCACTCCGCGACTTCCCGTTTCAAATTGGGCCACCAAAAATGTTGCCTTAGATCTTGGTACATCTTTGTGCCTCCCGGATGAACGGAATATGTCGTATTGTGTGCCTCGTGCAAAATCTCTTCCCTCAACTCGGCTACCGCTGGTACCCACACTCTCCCTTCAAATCTCAAAATACCGTCTTTATCCATTCGAAATTTTTCTTCCTCATTTTCTGTGATCCTCTTTCGGATTTTCTCACACTCTTCATCCTTTTCCTGAGCTTCCTTTACTCTATCCAAAAACGTCGGACAAGCTTCCATTACAATTAACTTCTCACCAGACTTTTTTGGTCCTTTCACTTCTATCTGTGACGCCCCCAAATTCCAGGACCGCCACTTGGTCTCTCGAATTCGGTTCATCACGTGCTCATGGCAATACATCACAATAATAGTAATTAAATATCACACGATCACAGCGGAAAATCTATTCTAGAATAATTTACAATGATTTATTATAATTATTCCCCCAAGTCTCGCAACCTACAGTACTTAATAGATTACATAATAATATCAGTTAACGACTTATTACATAATCTAACTTAAGCTTAAACATAATCAAATCCAGTCTTACTACATCATCTTTATACAATATTAATATATTTAAAACATAACAGACATAAGCTAGTTGGTAGCTTTGCCCTTGCCCTTATCAACGCCCGAAGGTTCACCATGCTCTGCCTTAACTGAAATGTTTTAGGGAAAGCAAGAATGAGCACAAATTGCCCAGCAAGTAATATACAATAAGGGTGAGTAATAAGATTCTCAATTCTCGAAAGGGTATAACAAGATTTGATAGTTCAAGAATAACAAGAATATTAACAGTTCTCAATATCAGTCGCTAAGGACAGGATAATATCAATATGATTCAATAATAAGTCAATTTAAGATTTCAAATAATTGAATACTGAGTAGTCACTACGGACTATGAACTTCTACTAGAATTGACAGTAATAAACTGAAAATCCAACGAAAACAGGTACAACAGGTGATCAGCCTAAAGTACCCTTGTTATGCATAACAATCAATCATACTCAAGTGTGCACGTCGGTTCTCCGACAATTATATATTCCCTTCAAAGAAGGTTGTTCTTCTCAGTCAAATACGAGATCCCGCACCAATCAATTAGTTTGGGTCATTTTTCAATAACATAAGTCTAGCCGAATCAAATGGCATAGACACTTTCACAATATTCAAGAACAATACTAAGTTCAACATGAATAATAGCTTTAATGAAATAAGAGTTCAAGTATGCTAATTCAATTCAAACAATTAAGTAGGAAACTAGTTCGCTATATACAAAGATAGAATACTTGTATCCAAAGAGATAAGTTTTAGATACTCGCTTACGATATCCGTTGAATAAAGTAATGCAAGGGTTTAGGATACTTGCCTTATGCTTAGTTTACTCACGTAAAGCTAGTCAACACTTTTGAATTCCTATCGTAATGATAGTCATTAGTCATATAATTTAACTTCACATTATATCTTCGAATATACGATCAACACACAAGCTAAGTTTTACCCTAGCTACACAATTATTTAGTATCTAATTTCTATTCTTAACTTTCTCTTTTCTCAAGTTGATCATATTCATACATCGTTACTATCATGTGAGACTACCACAATTAGCAAACATATTCGCATATTATTAATATCACATAAGACTACAATCAATACCAAATATATTTCATTTTAGCAAGTTATGGCATTCTCATAAGTTAACCGTCAAAATCGGGTTCAAGTGACATCATATAATATCACGTAGCATGTATACATTTTTAAAGGATACTTTTATGTTTGTATACAATCTTTCCTCGTTCTAATCATTTATGATTTTGTTTTAATTCACGATCCCTAACGACTTAGGGTTATACAATGCCATGAATTCACATAAATTGTCATGCTTATCATTTAGACATATAAAGTAGTCATATATTTTATTGATACGCATGTTCATATGTTTCTTATGTCAAGGATATGTGATTCTAGCACTATTACTAGTTCGTGACTTAATCAAACTCATGCTTGATTAACTTGCATTACATCTAACAAGTACGTACATATATGATGCCTTCAAACTACATTCAATCATGTTGAAAATATCAGAATGTAGAGTCCTAATATAACATGTCAAAGTCCACATTTAAAGCTTATGTTGTCATTAGTAAAGCTTGCTAATAAGGCCTAACATGCTCATGCTATCTAGATTCATATGTTAACATATTTGACCCGCATTTCAAGGTCACATAACATGCTTGAAAAGTCAGAATGTATACATGGTCTTTACATGTCAATATCAACCTTCAAAACTTGTATTCTTGTTAGGAATGAGCACTAGTTAGGTTCACATGTTCATATTTTATTACGGAACCAATATAGATAAGCTAACATGCACTTCATGTGTCTCTAGGTGGTACTAACGTGCTTGCAAGGTCAGTATTTAAATATGCATCATATATGTTAACGTCGTTTATGAAACTTTAAAGTCGTTTCCAAACTATATGTTGTTTGGTTAATCATGCATGCTAATATACTAAAACATGCTCACATTGCCTCATTAGGTTTATATATAAGTATTAATCATGCTTTCATGCTTGTTTAAACAAAAATCAAACAATTAGTTCATAACAGTTTTGTTGCAGAATACAAAAAACTGAACACAGAGGCTGGCGCTGCGGCGCGGCACAGCAGCTCACTACTGGCGCTGCGGCGCGAGTGGCGCTGCGTGCGGCGCTGCGGCGTCGAGGCAGTTTTCTGCGGTTCAGACGGCAGCGAAAACCGACCCAAAACCTTCCATTTCATCGATTTCAACATACCCAGATGCTATTAGACTTGTTTAACTTACTAACACATACATATATGCTTATATAACAGTCAATAGCAATTATCAATTCCCAATTTCATGAACACCAACTAATTTCACGATATTTGATGTTTTTACAGAAATCTCAGAAATGGAAACACCAAAAATGAAATTGAAGAGCAATGAAGCTTATATAGTAATTCTAATCACATATATAAGTCCTTTAAACAACTAATTATTATTCTCAATTCACAAAACCATAACTTCCAACTGAAATCAAGAATTCACGAATAGAAATTTTGACAGAAAATGACAATGAAGACACGAAGAGGATTTATACCTCTGTAAATGATTTAAGCTTGCTGCTATCTCAATAACACTGATATATATATATATATATATATATATATATGCTCTCTAGTCTCACTTAGCCAAAATGCTCAGCAAAAGAACTGAAGAATGAGGAGAGCTTATTTATAGAGAATCCATTATTCAGTCCATAGCTTTGCTCATCATTTTGAACTAACGGAAGAGAGGATTGCATGGTGGTTATGGGAGAGTTGGTATTTAGCAGTTGGCTTACACTATTGAGGCCACTCCCCTTGCAATGATCATTGCTATTTTGCTGAGTTTGAGAAGGTAGGAGTAGGCTAGCTTCATGATGCATTTCACGTGTGAAGAGATAGTGACTATCATATTGGGACAAGCCAAGCAAATCTCAGCATTCTTATAAATGGACTATATGCTACACTTATGTTATGTATTATATGTACTCTTAGGTTATAATTACAATGTTCTCCCCATAATGTAATAAATGCAATTTGAATACATATAATCTATGTACATTTTATCTTACTAATATAATACAATCGGATACTACCACATTACATTATATCATATATTATTAAATTGTATTACTCAACAATTATTTATAATAGATCCATGATACATTATTTTAATGTATATCCACACATCATTTGTCACCTACACATATCATAACATATAGTTACTATACATTTAATTCGCATGCTTGCACATATAATTTCTCATCTTATAAATTGAATATTAATTAATAATATACACATATCCTACATCAATCAATATAATTGTTAACCTCCATAACAATTTAATTAACCTTTATATGATTAACTATCACTTTGATATAAATCTTATTATATTTATAAACACGTTGCTCATTATTATTATGTTTCTTGCAATAATAATAATCACATATTATTAATCAATCCTCATTACTGTTTTATAACAGTTAATTAATATTCTTCGATTAACAATTAATATGGATTAATTGTTTGCTTAAATTAATATAATCATTCTTATATTACGTCACTGTGCCACACAAGGCAATCAACGAGTTTATCACAAACTCTACCAATTTCTCAATAATTATTCAATTATATATAATTGAATTAATTCATCTCATAACACAAAATCATTTATATTCAAATAAATTCTCATTTCCATTAATATATTTATTTAATAATATATGGAAATTCTCGGGTATTACACTATCTCCAATTTCTCCATCTCTCTTATCAACTCTTCCTGAGTCGTTAAATTAAACAACTTCTCCCTTCCTTTCCTGCTCAGAGCGTCGGCAACCACATTTGCCTTTCCCGGGTGATAAAGAATATCGCAGTCATAGTCTTTGATTAATTCTAACCACCTTCTCTGCCGCATGTTTAACTCCTTCTGTGTGAAGATATATTTCAGACTTTTGTGGTCCGTGTATATCTCACATTTTTCTCCGTATAGATAATGTCTCCATATCTTTAACGCAAAAACTACTGCCGCTAACTCTAAGTCGTGAGTGGGATATCGTTTTTCGTAATCCTTTAATTGTCGTGATGCATATGCAATAACCTTGTCGTGCTGCATAAGCACACAGCCAAGTCCCTTGTGCGATGCATCACTATACACCACAAAATTTCCCGCATCATCTGGTAATGATAACACAGGTGCTTCGCTCAATCTCCTTTTCAGTTCTTGAAAACTTTCTTCGCATTTGTCGGTCCATACAAATTTCACCGTCTTTCTAGTCAAATTGGTCAACGGGGTTGCTATCTTAGAAAAATCTTGGATGAATCTTCGATAGTACCCAGCTAACCCTAGAAAGCTTCTCACCTCCGTCGGTGTTCTCGGTTGTTCCCAATTACTTACTGCTTCGACCTTTGCAGGGTCTACTGAGATTCCATTCTTATCCACCACGTGGCCTAAGAATTGAACCTTCTCTATCCAAAATTCGCACTTTGAAAATTTTGCATACATCTTCTCCTTCCTTAGTGCCTCCAAAACAATCTTCAGATGTTCGGCGTGTTCTTCCTCTGTCTTTGAGTAGATCAAAATGTCGTCGATAAAAACCACTACAAATTTATCCAAGTATGGCTTGAAAACTCGGTTCATCAAGTCCATAAATGCTGCCGGAGCATTAGTCAATTCGAATGACATTACCAAAAACTCGTAGTGTCCATAACAGGTTCGAAACGCAGTCTTTGGTATGTCCTCATCCCTCACTTTCAGTTGATGATATCCTGTTCGTAGGTCGATCTTTGAGAAACACTTTGCTCCCTTTAGTTGATCAAATAAGTCGTCTATCCTCAGTAGCAGATACCGGTTCTTGATCGTTACTCTGTTCAATTCTCGATAATCGATACAGAGCCTCATCGATCCGTCATTCTTCTTAACGAATAGTACTGGTGCTCCCCAAGGAGAAACACTCGGTCGAATGTAACCCTTATCCAACAATTCTTGTAATTGTATCATCAATTCCTTCATTTCTACTGGCGCCATACGATATGGAGCTTTCGAAATCGGTGCCGTTCCCGGTGCTAAGTCTATTACGAATTCGATTTCTCTGTCTGGCGGAAGACCAGGCAGATCGTCCGGAAACACATCTTGGAATTCATTAACTACATATATATCCTTAATTTCTACTCCCTTTTTCCGAGTATCAACGATGTAAGCTAAATATCCTACACATCCTTTCCTTAACAATTTCTTGGCCTGCATCATCGTAACGCAACACGATTGCTTAAGCGATGAGCTACCATAAAACACTACCTTAGACTTACTCGGAGTCTGAAGGTTCACACATTTGTTCTGACAGTCAATTATCGCAGCATGGTTATACAACCAATCCATTCCCAGTATTACGTCAAATTCTCCCAGTCTAATAGGAATCAAGTCTACGCTCAGTTCATGTTTACTAATACTTGCGCGACAATTTTGATAAACGTATTCTACAGGGATCACTTCCTTATTAGCAACTTCTATGATCAAAGGATTTTCTAAAAGTTCTCGGGGTGTACTAAGTCTACTAGCAAATTCTTCAGATACAAAAGAACAGGTGGCACCCGAATCAAATAATACATAAGCATTTATATCATTGATTGGGATTATACCTGACACCACATCCTTCGCAGTCACTGCGTCTTGGACGGTCATGTTAAAGGTTCTGGCGGTTGGGCGGTTGGATTGTGCCGGTCCACCGATCATCAGCTTGTTGCCTCCTTGCTGATTACTACCCCCGCCACTTCCCTTCTTTGGGCAGTCCTTAATTCGGTGTTCCGTCGAGCCACACGCAAAGCATCCTTGTATCTTTTTCAATTTCAAACAGTTGGGCGAGATGTGCCCTTCCTGTCCGCAGTTGTAGCAAGTGCCACGTCCCTTCCAGCACTCGCCCTGGTGATTCTTCCCACACTTCGGGCATCCTTCAGCCCTCTTCTTGAAACCTCCACGAAAATTCCCTGATTGATTATTATTGTTGTTTTTGTTATTGTTGTTGTTCTCCCACTTTCTCTTTCCCAAGTTGCTTCCTCCGCTACTGCTTCCTCCCGTACGATTCTCTCCTCCAGTATTCTTTCCTTTCTTTTCTTTGTTATACAGACTTAAGGCCTCACTGCCGCCTTCCGCAATGATTGCCTTCTCCAGTAATGTTGCAAAGGAATCAATTTGAAGAACTGATACCTTATTGAACAGCCATGGCTTCAACCCTTGTTCAAAGCGTCTAGCCTTCCTCTCTTCATCACCAACTTGGTGCTCCGCAAATCGCGCTAGTTCGTTAAACCTAGCCGGGTATTGCGCCACCGTCATCTCACCTTGTTTTAACTCTAGGAATTTCACCTCCATCCTATTCTTCATACTCTTCGGAAAGTAATTCTCGAAGAACAGTGTCTTAAACTTATCCCAAGCTATTATCCCTTCTCCAGCTCTTTGTTGATTAGCCTCCCACCAGTAGTTTGCTTCTCCCCTCATCATGTACGTGGCAAACACCGTCTTCTGATCTTCGCCTACACTAGCTATTGTGAAAGCTTTTTCGATCTCTTTGATCCACGTTTGTGCGACGATTGGGTCGGTAGTTCCCTCGAACTCCGGGGGTCCTACACTCTTAAAGTCTTTAAAGGTTGTTACTGGCACAGTTTGAGGGTTCGGGCGAACGGGTTCATTGTTCCTTCCCCTTAAGGCTTCTCCTAACAAGTCTACCAGTTTCTGGATCGGGTCTACTTGTTCTCTCTCATTGTTAACGGATTCTTCGGGTGCAGTCAATCTACGTCTGGGCGGCATTATCTGCATCATAATTTTTCATTTTATTATTATTCAAGTATATCACTTAAGTATTTCTTTTAATACTAAAAGAATAAATTTATAACACGTTTCTAAAATCAACTCCATTTATATTCATATGCCATTTCATTTCATTACATGATTTTCCTAGCATACTGCTATAAATGTTATCACATATATCCCCTAATATCACAAAAGACGGGGAATATACCAACCTACTACCATACTACCCCTCTAACAAAAGCTAACTCGGGGTTTACATCATCATTCCACATCTTACACAAAAGATCGGGATTACAACATAGTATATACAATACATAAAGACACAACTAGTACTACCACTAGACTGACTAAGGAAATCTCATCCCATCAATTCGCGCTCCACTGCGCTCTTGTACTCCAACTGTGCTTTATACGCAACCAGCTCTCGGCTCAAGGTATGTAGAGTCTGTCCCTATTCTGCCGGGTAGTGGTACACACCATCAATCACCCTTTCAAAAGCTGAACGGAACACATACCCCATCTTGTTCATCTTTCTCTTCTTGCACCTGACCTTGTCCTCAAGGTCGTCAGCTCTCTCATTGGACGCTTCCCACTTCTCCTCGAAGTGTAACCTATCCATCATCTCCAACTCTAGCTGAGTACGGAGTGCCTCTTTCTCAGTTTTCTCACTCAGCTCCCTCTGCTCAACCACTTCTAGCTTCTCTGCCAAATCTACATTCCTAGCCACTGACCTGTGAAATAGGGTCCCCATCTGGATCCCTGCCTCCCTACGGTAGGCAATCTCCACCTCTAACTCTTGCATAGCCAGCTTCCTCTGGTGGTCCTCGTCCCTCAGCTTCTGGAACTCAGACTCTCTCTCGTGGGCCTCTGCCTCTAGCTCCTGAACTCTGCAGTCCAACTCTAGGATCCGCTCCTCATACTCTCCTAGCATCTGCTCCTCTATAGTAGCCTCATCAGAGTCCTCTACTGGCTCATCCTCCATCGGCTCCTCCTCCATCGGCTCCTCCTCTGGATCAGACTCTATCTCAATCTCGTCCTCGTCGTCAGACTCGAACGGTACAACAGCCTGCACTGGTGTAGCCTCTAGAGGTGCCTCGTACACTACATGTATATCCCTGGGCTCCTCCTTGGCCACTCTACTAGGTACTCCTGTGTCTGTCATCCTACACTCACAAACACAAGACAAGAAATAGCATCTCCATTAGAATGTTAAACAAAATATAAGTTCATTGTATAAAATGAAGTTACATTTCATAACAGACTAAGCCTCTCAAGGAAAACTCTACATGAGTTTTATCTCCTTCCTAACTTCTAAGTTCGCCAAAGTTATAGTCTAAGGACACTCGTTCCTAAGGTTTATAACCTGGCTTTGATACCAACCTGTGACGCCCCCAAATTCCAGGACCGCCACTTGGTCTCTCGAATTCGGTTCATCACGTGCTCATGGTAATACATCGCAATAATGATAACTAAATATCACACAACCACAGCGGAAAATCTATTCTAGAATAATTTACAATGATTTATTATAATTATTCCCCCAAGTCTCGCAACCTACAGTACTTAATAGATTACATAGCAACATCAATTAACGACTTGTTATATAATCTAACTTAAGCTTAAACATAAACAAATCCAGTCTTACTACATCATCTTCACACAATATTAATATATTTGAAACACAACAGACATAAGCTAGTTGGTAGCCTTGCCCTTGCCCTTATCAATGCCCGAAGGTTCGCCATGCTCTGCCTTAACTGAAATGTTTTAGGGAAAGCAAGAATGAGCACAAATTGCCCAGCAAGTAATATACAATAAGGGTGAATAATAAGATTCTCAATTCTCGAAAGGGTGTAGCAAGATTTGATAGTTCAAGAATAACAAGAATATCAACAGTTCTCAATAACAGTCGCTAAGGACAGGATAATATCAATATGATTCAATAATAAGTCAATTCAAGATTTCAAATAATTGAATACTGAGTAGTCACTACGGACTATGAACTTCTACTAGAATTGACAGTAATAAACTAAAAATCCAACAAAAACAGGTACAACAGGTGATCAGCCTAAAGTACCCTTGTTATGCATAACAATCAATCATACTCAAGTTTACATGTCGGTTCTCCGACAATTATATATTCCCTTCAAAGAAGGTTGTTCTTCTCAGTCAAATACAAGATCCCGCACCAATCAATTAGTTTGGGCTGCTTTTCAATAACATAAGTCCAGCCGAATCAAATGGCATAGACACTTTCACAATATTCAAGAACAATACTAAGTTCAACATGAATAATAGCTTTAATGAAATAAGAGTTCAAGTATGCTAATTCAATTCAACCGATTAAATAGGAAACTAGTTCGCAATACACAAGATAGGATACTTGCATAGTAAAAGAGTATAAGTTAGGAAACTTTCACAATCATAGCTTTCCTTGCATAAAGTAAATGCGTCGGTTAGGATACTTGCACTTTAAAAGAGTGTAAGTAAGAGAACTTGCCTTTAGCGTAGTTTATCCACGAAAAGCAATCAACACTTTCGAATTCCTATCGTAATACAGTTACGTATATATATGATATTCATTAGTCATATAATTTAACTTCACATTTTCTCTTTGAATATACGATCATCACATAAGGTAAGTTTTACATAGCTACACAGTTATATAGAATATAATTTCTATCCTTAACGTTCCTTCTTTAGAGTTTAAACGCATTCTCATATTATATAAGATCTCAACAATTAGCAAACATGCTTGCATATTATTAATATCACATAAGACCACAATCAATACTAAGTATATTTCATTTTAGCAAGTTACGGCATCTCCTTAAGTTAACCGTCAAAATCAGGTTCAAGTAACATCATATAATATCACGTAGCATGTATTCATATTTAAAGGATACTTTACATGCTTGTATAACTTTTCCAAATCCAATCGTACATGGTATAGGTTCTTAAGTTAATACTTAAAGCCATTCAAGGACACAAACTCATATGGTCTAACATGGTCGTTTTTAAACATATAAGATATTCATATAACTTGTATTAGTCATGCTCATGAGTACTCGTATTGCATATATGTAGCTAGCATTGTTATTATCTTGAAAACATGCTTTGTTTATGCTAAACTTTAATCACGGCAACCAATCATGGTATATATATATGCATGACACATGAATGAGTCTAAGAGTACTATCACATATGTCCATAAATATCAGAATTTAAATCTCCATGTATCGTGTTAATGCTCATGTGCAAGGCTTGTATTTCTATTAGTGAATCTTACTAATAGAGCCTAACATGTTCATGCTTCCTTACGAACTATATAAACACAAGTTAAGGCTTCATTCATATATTTCAAAGTTATCTAAACATGCTCATAACATCAAAATGACTATATAGCATTTACATGATCATATCCACCTTCAAACTTATATTTTGTTAGGAATGAGCACTAGTTAGGTTCACATGTTCATATTTTATTGCGGAACCAATATAGATAAGCTAACATGCACTTCATGCGTCTCTAGGTGGTACTAACGTGCTTGCAAGGTCAGTATGTAAACATGCTTTATAATGTTAACGTTCGTTTATGAAACTTTAAGTTTGTTTTCAAACTATATGTCGTTTGGTTAACCATGCATGCTAATACACTAAAACATGCTTACATTGCCTCATTAGGTTTATATATATGTATTAATCATGCTTCCATGCTTGTTTAAACAAAAATCAACCAATTAGTACATAACAGTTTTGTTGCAGAATGCAGAAAACTGCACACAGAGGCCGGCGCTGCGGCGCGGCAACAGCAGCCATATACTAGCGCTGCGGCGCGGGTGGCGCTGCGGCGCGGTTTGCGGCGCTGCGGCGCTGCGGCGTGGGGACAGTTCCTCAGTTCAGACTGCAGCGAAACCGACCCAAAACCTCCCATTTTATCGATCTCGACATACCCAGATGCTATTAGACTTCTTTAACTTACTAACACACACACATATATATATATATATATATATGCTTATATAACAGTCAATCGCCCAAACGATTCCCAATTTCATGAACTCCAACTAATTTCACGAATTCGATGCTTTACAGAAATTACAGATCAACAATGGAAATGAAAGTCAAGAAAGCTATATAGTGGTTCCATCACGTATGTATGTTCATATAACAACAATATAATGGTTCTACAAACCAATCATGAACCAATTTGGCATAATCAAAAATTTGAAGGAAACTTCGGAAACAGAAAACGAAAATGAATAACAAGGAAACTGTATTATACCTTCTGTTAGATTCTGAACTTGCTGCTACTCAAGAACACTGATAAAATTATATATAACTCTTAACTTACTTAGCCAAAATTCTCAGCAAATGAATTAGGAAGAGGATGGGTTATATTTATAGAAGAATTTCATAACCAGGCAATGCAATTACATCCAAAATCAAACTAACAGATTACAGGAATGTTTGCTAGATAAGAGGGAGTTGGTAATTAGTTGGTGATCTCCACTATTCCACCCACTCCCTTCATGATCATGATGGCTAGAATGCTGAGTTTGAGAAGGTAGGAGTAGGCTAGCTTCATGAGTGTTTTACGTGTACAAGGTTTGTGTCTTATTAATATGGGACAAGGCATAAAAATCTCAGCATTTCCAATTTGTAAACAAACTAGTGTTAATACTTAGGTTATATACACACACATATTTAGACACTTAGGTCTTTAATTGAAATGTCACAATAATTCATATACTGTAGTAAGTGTAAATTGACACGTATAATCCATGTACATTTTGTTAATACCAGATATAATCTAATCAGATGTTAACACATTACACTGTCTCCTTTATTAAAACTAATTGTTTACAATATGTTCATGATATATTATACAATGTATACCCACATATTTATTGTCACACAAGTTATTAATCAAGTAGCTCACATGGTTTAATAAGCCTTACCATATAATAGTGTCATATTACACTTCACATAATACATAGTCAGCTAATATATGCTACACATTTAATTTCTCATATTATAAATTGAATATTAATTAATAATATACACATATCCTACATCAATCAATATAATTGTTAACCTCCATAACAATTTAATTAACCCTTATATGATTAATTATCACTTTGATATAAATCTTATTATATTTATAAACACGTTGCTCATTATTATTATGTTTCTTGCAATAATAATAATCACATATTATTAATCAATCCTCATTAGTATTTTATAACAGTTAATTAATATTCTTCGATTAACAATTAATATAGATTAATTATTCGCTTAAATTAATATAATCATTCTTATATTACGTCACTGTGCCACACAAGGCAATCAACGAGTTTATCACAAACTCCACCAATTTCTCAATTATTATAATTATTCAATTATATATAATTGAATTAATTCATCTCATAACACAAAATCATTTATATTCAAATAAATTCTCATTTCCATTAATATATTTATTTAATAATATATGAAAATTCTCGGGTATTACAGACTCTGATGTCAAATTGCGATGAACAACCCTTTAATAGGGGATTATTTATGCGTTAGTGTAAGACCCCAACTTTTATGAATAAAAAATTGAATTTCCTCTATATATTATTTTGAAATAGTCAGGGGTTAATTTGATAATGTGGAATGTTATAGGTAAAATACGCAAATATTTTAAATAAGCAAGTGGTTATAAAATATTCATTGTTGTCGAGAAATATTCGTTTGGTCGTGAAATATTCTTGCTGTCGGGGAATATTCGTACGACGGCGCAGCCATTTGTGGGCCCCATAACGGAAAACTGTCGGATGAAGAAAACGACACGAATGAGTTTTTTTATAAATAACGGCGTAGTTGTTACCGTTAACACTGTTGGAATACCCGGTGGGTAAAGTAAAATAATACGCGTTGTTGCACAGTAGCACACGGTATTGCACAGTATTTTTATATTATTGTTAATTCAATAATTGTCACTGCACAGTATTTTCCATTATCAGATCAATAATTCATATTATTTGAATAATATTATTAGATAACATTATTGACAATGTTTAAGGAAGTTCTGACTAGGAGGGGTTATTTAATTGCGCGTCAGTAAGGAGAAATCCTTATCGGAAGGCCCCCTCTTTCTTGGGAACGACCTGGTTGTCAATATTGTAGTTCTGTAATATTATTTGTGAATAATTAATTATTAATTTATATGATAAAGAAATATTTATTTTGTGGATATAAAAGAAGAAATTAGTGATGAGGTGTTTTTATCAGTATTTTGGTGTGAAAAATTATCCGTTTGTGGATTTCGGATATTTTTTGTTAGAAATTTGGAAAAACTTTCTTCTGCAAAGTTGTAAAGAATTAAATTTTCTATGAAAAGGACATAAGATTTGAATTTTTCTGATAAAAGAGCTATTTATTATGAATTATTGAAGTTCCGAAATAATTGAATTTTAAGGTTATAAATATTTGTTAAAAGAAAAACATTTTTTTATGTTGGTCGGCCCCACAGGTGGTGGCTGATGAGTTTAGTCAACAGGTGGGCAGAATTTTTTTTTTTTAAAAAATATTATTTTATTAAATTTTCTACTTTGGCGTTCTAAGCATTTTTCTATAAATAAGGTACTGAATTAGAATTTGAAAATCACACCAGAATCAGAAGTTTTCTCTCTCTATAATATCGAGCGTATTTTTGTGAGTATTTAGATACTTTGAATGTTGCTATTCAGTGCAAGTTTTCTTCAGATTATACCTGAAATTTCAGTCAGAAGTACTGTTCTTTTGAGGTAAAGGATGTTATTTTCTTTCGTAAATGATGTTATTCTTTTCAATATCATTATACCAAAATATTGGCATGAATTTTATTGTGAAATTCTTACTTTTTCCCTCGGGGTTACTATTCACGTATACAGCACTATTCACGTATACGACACTATTCACGAAAAAATTAATTTTTTTTCTATTTGTCCAAGTTGGCTATTATGGGTTCTATCTTTGATTGGATCTAAGTTTTGAACTTTATTCTTGAATTTTTCTCCACAAAGTATTATTAAGGAGTATTTTTGAACTTGGATAAAATAAGTTCCGAATTCTTAATTTTTGTCCTTTATCTCACTAGATTCGTTTTTTAAAATGTTTTTCATCATCCTCAGTCCTAAATGATAATATAACTGAATATCTTTGGCCTATAGTGCAAAGATGGATGATTATTTGATGAATATCTTTGGCCTGTAGTGCAAAGATGAATGATTACCTGATGAATCTCTTTGGCCCGTAGTGCAAAGATGAATAGTTGATTCAAGATATATATTAATTGATGTTACAGGGATAAAATATTAATGATAGACTTTTAAATCATAGAAGATAGTAGACTTCATTCTCTACGTAACTCTTCTAATAAATTGATATTTTCGCTGTAGTTGTTGATCTAAAACTTGTTGTCCATAATATTTTATCTGATTTGTTGAAGACTAACGATAAATTATTCTTTATTATCTTAGTCATAATATTCTTTACTGGGCTAGTTGAGCTCACCCTTTTTATCTATTGTCCTCTTCAGGAAATGATAATGTCGCAGGAACTAGTCGGGGGACAGAGTGATGGTCCGAGTTAGAGCAGTAGTAGTCCTCACTATTTCTAATAAATAGTGTGATAATAACTGTAATGAGGACTTAGTTTTTATGTTAATATTTTTTACATATTTGTATTGACACTCACAGTTGTGTGGTCGTATTTTGCCCGACCGTGTGATATAAAAGATTGTATTTGGATTCTATACCATGTGTTTAGCGACTCAGAATGGGTTGGGTTAACTGGACCTATTCTAGGGGTGTCACATTTGGTATCAGAGCTTAGGAATATGGTCTCTGACGGAGATCGGGGAATAGAACTAGGAGGGGAGAGATGAATAAATCCTTCGCTAGTGTGTCCTGCCTAAGCTTATTTGATATTTAATTGGTCAGTCGGAACATAGGGTTAGCATGTGATATGTTAATTTATTTAATTGACCTTTGTTTTATAGCAGTATTTGAGAATGACAGCTGAGAATGTTAACAATGAAGTGAGTGAGACCGCGGAGACACCTTTAATCACCAACCAGGAGAACGTGCAACAGGAAGACAATGTTCATTCTGAAAACAACACTGATCAGACGATAAACGATGAGGTGTTTAGAAGCTTTTTGCAGTTCATGCAAAACCAGACGAGGGAGACTCGTGTGCAAAATGCAGGTGGAGATAATAGCAAGTCACGGCTTGTCACTGCCAAGCAGTTCAAAGAGTTGGGACCACCAGAATTTTTGGAAAAACCGAATCCGATCAAGGCAAAAATGTAGATTAAACAAATTACCAAGATATTTGATGTCTTGGGATACACAGAGGAACAAAAGGTTCCATTCGCCACCTTTATGTTTCGTGGACAGGCAGACTACTGGTGGGAATCTGTGTAACGTACCTAGACTGCCGCACTCAAGATGTCTTGGGAAGCATTCCAGAAACTGTTCAATGACAAGTACTTTTCTGAAAGTATTCGTCATATGAAAGAGGTAGAGTTTATCAGACTGGAACAGAACAACATGACTGTGTCCCAGTACGAGGCTAATTTCGTAGAGTTGTCCAGGTTTGCACCTCATTTGGTGGAGAATGAGGAACGTATGACGCGGATGTTTCTGAGAGGTTTATAACCCGAAATACGTCAATACCTCATTTCTCACAAATTTTCTTTATATTCGGATGTAGTAAACAGGGCTCAGTTATTAGAACGAGATAATGAATATGTTCAACCAAGGGACCACAACCAGGGTCATAACGGTGGCAGCAGTCATAGGAGCAATGACAACCAGCAAGGAGGAAAGTATCATGACAGAAGCGGTAACAACTCTGGTGGTAATCGTGGCCATGATAGTAGAAGAAGCGAGTCAAGGGGAGATTTTAAAAAGAGAAGGTACAACAATGAGAACGTGAAGATGTCGATAGCAGCACCAGCATCAACTGTTTTTAGGGGAGGAGAACGACCACCGGTCGTATGCTATAAATGCGGGAAAGAGGGACACATTATCCCAAACTGCCCACAACAATTCAAGGCATGCTATAACTGTGGAAAGGAAGGACATATAGCTCGAGATTGTCCTGTAGCGAAACCAAGTCCAGCGGGGGTGGTGATTCCAAAGGCGGTTCCAGACAAGTCAAAGTCGGTGGTTTCTGGAAGAGCATTTGTCATGACTGCCCAAAATGCGAGGAACCCGAACAAGGTGATCACGGGTAAGCTAATCATAAACTCTTACGAAGTTTACACCTTGTTAGATACTGGTGCTACCCATTCATTTATTTCACCTGCTTGTGCTCAATGATTAAATTTGACACTTGAGAAGTTAGACTTTGACTTATCTGTTGAAACTCCGTTATGAGAAACCTTTGTTACATCTACAGTTTACAAATCTTGCTTGATTCAGATTGGTACCCTTACCTTACCTATTGATCTTATATATTTGAAAATATTTGCATTTGACGTGATTTTAGGAATTGACTGGTTAACCACTTACCATGCCAAAATTGATTGTTTTCGTAAGGTTGTTAGTTTTTATATTCCTAACCAACTTGTTATGCGAATCCAAACAACCAAACCACTAAAATCAGTCAATGTCATTTCAAGTCACAAAGCTATTCGTTTATTGAAAAACGGATGTCAAGCTTTCTTAGTTCATGTCACTGATCTAAACCAAAATACGTCAGATTTGAATAATATTTCTGTTGTTAATGAGTTTCCTGATGTATTTCCCGAAGAACTTCCCGGTCTACCCCCAGAACGTGAAGTTGAATTCTTTATTAAGCTTGAGCCCGGTACAAAACCCATTTCTAAAACCCCATATCGAATGGCTCCTATTGAACTTCAGGAGTTAAAGGTTCAACTATAGGAGTTGTTAGACATCGGTTTTATTCGTCCTAGTACGTCTCCTTGGGGTGCTCCTGCTTTATTTGTAAAGAAAAAAGACGGGAGTATGCGACTTTGTATTGACTATCGAGAGTTGAACCATGTTACCATCAAAAATAGGTATCCGCTACCTCGCATTGATGACCTGTTCGACCAGTTGCAAGGAGCACAATTCTTTTCAAAGATTGATCTTCGTTCTGGATATCATCAGCTAAAGATTAAAACTGAGGATATTCCGAAGACTGCCTTCAGAACTCGGTACGGGCATTATGAATTCCTAGTCATATCTTTTGGATTGACTAATGCTCCTGCTGCTTTCATGGATATGATGAACCGTGTATTCAAGGAGTATTTGGATCAATTTATGGTTGTCTTTATTGATGACATCTCATCTATTTCAAAATCCGTGAAGATCATGAGCACCACTTGAAGCTGGTACTTCAAAGGCTTCGTGAAAACAAGCTATATGCCAAGCTGAAGAAATGCGAGTTCTGGCTTGAGGAAGTAGCATTCCTTGGGCACGTGGTATCGAAACATGGAGTATCTGTGGACCCGATGAAGATTAAAGCAATACAAAGTTGGGAGCAACCAAAGTCGGTGACTGAAGTGCGTAGCTTTCTGGGCTTAGCTGGTTATTATCGGAGGTTCGTGGAGGGATTCTCTCGAATCGCTACTCTATTAACTCAGCTGACTCAAAAAGATACAAAATTCATTTAGAGCGAGGAATGCGAGAAGAGCTTCCAATAGCTCAAGAGGAGACTTATCTCGGCCCTTGTTCTGACAGTACCATCTGGTTCAGATGGATTTGTTATCTACAGCGATGCTTCGGGCATAGGGTTAGGATGTGTTCTCATGCAATATGAGAAAGTCATAGCCTATGCCTTGTGACAACTTAAGGAATATAAGAGGAATTATCCTACTCATGATCTAGAGTTGGCAGTAGTCATTTTTGGGTTGAAGATCTGGAGACACTACCTGTACGGGGAGAAAGTGGAGATTTACACGGATCATAAGAGCCTTAAATATTTCTTCACTCAAAAGGAACTCAACATGCGGCAACGACGTTGGCTTGAGTTATTGAAAGATTACGATCATACCATCCAATACCATCCGGGAAAAGCGAACGTGGTAGCTGACGCATTGAGTAGAAGATCATATGCGGGAACGAGTGCGATGATGTCCACACAAAGGCCTATTCTGTGTGAATTACAAAAGATGGAGATAGAGTTCAAGACTCCAGAGACCCACATGATGATGTCAAGTATACGCGTAGAACCAGCTTTGATTGATAAAGTTAAAGCTGCTCAAGCTACAAACCCGGAGCTGATGAAGATGGGAAAGAAGGTGCAAGAAGGTGCCATTCCAGGAATCGATGAAGAAGGAATACTTCGAGTCAACTCCAAACTTTGTGTTCCTAACAATTCTGACTTAAAGCATAGAATCATGATGGAGGCACATAACACACCATTTGCAATCCATCCTGGGAGTACCAAAAATGTATCGTGTTCTTCGACATATATTTTGGTGGAACAATATGAAGAGAGAGATCGCAGAGTTTATTTCGAGATGTTTAACTTGTCAACGTGTAAAGGCGGAGCATCAAGTGCCGAAGGGTCCATTGCAACCACTTGAGATTCCAAAGTGGAAGTGGGAACACATTACAATGGATTTCGTTACGGGTCTTCCCAAGGTTTCTCAAGGCATAGATGTGATTTGGGTTATTATTGATAGATTAACCAAGTCTGCTCATTTCTTGTCGATACGGGAGACCTATTCCCTTGAACGTCTTGCTCGTATGTACGTGAATGAGATTGTGAGATTGCATGGCATGCCAGTATCCATAGTTTCAAATCGTGACCAAAGATTCACTTCACGATTTTGGGTTAGTTTGCAGAAAGCTATGGGCACGGATTTATGATTCAGTTCGGCATATCATCCTCAGACGGACGGGCAATCAGAAAGGACTATTCAAACTCTTGAAGATCTATTGAGACTCTGTGTTCTAGACTTCAAAGGGAGTTGGGATAAGTATCTACCATTGGTGAAATTCTCTTACAACAATAGTTATCAGGCAAGTATAGGCGTGGCTCCATTTGAGACATTATATGGGAGAAAGTGTCGTTCTCCAGTGTGTTGGGACGAGGTGGGTGGGGCAATATTGTTGGGACCATAGTTGGTACGTATGACTACAGAAAAGATCCAAATGATCCGACAATGTATACAAATGGCACAGGATCGACAAAAGAGTTATGCGGATCTTCATCGAAAGGATGTAGAATTTAATGTTGGGGACCATGTGTTGTTACGTGTTGCTTCGTGGAAAGGAGTTACGAGGTTTGGGAAGAGAGAAAAGCTCAATCCACGATTCATTGGTCCATTTGAGATTATTGACCGAGTAGAAAATGTGGCCTATAGACTCGCATTACCTCCAAGCATGTCTCGTGTTCATAACGTGTTTCACATATCTGTGTTACGTAAATATGTGAAAGACCCGAGCCATATTATTGAGTTAGAACCAGACGAGATAGCCAAAGATTTAACGTACGAGGAGGTACCTGTCAAGATTTTGGATAGGAAGGAGCATGTCCTACGCACAAAGGTTATACCACAAGTCAAAGTTTTGTGGAGGAACCATGCTATTGAGGAAATGACTTGGGAGTTGGAATCGAAAATGAAAGCGAGGTATCCTCACCTTTTTGAAACACCAGGTACGCACGTCAATTTCGACGACGAAATTTCGTAAGGAGGGGAGGTTGTAAGACCCCAACTTTTATGAATAAAAATTAAATTTCCTCTATATATTATTTTGAAATAGTCAAGGGTTAATTTGATAATGTGGAATGTTATGGGTAAAATGCGCAAATATTTTAAATAAGCAAGTGGTTATAAAATATTCATTGTTGTCGGGGAATATTCGTTTGGTCGTGGAATATTCTTGCTGTCAGGGAATATTCATACGACGGCGCAGCCATTTGTGGGCCCCATAACGGAAAACTGTCGGATGAAGAAAATGACACGAATGAGTTTTTTATAAATAACGGCGTAGTTGTTACCGTTAACATTGTTGGAATACCCGGTGGGTAAAGTAAAATAATACGCGTTGTTGCACAGTAGCACACGATATTGCATAATATTTTTATATTATTGTTAATTCAATAATTGTCACTGCACAGTATTTTCCATTATCAGATCAATAATTCATATTTTTTGAATAATATTATTAGAGAACATTATTGGCAATGTCTAAGGAAGTTCTGACTAGGAGGGGTTATTTAATTATGCGCTAGTAAGGAGAAACCCTTATCGGAAGGCTCTCTCTTTCTTGGGAACGACCTGGTTGTCAATATTGTAGTTCTGTAATATTATTTGTGAATAATTAATTATTGATTTATATGATAAGAAAATATTTATTTTTATGGATATAAAAGAAGGAATTAGTGATGAGTTGTTTTTATCAGTATTTTGATGTGGAAAATCACCCGTTTGTGGATTTTGGACATTTTCTGTTTGGAATTTGGAAAAACTTTCTTCTATAAAGTTGTAGAGAATTGAATTTTCTATGAAAAGAATATACGATTCAATTTTTTCTGATAAAAGAGCTATTTATTATGAATTATTGAAGTTCAGGAATAATTGATTTTTGGGGTTATAAATATTTTTTAAAAGAAAAACATTTTTTTTAAGTTGGTAGGCCCCACATGTGGTGGCAGATGAGTTTGGTCAACAGGTGGGTGGAAATTTTTTTTAAAAAAATATTATTTTATTAAATTTTCTGCTTTGACGTTCTAAGCATTTTCTTATAAATAGGGTGCAGAATTAGAATTTAAAAATCACACCAGAATCAGAAGTTTTCTCTCTCTATAATATCGAGCGTATTTTTGTGAGTATTTAGATACTTTGAGTTGCTATTCAGTGCAAGTTTCCTTCAGCATTATACCTGAAATTTCAGTCAGAAGTACTATTCTTTTGAGGTAAATGATGTTATTTTCTTTCGTAAATGATGTTATTCTTTTCAATATCATTATACCAAAATATTGGCATGAATTTTATTGTGAAATTTTTACTTTTTCCCTCGGGATTACTATTCACGTATACGACACTATTTACGAAAAAAATTAAATTTTCTTCTATTTGTCCAAGTTGGCTATTATGGGTTCTATCTTTGATTGGATCCAAGTTTTGAGCTTTTGAATTTTGCTCCACAAAGTACTATTAAAGAGTATTTTTGAACTTGGATAAAATAAGCTCCGAATTCATAATTTTTGTCCTTTATCTCACTAGATTCGTTCTTTAAAATATTTTTCATCATCCTCAGT
The DNA here is from genome assembly GCA_020205555.1 of Panax stipuleanatus. Taxonomy (NCBI): domain Eukaryota; kingdom Viridiplantae; phylum Streptophyta; class Magnoliopsida; order Apiales; family Araliaceae; genus Panax; species Panax stipuleanatus. The sequence goes on along the minus strand of CM035124.1, from coordinate 133,861,231 downwards.
CCTAAATGATGATATAACTGAATATCTTTGGCCTATAGTGCAAAGATGGATGATTATTTGATGAATATCTTTGGCCTGTAGTGCAAAGATGAATGATTACCTGATGAATATCTTTGGCCCGTAGTGCAAAGATGAATAGTTGATTCAAGATATATATTGATTGATGTTACAGGGATAAAATATTAATGATGGACTTTTAAATCATAGAAGATAGTAGACTTCATTCTCTACGTAACTCTTCTATTGAATTGATATTTTTCGCTGCAGTTGTTGATCTAAAACTTGTTGTTCATAATATCTTATCTGATTTGTTGAAGACTAACGATAAATTATTCTTTATTATCTTAGTCATAATATTCTTTACTGGGCTAGTTGAGCTCACCCTTTTCATCTATTGTCCTATTCAGGAAATGAGAATGTCGCAGGAACTAGTCGGGGGACAGAGTGATGATCCGAATTAGAGCAGTAGTAGTCCTCACTATTTCTAATAAATAGTGTGATAATAACTATAATAAGGACTTAGTTTGAATGTTAATATTTTTTACATAATTGTATTGACACTCACAGTTGTGTGGTCGTATTTTGCAAGACCGTGTGATATAAAAGATTATATTTGGATTCTGTACCATGTGTTTGGCGACTCAGAATGGATTGGGTTGACTGGACCTATTCTGGGGGCGTCACAGTTAGCGTTGAGATGATGTGCACGTTATTGTACTAAGAGCTGATCCCCTTAAGTACGAGTAGTAAAGTCCATATAGTCTTATGATTGTTAAAGTTTTAAAGTAGAGATAGTTGACAACCTAGGACATAGTTCATGGCCTTATGACCCTCAGATGTACTTTTAATTCTTGTTATTTATTCTTGATTCAAAAGCCGAGCTTTCTTTATTCAGAATTCTTTGATTTACTCACATGTTATTATTATTGTTATATTGTTATACTTGTGGGCAATTGTGCCCACTCTTGAATAATAACATTACAGTTAAGAACGAAAGGTCTGACGAGCCTTCCACTAGCAAAGGCAAGGGAAAAGTTAACAAGTGATAAAGACTTGTTATTTTAATTAAGAATATTTGTTAAGACTTATGTTGTGATGTTTAAGTCTTATTTGTTTATGTTTTTCGCATTGAGATTTAAGGTTAGTTCAACCTGGTACTTATTTATTTATTATTCAGATGTTGTAACCCCATAAGGCGATATATTTTTATCTATTTCATGATATGCATTTTTATGGGTAGATAGATATGTGATATTTGTAGAGTGAACACCAAATCCAGTGAAAATTAAAGTACCCGAATTTGGAGGTGTCACAGCTGCTGCAAGGCTTGAAGCTGGCGCTGCAGCGCCGCTGGGCAGTGTGCGTTTTCCTGGTTCATGAATTGAGCAATTTTTCTCCAAAAACTAAATTCCTAGCTAACTATTATGCCCAATTAAATTGTTTAAAACATGTATCAGTATATATATCAAATAAAATTAATTAATAACTCGCATAAAGGTTTGGCTCTGATACCACTGTTGGGTTTGTACGAAATCATGGGCGCAATCAAATTGCAAAAATTAGAGGAAGCATGGTATATCAGAGTTTAAAATTTTCTACAAACCTATTACCCGGATCATCCTTTATTCATAGTTATTAATTAAAACCAAGTAGAAGAAGGTTAGATTCATACCCTTGTAGAATGAAGCTTCCACATGCATGAGTTCAACTATTTTTTCTTTGTGATCTCCTTTAATTTTTGGGATTGATTTCTTCTTTTGATCAACGTTAGCCACCCAAGTGTTTGGCCTCTAGAGGTGATCCACCAAGGAAGAGGAATTCTTCAAGAAGGAGGGTGGTTGGCTAAACCCTAGTTTTCTATCCTCTATAGAAAAGAAGTACTCTCCAACAATTGGAATTGCATCAACTGATATCTAACATAAGACTCCTCTTATATAGATATTGGTCAACCCTTCTAATCCTATTAGACATAGGGTTTCATTTAATTAATTAAACTCCTTTAATTAATTAAGCTTCCCAACATATTGGAAATAATTAATTAAACTCCTTTAATTAATTTGCCTAATAATCTCATTAGGAATAAATGAGAGTACTAATATTAAAATAATTCCTAAACTCCTTTTGAAATAAAAATAATAATAATTGTAATAATATTAATAAGATTCCTCTTATTCATTTATATTTAATATTTTTAAAATATTAAATAATAAACATTAAGCTATTTAATTTATTCTATCACCATAGATTAAATTAATTACACTTAATGCATTATTACAATTATGCTATTACCTTCTTAAATAATTATTCTTCCTTTTATGGTGTAACCCTTTAGGTTCTCCATATTAAACCGGTTGTGAATAAATCAATTAGAACAATTCCAATCTTATTTAAATAAATAAATTAAACTAATAATATATTTAAATAAATAATATTTATTTTACAATAGAGATAAGCCTTCCTAGCGATCAACAACTTTTTAGATAATATAAATTTCAACATTAATCATAAAAGAACCTGTGAGTAAATAGTTACCGTACAATTCAATCCTTCCACCATACAATGTCCCAATTAAATATAAGACACGAAATTACTATCAAGTCTTATTTTATTTAACTATATATATTTTGATCAGAAAATGCACAACTCCAAATAATACAAATTAGAAACTCCTTTCTGATTTCATTCTGCCTTGGCCAATGATTACTGGGTTGTCATTTAACGAATCACATATGACATATCTCTTCTTTTACTAGAAGTGGTAAATTATTTATTGATCATTCATTATCTCCATATGTAACTTATTACACCAAAGCATACCCTTTGATATACCCTAAGGGTCTTAAAGAGTAAGTCAAAGTATGATTCATTACACACAAGATACTATGATGATCTCAAGTCTAAGGATCACTTGTACTACTATCATATTAGAAATTTCTATTGACAGGCAAGTAAAACTCTATTAGGTATTCCTTAGCGAGTCACGTACAGTGTACTTATTCTCCAATAAGCACCTACATACTTTGTAAGACCCCAACTTTTATAAATAAAGATTTAATTTTTTTTATATATTATTTTGAAATAGTAAGGTGTTGATTTGATAAATATAAAAAGTTATGGGTGAAATGTGCAAATATTTCAAAATATTCATTGTTGTCGGAGAATATTCGTTTGGTCGTGGAATATTCTTGTTGTCGGGGAATATTCGTACGACGGCGCAGCTATTTGTGGGCCCCACAATGGAATAACTGTAGGATATAAAAAGCGACAGAAATAACCTTTTTATAAAATAACAGCGTAGTTGTTACCGTTAGTACTGTTGAAATACCCGGTAGTTAAAATACACTAATATGCGATGTTGCACAGTAGCACACGGTATTGCACAATATTTTAAATTATTGATTCTTACGTGAGAAGACACTTACTCAATTATTGTTACAGTAATTACTGTTCAATATTTTATATTATTGATTCAATAATTGCATGATATTTTATTGATTCAATAATTACTACGTTGATATTTTATATCAATAATTGCTACGTTGCTATGATTGATTCAATAATTGCTACCGTTAATATTTTGTATTATTGATTCAATAATTGTCATTGCACAGTATTCCACATTATCAACTCAATAATTTATATTATTTGAATAATATTATTAGATAGCATTATTGACAATGTCTAAGGAAGTTCTGTTTAGGAGGGGTTATTTAATTGCGCGCCAGTAAGGAGAAGTCCTTATCGAAAGGCCTCCTCTTTCCTAGGAACGACCTGGTTGTCAATATTGTAGTTCTGTAATATTATTTGTGAATAATTAATTATTAATTTATATGATAAGGAAATATTTATTTTGTGGATATAAAGGAAAGAATTAGTGCTGATGTGTTTTTATCAGTATTTTGGTGTGAAAAATCATCCGTTTATGGATTTTGGATAATTTATGTTTGGAATTTGAAAAAACTTCCTTCTACAAAGTTGTAGAGAATTAAATTTTCTATGGAAAAGACATAAAAATTATATTTTTCTGATAAAGGGGCTATTTATTATGAATTATTGAAGTTTCAGAAAATAAATATTTTTTTAATAGGAGGCGGGCCCCACCGATGGCTGGTGGCTGATGGCTTTTTTTTGGGAGGCGGCTGGAATTTTTTTTTAAATAATATTATTTTATTCAAAAGTCTACTTTGGCATCCTAAGCTTTTCCTATAAATAGGGTGCTTAGGTTAGAATTGAAAATCACACCAGAATAAGAAGTTTTCTCTATTTATAATATTGAGCGTATTTTTGTGAGTATTTAGATATTTTGAGTGTTACTATTTAGTGCAAGTTTTTTTCGGTATTATATCCGATATTTCAGTCAGAAGTACTATTCTTTTGAGGTAAGGGATGCTATTTTCTTTCGTAAATGATGTTATTCTTCTCAATATCATTATACCAAAATATTGATATGAATTTTATTATGAAATTTTTACTTTTTTCGTCGGAGTTACTATTCATGTATACGGCACTATTCACGTATACGGCACTATTCACAGAAAAATTAAATTTTTTTCTATTTTGTCCAAATTGTCTGTTATGGTTATTATCTTTGATTGGATCTAAGTTTTGAGCTTCATTCTTGAATTTTGCTCCACAAAGTATTATTATGAAATATTCTTGAACTTGAATAAACTAAAATACGAATCATTAATCTTATCTTTTATCTCATTTGATTCGTTGTTTATATTATTTTTCATCATCCTCAGTCCTAAATGGTGATATAGCTGAATATCTTTGGCCTGTAGAGTAAAGATGAATGATTACCTGATGAATATCTTTGGCCCGTAGTGCAAAGATGAACAGGTGTTGAGATGAACATGACCACTGGTGATACAAATGAATATCTTTGGCCTGTAGTGCAAAGATGAATATTTGATTCGAGATGTATATTGGTTGATGTTACAGGGATAAAATATTCATGATGGGCTTTTAAATCATAGAAGATAGTAGACTTCATTCTCTACTTAACTCTTCTAATGAATTGTTATTTCCACTGCGAATATTGATCTAAAATTGGTTGTCCATTATATTTTATCTGAATTATTGAAGACTAAGGATAATTTATTTTCCATTATCTTAGTCGTAATATTCTTTAGTGGGCTAGTTGAGCTCACCCTTTTCATCTATTGTCCTCTTCAGGAAATGAGAATGTTGCAGGAACTAGTCGGGAGACAGAATGATGGTCCAAGATAGAGCAGTAGTAGTCCTCGCTATTTTTGTAAAATAGTGAGATAATAATTATAATAAATATAGAATAAATTTGAATGTTGATATTTCGTATTATATACGATTTGTATTGACACTCACAGTTGTGTGGTCGTATTTTGCACGACCGTGTGATATAAAAGTTTGTATTTGAATTCTGTACCATGTATTTGGCGACTCAGAATGGGTTGGGTTGACTGGACCTATTCTGGGGGCGTCACACACTTGCTTTAGTGTCTCCACACAAATGATCATGAGATCAATCATCCTCATCTAATGAGCAAGCAATATATGTACCAATCTATCCGGATTTACTAATCCCCTTTTTAGTAATCTAACGATTGGAAACTATTTTAGTTTTAAGCTTTCTAAGAATTTAGATCTCAATAACATGATCAACATCATGATTCTAAAAGCATTGCTTAAAACTATGGGTTATTTACATATTATAAAAATAGCATAATGTAGATAAATAAATGCCTTTAATAAATGAATAATTTTATACATAAATGAATAAGATCGTTTACAAAGTATATGCTTTATCATCATACATAATTGGCTTGTATGCACACTACTTTCAAAAATGACCATTTTGCCCTTCCGGGGGTTGTCTTCAGGATTGACAGGGTTTTCTACTGTTTCTCGGGGTTATCTCTGAGGTTTGATCCCAGCCAACTCTGTTATTCTTTAGGATTGTTTCTAGGGATGATTTGATGCTTCAGGGTCATCTCCAAAGATTGATTTGGTCTCCCGGTGTTGTCGTCTGGCTTAATATATATCCCAGGGTTGTTGCCGAGGCTCGGCTTGATCTCTCGGTGTTGTCATCGGGGTTGACTTGATCTCCGAGTGTTGTCACCGGTGTTGACTTTGGTTTCCCGATTTTGTCGTCGGTGGTTGACTCTTCTTTCCCGGTGTTGTCGTCGGGGGTTTGGTTTGATGACTTCATCCTCCAGGGTTATCTCTGGAGTGTGAAAAGACGCTTTTGTGTTCCTGCAGGGTTATTAACAGGAATGCAAAATTTTGAGTGTCTACAGATGCCCCTCTTTATCATGTTTATGTAATGCAATGGAATGAACATGATAAAGACTGCTATACACTGGAAATATGATACATGCAAATGTAATACAATGCATAATATGATATGTCATGCATGTTGTATGCTCTTGTGGGGTTAATTGCCACATTTTTCCATCATTGACTGCTCCCGCCACTTCTTTTGGGGGTGGAGTTGTCCATGATGGTTTTCATTGAACTCTTTTGATGCCTACTCGAACAGTAGTTTGCAAATCTTTCATCACCAGATCTTTCCCGATGTTACATTGGGTTAAAGCCAATGGTTTTCCATGTCGGTGCTACCAAAATTGACTCCACGAGATATTGTAGGGATGTCTTCAAGATCTCTTTGGGGAAGATTCTTCCTTGGCTGATGCCATTGGACATTTCTGAACTTGACGTTGGGGTTGTCACCAACATTCTCTATCTTCAGATACGCTTTCTAACTTTTTCTCAGCTAGGGATGTTCCTCTTATGGTGAGTGATCTCATTGGGGATTCTCGATGCCTATCCTGATGATAGCTTACACCAGTTTACATCATCGGCTTTTCCCGACGTTAAGTTGGGGTTGTCGCCAACGATTTGGATTGCTGTTCGGTTGATGCCGACGTTTCTGTTAGGGATAGAATTCTCATTATCTACTCGAACAATAGTTAACAACGATTTGACCATCATCGAACCTCCTCGATGCCTACCCAAATGGTAGTTTACAACAGTCAATTGAACTGATTTGATGCCTACTCGAACGGTAGTTTGTATTTTTTGACCATCAACGAACCTCCTCGGTGCCAACTCAAATGATAGTATACAACGGTCGATTGAACTGATTTGATACCTACCCGAAAGGTAGTTTGCAGGGTTTGACCATCACCGAACCTCCTCGGTGCCTACTCGAACGGTAGTTTACAACGGTCAGTTGAATTTATTTGATTCCTACTTTAACAGTAGTTTGCAGAGTTTGACCATCACCTAACCTCCTCGGTGCCTACACGAAAGGTAGTTTACAATGGTCAGTTGAATTGATTTGATTCCTACTCAAACGGTAGTTTGCAGAGTTTGACCATCACCGAACCTCCTCGGTGCATACTCGAATGGTAGTTTACAACAGTCGATTGAACTGATTTGATTCCTACTCGAATGATAGTTTGCAGAGTTTGACCATCACCGAACCTCCTCGGTGCCTACTTGAACGGTACTTTACGACGGTCGGTTGATCTTATTTGATTCCTACTCGAATAATAATTTGCAGAGTTTGACCATCACCAAACCTCCTCGGTGCCTACTCGAATAGTAGTTTACAACGGTCGATTTAACTAACTTGAAGCCTCGGCTGGGGATTTGTATAACAGATTCCATCATCGGTCCTCTCTGGGAAAAATTTCTCCACGATTTTCATCATCGGATCTTTCCTGATGCTACGCTGGAGTGGTCGCCAACGGTTTTCAATGTCAGATACTCCAACCCTCGTTGAAGCAGTTCTCAACGACTTTCATCACCGAATCTCTACCGATGCTACGCTGGAGTTGTCGCCAACGGTTTGCACCATATCAGATACCCCTATCTTTGTTGAAGCAGTTCTCAACGGCTTTCATCACCGGCTCTCTACCGATACTACGTTGGAGTTTTTGCCAATAGTTTGCAATATCAGACCTATCTGATCTCGATGTTGGGGCATCTTTCTGATAATTCATACCCTCAAAAAAATCTAGATACTTTGACGCATTCAAAACTCACTGTTCACAATGTCGGGCCTTCCCGATGCTTTAAAGAGGCAATTTTCAGCAACTTTCATCATCGGTATTCCGAATACCACATCAGGGTTTATACCAATGGCTTACATGAAGATTTTCTCTTGTCAGGAGTTTGACGCTCAGAATCAGGTTTTTGGGTCATTTCTGCTCAATCGTGTAGCACTTTTTTCCCTGATTTGACTTTTCAGCTTATAGGAACTCCACTTTAGCTTCATTTGGACCGAATTAGAGGGGGTGGGACCCACCCTAGGGTGCCGCAGGTCTGCAGCTGCAGCAGGTAGAGGTGCGGCTCCCTAAGAGTCTATATTAGTTCCCCCGTGGCTTTCACAAGTCATTTTCAAGTTGAACTATATAGAAAATCTAAAAATTCTTCTTCAAATCTACTGAGTTTGGTCTGCTTTTTTTAAAATCTATCACCGTACAATCGTTTTGCACAACTCTGGTAACGTTTACATCCTTGCTTTTCAAGTTTTGACCGTTAGAACGTTAGATTTTATATAGAATGCTTCTAAACACAATATAGTGAATATGCATTCTTATATGGCTGGATAAAAATTTCAGACTTAGTAAATGTGTATGTTTTACTACGCTGAACGTTTTGATGTGAAAAAAAACTAATTTCTGAGACAGTCATTTGGCTCCCTTTTTGGCCAGTTTACTCATCCTATTTAAGGGCAAATGAGCTTGGATTTTCAACTAAAAATACACATGGTAATTTAGCTACCATGGGGAGTTTGATTTTGATGTTTTTTTTTCATATATATGAAATGTTCATGATTTTGGGTAGGTGTGCTACTGAATGTCCACCTAATCATGCCTTTGTGCATGCAGATAGTTCATTTTACAAAAGAGACTCTGGCGAATTTTTTTCAAAAGCCTGAGCATTTAATGAACATGCAATTTTAACTCTACTGGAGATGTATGTTAACTAATGCATGCTTTAAGACTTAGAATATGCATAAAATAATGATTTAATTTGAATAGGCAGTAAGTTTAAGGCTTACCTCACCCTTTCTGAGGTGATTTGGAGATTTTGTCCAGGTTATGGATTTAGATAGACCAGGCAGTTCTAGCAGGGTCTCTATAGGTGTGAGGCGGAGGAGGGCTTTTGATGTTCCCCAGCGTCGTCCAGCCCGACAGCCTCACCGATTAGCTGAGTCAGTGATTCGTTCGATCCAACCTGAGAGGCTGGATGATGTGGACAAGGAGGAAGATGTCCCCTTTGTGGATCCCAATCTAGCTCATGCTCTGCGCAGGGAGCTTCCAGCCATCATTGTGCCAATTTTAGAGCTTTTGAATGATTTGAGACACTATACTTCGATTTACCTTCATGCCAATGAGGTAACTGAAGTTTTTATGTTGAAATTTTCTTCCTTTCCAATTTAACCCGATCCACCTCTAATCCTTTCTTTGAAACCTTATGTCCCAGTATTATACCTTCTTGTACCATAAAATGGCACTTATCCCAATTCAAAACAAGATTCATCTCAACACATCTCTTCAACACCATCACTAAGTTTTCTAGACACAGGTCGAAGGAATCTCCAAAAACAGAGAAGTCATCCATGAATACTTCACCATTGTGCTCAACCATATCCGAAAAAATAGCCATCATACACCTCTGAAATGTGGTCAGGGCATTGCACAACCCAAAAGACATCCTTCTGAACACAAATGTTCCGTATGGACAAGTAAATGTTGTCTTTTCCTGGTCTTCTGGAGCTATCACAATTTGATTATAACCTGAGTATCCATCCAGAAGACAATAATAGTCATGACCTGCTAGCCTATCCAACATCTGATCGATGAACGGGAGGGGAAAATGGTCTTTCCTTGTAGCTTTATTGAGTCTGCGATAGTCCATGCAGACTCTCCACCCCGTCACTGTCCTGGTTGCTATTAGCTCGTTGTTCTCATTTAAAACCATGGTCATACCCCTTTTCTTCGGCACACACTGCACCGGGCTCACCCAAGAGCTGTCTAAAATCGGATATATTATCCATGCGTCTAACCATTTTAGAACTTCCTTCTTAACCACTTCCTTCATAATCGGATTCAGTCGTCGTTGTTGCTGCACTGAAGGTTTACTATCATCTTCCAGCAGGATCTTGTGCATATAGAATGATGGGCTGATCCCTTTAATGTCTGCTATGGTCCATCCAATGGTTGATTTGAACTCTCTTAATACTCATAGCAGTTTATCTTTGTGGCAAGATGTTAGTACAGCAGAGATAATAACAGGTAACTTTGAAAAATCATTTTAAAATGTATACCTTAAGTGATCAGGAAGAGGTTTGAGTTCAAGATTCTGAGGCATCTCAAGTGAAGGCTTGAGTCGTGCTGATGTCTCCCCAACAATTTTAAGTGGCTCGACAGGAATCTTAAATCTTCAAAAATTTTGTGCTGTGTCAAGAATCTGCACATATTCAGCAATCTCATTATTTTCTATCTCTGAATCTCCCAATATGGCATTCTTCAAGGGTTCATTATCAACCAGATTTCCAACTTCTTCATTCAACATTCTGTCTACTAAATCAGCTGGGAAACATTCTTCCTCGTTGGTAGGAAACTTCATAGCCTTAAACACGTTGAAGGTGACTTCTTGATCATGCACTCTCATTGTCAACTCACCTTTCTGAACGTCTATCAGAGTTCGCCTCGTGGCTAAGAAGGGTCTCCCTAGGATGATTGGTATATTTCTATCTTCTTCGTAATCCAAAATGATGAAGTCCGCTGGGAAGATAAATTTATCCACTTTGACCAACACATCTTCCACAATGCCCCGTGGATACGTGATGGATCTATCAGCAAGCTGTAGTGAAATATTTGCCGGCCTTGGAGCCAGCAATCCCAATTGATTAAAAATTGACAGAGGCATCAAATTTATGCTAGCCCCTAAATTACACAGACATCTGTTAAAAGACATCTTTCCAATGGAGCATGGTATTGTGAAACTGCCCGGGTCCTTATGTTTTGGAGGAAGCTTATGTTATAGCACTGCACTACACTCTTCTGTCAAGGCTATGGTCTCAAAGTCCTCTAGTCATTTCTTCCTTGATAGAATTCCCTTCATGAACTTTGCATAGCTCGGCATCTGCTCTAATGCTTCTGCGAAGGGTATATTTATTTACAGTTTCTTGAATACATCCAAAAACTTGGTAAATTATTTATCTTCCCTTTATTTCTGCAATCTCTGTGGATATGGAACAAGCTGGTAAATAGGTAGTGGTTTGGTTATGGGTTTCTCAGGTAACTCTTCATTATCCTTCTCCACTACTCTCTGTTCAGAACCTTCTTTTGTCAAACCTTCCTTATAAACAACTTGCTCCTGGCGTGGCCGCGCGGTCTCCCCTTCAGTGTTGGGCGTGGGCGCGCCGGCCTACAAGTCTGTAGTTTGCTTCCTTGACCTTAGTGTAATGGCTTGACACTGCTCTTTTCCTTCCCTCCTTGGATTGGCTTCGATGTTACTTGGCAAGGCCCCTTGTGGTCTATTGTTCAATGTGTTGGCCATTTGGCCCATTTGGGTCTCCAAGTTCTTGATAGCCACAGCTTGGCTCTTGATTATAACTTTTGTATTAGCCATGTACTTAAGCATAATTTCCTCTATTTCTGAATTCTTTTCTTGCTGAGGTGCAGGTGGTGGATGATGTTGCTGTTGTTGTTTAAATCCAGGCGGGTAAGGTGGTTTTGGTGCATATTGTTGATGAAATTGTTGTTGTGGCTGGTGTGCTTGCGTATTCTGATTGTTACTCCAGCTGAAGTTGGGATGGTTGCAATTGTTGGGATTGTAGGCATTCTGAAACTAATTCTGGTTCTTTTGGTAGTTACTCACAAACTGCACTGATTCTGCACTGATAGCACATTGATCTGTTTGGTGTGACCCCGCACAAATCTCGCATACATAAGTAACAGACTTTACTTTACTCTCTGCTAATAAATCAATCTTCTTTGCCATGGCTGCCATCTGAGCTGACAATTGTGTAATGGCATCCACCTCTAACATCCCCGCAACTTTTGGTGGTGGCATCCTGGCCGTAGGATTCTGAAAATCGTTCGCTGCCATTGTCTCAATGAGCTCGTAAGCTTCTTCATAGCTTTTAGCTCACAAGGCTCCTCCTACAGCAACATCTACTATTGGTCTAGACTGCCAACCCAATCCATTATAAAAAGTGATGATAACCATCCAATCAGGCATTCCATGATGAGGACATTTCCTTAGCATTTCCTTGTAGCGTTCCTAGGCTTCATACAATAATTCACCTTGTTGCTGCTCAAACTGGGAAATTACAGTTCTCATTTTTGCTGTCTTAGCCATAGGGAAAAATTTGGCTAAGAACTTATGTGCTAAGTCCTCCCATGTGGTGATTGACCCTGTTGGCAATGAGTGGAGCCAGCTTCTTGCCTTATCCCTGAAAGAAAATGGGAACAGTCTGAGCCTTATTGCATCTTCTGATACACCATTGTATTTAAAAGTGTCACAAATCTCGATGAAGCTCAGCAAATGCTCCTTGGGGTCATCAGTAGCATCACCCCCAAATTGAACCATATTTTGGACCATTTGTATCGTGCCTATCTTAATTTCGAAGGTATTTGCTGCTATAGCTGGCTTCACAATGCTCGACTGCAACTCATTAATCTTGGGCATGGAATAATCCCTTAAGGCTCTATGCTCTTCTCTAGGCTCTTCTGCCATATTGGAAGATGATGTTTCAGTATTTACTTGTGTATTCTGACGTGATCTCGATCTCCAAACTATACCGTTGATATTGTCCTGTGCAGGTATCAACTCAGGATTTGACGATCGCGTGTTCATACACAAGTACCTGAAATGCAAACAAAAATAAAATAGAAATGAGATAAGATAAGAATTTTTCAAGTCAAACAAATCTAGCTTTAGTTGATGACGATAGTAATAAAAATAAACACCGTTCCCCGGCAGCGGTGCCAAAAACTTGTTGCCTCCGTTTCGGTTTAACAAAACGGACTCTAACTCATGCAAGTATACACGGGTCAACAAGTAGTATAGAGTAAGAAAGTATCGATCCCATGGAGAAAGGTGAATAAATCTACACTAGCATGCAACAACCTTATCACTATTTCTGATTGCTCAAACGATCATCTAACAAGCAAGGGAAATCTAAATTAATTGTCAACACTAAATTACTAAATACCAAACTTAGGGAATCAAAGTAGAGAGAAATGGGATCCTAATGTCATTTAATGCTTTATCCAAAATATATGCCTCTTGCTATGTTTGATCGATTATAATGGAAAGCTAGTTAAGGGCATAAAAGTGAAACATGGCAATCTTTCGATGTACCATATCCAAATCACACAAAATCCACAAACTGATAGAATTCATATGAGCATCCATATTACCTAACCCACTATATGTCTATGTGAATTAAAAAAAATACCAATTTAAGCACAAGCTCTCTTAACAACTACACATGGTGAACCGGTATATGTCTATCCGAGTCACGAATCATGAAGCCTAACACATGTAAATCTCATGGACACATGTTAACATGTTCTAATCTGTACTTATACTTCCTTTTCCAATTTCATACAAGTAATTATAGTGAATGGTGATCAAGTATTCAATATTTAAGTGCAACCATGTTAGTCAATCTAGAGATAACCATACAAACAATCACATTAGGGCATACAAAGTTGAACTATGCACTAAACTTCATTAGAATCCCATAATGGAAGTTAATTCATTGCTGAATCAATACCCATTATGGGATTTAAGCCAAGCATTGATATAACAAATGAAAGCAAGAGATATTAGGGAAATGATGAATTAAATCTGATAAAACCTTGCTTCAAAGTCTGATTCCAATGCTAGTTTAGACCCACAATCATCACCAAAATGAAAACCCAGTAATATCAGGCATGTAGTTGCTGGCTTTGGGCAACAAGATATTTGATGATGGTGGATGAATTTTCTTAAAGGACTCTCTTGTCTCCTCTGTCACTCCTAGCATTAAGATCTATCCACCTAGTGTTCTGCCAGGATTGATGATCATAAGCTCCTTATTTCCCTTTCGCCTTTTCTGGTCATGGGGACTTCTATCTTCAGTTCTCTATTTTCAATGAGATCCTGTATTTTGTGTTTTAGAGACCAACATTCCTCAGTTGCATGTCCACGTGAGTTAGAATGGTAAAGCCATATCTTCATGGCATTATAACTTTTCATCTCGGGTTTTACAGGAGGCAGCAACTCAGTAATCGTTTCCTGTGCAACCAATAGTGCTAACACATTTTCCAATGAGTCCCCCAAAGTTGTGAATACTCTTCTCCACCTACTCTCCCTAACTCTCGGTGTGGTAGGATTTTGAGGGTTTTCCAGTGTTTGAAATGTTGCTTGATATTTCCTATTTGGGAATTCGCATTCCTTTGGAGGATTTTTTTTTGGCGAGATCTTCTAGTAATTTTATCATTCCCCCTTTCTCGTCTACTCAGCATGCTTTGATCTTCTTCATTGAGCTGGCTGATCTTGGAGGGAGATATGCTTACATTCTGAATAACCTCCTCATTCTCTTGGCTTTTTGATAGTTGAGTGAAAAGCTACTCATATTCTGATGTTGGTGTACTATCAGATTAGCCAACAGAGTTTTTTGATGCTAGATCGTATCCAAATTTTGCATCACTGTCATACCCTCCTCTGTATTTTCCAGTTCTAGGACATTTGTTTTGTTCCTTTGGGGGTATTCCTCCATCCTTTGTATGTATTTACGATTTGGATGCATTTCATCGCTTCCTGACCCGATCATGTTTACTCCCTCCGTATCATGCGACATCATAAGGTTGGTGTTGACATTTGGATGGTCAAGTTGTTGGACCACAATATCGTCATTTTTGATCAGGTTTTGGATTTTATGCTTCAAGGACCAACAATCTTGTGTATCGTGTCTTGGAGATCCTGAATGGTAAGCACATCTCTGGCTAGGATTATATCTTTTGCTTTTTGGATCCAGAGGTGGAGCCAGTTCGGTAATTATCTTGTGAACTATTAACATCACCAACATGTTTTCAAGGGAATCTCCTAGTGGAGTGAACACCCAATTTTTCGTTCTTTTAGATTTTCTCTTTCTGTCCTGGTAATGGTTGAACGCGGGATGTTGTTGTAATGACAGATTGCCTTCCCTCTTCCAAATGGGGGGACTATGGTTGGGTCTCCTAGACTGCCCCTATAAGATGAAGGATACATCTTCATCGCCTTTCCTGGGTATCATCATGGGATCACTCGCATAGTTGCCAGACTGTATATGCTCGATGACTACTTTTAAGGCCGTGAGATCTTTAATCTTTCCTGTTTTCAGGCCCATCTCTGTCATTTCTCCGTGTTTGATCATCTCTGAGAAGGGCTTTCCTATTCCAGCTAGGATCCTCTCATAATAAGGTGCCTCTTGGATGTCTATGAAGGTCATCACCATTTCAGTTTCTGTCATAGGCGGGCTGACCTGTGCTGCCAGACGTCTCCATCTTTGGGCATACTTATGGAAAGACTCAGTATTATGCTTTTTGACCTTGGTCACTTGATACCGATCCGGAGCCATTTGAGACTGGAAGCTATATTGATTTAGGAAGGCATGAGCTAGCTCTTCCCAGCTATAGATTTTTGCATTTTCAAATCAGGCATACCATGTCCTAGCCTCTTCAGTGAGACTCTTTTGGAAAAGCTGCATTCTGAGGCTTTCATTTTCAGTATAAGACCCTAACTCGCCAATGTATAGGTTTCCAGTCCCTTTGATTGCCCGGATGGTTTCTTCCATTTGTTGGACTTTCCTTCGGATATTGCCAGTTTCCCGATCTTCCCTAAGATTTGTAATTTCAGGGGTTTTGTTGGTTCTTTAACTAGATCGAGGTTCAGGGATCTGCATTTCACCCTTTTTGTCAGCACTTCGATTGCCACCCTGTGAGAAGGAATCTGTTTGATTGAGTGTTGTCTGGCCCTGAGTGTTTTCACTTTGTTCTCTTAAGATGATAGTTAACTTTGATATTTGATTTTGAAGTCCCTTAAACTCCTTTCGAGATACGGAACCTGACTCGTGTTGGCCACTTTCAGCCATATCGGTGGATAGGCTTTATGCCTTTTTAGATTATGATCTAATATTGAGACCACTCTTACCTACAAGACGAATAGGTAGTTTAGTCTTGCTAGACACTGACCATATACATGTTATGTAATGTGTCATGTTTAGGGGTTTTTAAATCTTATCCTGCAAAATAGAGGTCAATTATTTTGATGACAAGATAGCATGACAGGATTTACAAGACATGGAATGTACATTTTCATTATGATATTTACATTGTGCTATTTACATTGGAATTGAAAACTTGACATTGAATTGAAAGAGGAAGGCATGAAGAAGCTTCCCATCGAATTTGGTTAATCAGAGGCTGACCTATCTCAGGCTACTCTAGCGGCTTTTTCGGCATGAAGGTCCCCAGATCATCGCAATCTACTAGAGGGGAAATTATTCAGATCCTTCAACTGGAGCGAATCTGAGTGGTGCTTTTTCATGAGCCCCGAAGACTTAGTTGTCCTCGAAGACATTACTTATCACCGACGGATTTGCCTCCTGGTGGAGGAATCACACAACATACATTCGCATACATCGCATCTCACTGTTATGTATATGATGACATTGGTACGAAGCACTAATATGGATGCGAAGCACTAATATGGGTGCAAAGCACTAATAAAGAAGAAAAGCATTCATTCACATTCATTCAATGTAAAGACGTAGCATTCACGCATTCATTCAATGTACAGACGCAGCATTCACACATACGCAGATGTGAAAGGGAAATTTTTGAAAAGATTTGAATGCGGCCTAAACTCTCTACTGTCCCCAGCAGAGTCGCCACCTGTCGACGTCGAAAAAAATTCGCAGGTCGGGTCACAGCCCGGATCTTTCTCTCTTCATAAGTTATGTCTACCATTACTCTTTTTATTTGTGAAAAAGGTTTTGAAGGGTTTTTAGGAAAAGGTCAACATGTATCATGTCGAAGATTTGAACATTTTATAGAGTCGCCAGTTAGTAGATTTGAAATGGTTGTACCAACTCAACCGAGTTTTGTTTGAAAAGAGGCCCAATTTTTAAAAACTGTCGAAACTTGATCTTTGAAACCGAAGTTTTGAATTCGGGGGCTTGGTTAAGTGTGGGGAAGGTGTTAGGCACCCCACAACTCCCGTGTAAACACGGTACCACATCTTTTCAATATTTCCCTTTGAAATCTGCAATGTGTGTGTGAATGCTAGAAGAAATTGGGCCTATGCTTTGATTGAAAGTATGTTTATGCATCGTTGAACCTATATAAGAAGGGTTTGATTTGATTTGTAAAAAATCTTTGATTTCATTTGCAAAAGTATTTGATTTGATTTGCAAAAGCTTCTTTTTTCGATAAGATTATTGAAATGATGTTTTGAAAGAAGGTTTTCAAACCCTTACGCTAACATAGGAATTGAAGCATATCGATACTTCAGTTTTATCTTTTCAGCCTTAAAGCTCCATTTTAATGGTGATTGTCGGGCTGCGAAACATCCTCGACCACAAAATATATACAAGTGTCGGTCTTCTCATGGGCATAACAGCCATCGAAGTGACTCTGACACGATAATCCATATTTTCACTATGTTGAGACCTTAAATCCGGATAATCGTTTTAAGGTCTTTTGTATGTACATTTTTACAGAAAAACTGACAGGGTACATTTGTAAAGTGGAGTTTGTCCATCGTGGGAATCAGATTCTGATCAATTAGATCATGAATCCCACAATTCCTAGGCTCACAAGGGGAAGCCAATAAACCTGCACAGCTTAAATTTGTACAAAAATATATCCAAATATCGCCAAAATCAAGGATTCATTAGTTAATCCTGGCTCGCACATGGCCGAAGCATCTCGTTCCCACTACATAGCGATCTAAGGGTCGCGAGGTTGCTTTCATAACTAAAACTAAAAAATTGCTAGATTTAAATAAATCTCAGCCATTCTAGCTTCCCGATTCTATCTGGTCCTATTTTGAACCGTTTGAAAGCTAGAGTTGGCGAGATTTAAAAAAATCTAGTTTGCCCGCAGAAATGTCAGTACTGATTCATATCAAATGAATATTAAAGCAGCAATTTAATTGTAATGAGTAGAGCAATATATATATATATATAATTAATATATACGAAAGCTGTAAAGGGTGATGGGTTTTCACTCCGATGCCCGTACTTGAATTGAAATATATATATATATATATATATATAAAAGCTGTATATAGCCACAGAATGATCCAAGCTTTGACAGAAGTGAAATATATATATATATATATATAAACTGTAAAAAGGGCAATGGGTTTTCACGCCTGTGTCCGAACTGGAAAGTATATATATATATATATATATATATATATATATATATATATATATATAAGCTATAAAAGCCACAAAATGATTCAGGCTGGAAAGAATTAAAATATATATAGAAAAAATAGTAAAGGACGGTGGATTTTCACTCCGAGGCCCGGACAGAAATATAAATATATATATATATATAAGCAGTGAAAAGGCCACAGAATGATCCAGGCCGAACTGGAATGTAAATATATATATATATATATATATATATAGTTAAATATAGACAAAAAAGTAGTCAAACCAAGACTAGGAAGATAACCCAGTATGGTGAATGGTGCAAAAATAATAAAAAGGCCACAAAATGATCAAGGCCGAACTGGAATGTAAATATATATATATATATATATAGTTAAAAATAGACAAAAAAGTAGTCAAACCAGGACGGAGAAGATAATCCAGTATGGTGAAGGTTGCATATATATGCATATATATATATAAAAGAAGTAAACTACCGCGGATTTGACATCCGGGCTTGACAGAATTGAAAAATTAGTATATATATAGTTAAATATATACAGAAAAAGTTAAACCCGGACTAGGAAGATAACCAGTCCAATGAAGTTTCTAATAGCGAAGATGCAAGTATATAAAAGCTGTTAGAAGCGATGGATCGTCAATCCGAGTTGTAAAAATGCTAGAAAATGTGTTTAGGTACTAAAATGTACCAAAAGTTAACAAAAACAGCCACGGAACTGAGTTTCGGGCATATTTAGAAAACAAAACTTGATATGCAAGTGTATAAAAGTGCAAAGAAGTAGTAATAACTTTCTGATCGTAAAAATACTCATAATGGATTGCTACACGGGCTTTTTGCCAAATCGTAGGCTTTAAACGTCCAAATCTACCGGTTAATTTTTGATATGTGGTAGTATGTGGGTATATCTACTTGTTAGAGTGAAAAAATTTGGGTTTGAAAGATAAGAAAATAGCTGGAAAACCAAACGGGCATGGGTTCAGAGCGTTTCTGAATTAAAAATGAGCTGGGGGTGGACTCATATATATAGACCAGGTGGAAGCAGCTCTATCTGCAGCTGCCTCTACTCAACCTGAGGCTCCACGTGGCAGGTAGAGGTAGTGGGCCCCATTACATCGAAGTGCGTGCACTCCGAGCAATGCGATATCAGATTCAAAACTTTTTAACTTTTGTTCAAAGCGTTCGTTTAAGGCGTGCTATATCTTTTCGAAATTCCCTCGCCGTGAGTGTCACAATGACATAGGATTTAACCCTTTTTGAGTCCAAAAAGACGGGTTCATAACTAGGTCTTCATTTCCCCACAATTTGTCCGTTGAGCCATTTTGCGCTGTTTTTACTTGGATCAATGTCATGGTTCTTTCTAACCTCGGTGGTATCAATTTGGCTTTAGTTTGATCGAATCGGTTTTAAGTTGGTAGAATGACCATTTTACCCTTCACGGGGTTATTTATTGTGCAGGCACGGTCTTCAGGTGTCTTCCCGGGGTTGTTTCCCGAGGTTTGGTTCCCAGCCGATTCTGTTTGTCCTCAGGGTCATCTCCAAGTCTGACTTGGTCCTCCCAAGGTTGACTCCGGGGATGATGTGATGCTTCGGGTTTATCTCTGAAGGTTGAATTGGCTTCATAGGGTTATCTATGGGGCTGAACTGGATCTTCCAATTGTGATCGGGGCTTAACTGTACCTCCCGATTTGCGACCAGGGCTGAATTAATATCCCGATATTAAGATCGGGGTTGATTTTATGGCCCAGTATTGAGACCGGGGTTGACCTGATGGCCCCGTATTGAGACCGGGGTAGAACTGATGGCCCGGTATTGAGACCGGGGTTAAACTGATGGCCCGATATTGTGACCGGAGTTAAACTGATGGCCCGGTATTGAGACCTGGGTTGAACTGATGTCCCGACATTGAGACTGGGGTTGAACTTGTAAGACCCCAACTTTTATGAATAAAGATTTAATTTTCTTTATATATTATTTTGAAATAGTAAGGTGTTGATTTGATAAATGTGAAAAATTATAGGTAAAATATGCAAATATTTCAAAATAAACAAGTGGTTATAAAATATTCATTGTTGTCGGAGAATATTAGCTTGGTCGTGGAATATTCTTGTTGTCGGAGAATATTCGTACGACGGCGCAACTATTTGTGGGCCCCATAACAGAATAACTGTCGGATATAGAAAGCGACAAAAATAACTTTTTTATAAAATAACGGCGTAGTTGTTACCGTTAGTACTGTTGAAATACCCGGTGGTTAAAATACAGTAATACGCAGTGTTGCACACTAGAACACGGTATTGCACAGTATTTTGAATTATTGATTCTTACGTAAGAAGTCACTACTCAATTATTGTTACAGTAATTACTGTTCAATATTTTATATTATTGATTCAATAATTGCATGATATTTTATTGGTTCAATAATTGCTACGTTAATATTTTATATCAATAATTGTTACGTTGCTATTTTATGTGATTGATTCAATAATTGTCATTGCAAAGTATTTCACATTATCAACTCAATAATTCATATAATTTGAATAATATTATTAGATAGCATTATTGACAATGTCTAAGAAAGTTCTGTCTAGGAGGGGTTATTTAATTGCGCGCCAGTAAGGAGAAGTCCTTATCGGAAGGCCCTCTCTTTCTTGGGAACGACATGGTTGTCAATATCGTAGTTCTGTAATATTATTTGTGAATAATTAATTATTGATTTATATGATAAGAAAATATTTATTTTGTGGATATAAAAGAAGGAATTAGTGCTGATATGTTTTTATCAGTATTTTGGTGTGGAAAATCATTCGTTTATGGATTTCGAATAATTTCTGTTTGAAATTTGGAAATACTTCCTTCTACAAAGTTGTAGAGAATTAAATTTCCTATAGAAGGACATAGAATTTGTATTTTTCTGATAAAAAGGCTATTTATTATGAATTATTGAAGTTTCAAAAATAAATATTTTTTAAATAAAATGGTGGGCCCCACTTTTGTCATTTGTTGAATGTGGAATTTTCTTTCTCACGAGGTGTGCTGGGTGAAAGCCGCCGGCGCAAAAGTCTACTTTGGCATCCTAAGCTTTTCCTATAAATAGGGTGCTTAGGTTAGAATTGAAAATTACACCAGAATCAGAAATTTTCTCTCTCTATAATATCGAGCGTATTTTTGTGAGTATTTAGATACTTTGAGTGTTGCTATTCAGTGCAAGTTTTTTTCAGCTTTATATCCGATATTCCAGCCAGAAGTACTATTCTTTTGAGGTAAGGGATGTTATTTTCTTTCGTAAATGATGTTATTCTTTTCAATATCATTATACCAAAATATTGGCATGGATTTTATTATGAAATTCTTACTTTTTCCGTCGGAGTTACTATTCACGTATACGACACTATTCACGTATACGGCACTATTCACGAAAAAATTAAATTTTTTTCTGTTTGTCCAAATTGCTTGTTAAGGTTCCTATCTTTGATTCGATCTAAGTTTTGAGATTTATTCTTGAATTTTGTTCCACAATTGATTATTACGAAGTATTTTTGAATTAGATAAACTAAAATATGAATCATTAGTCTTTGTCCTTTATCTTACTGGATTCGTTCTTTAAAATATTTTTCATCATCCCCAGTCCTAAAAGGTGATATAACTGAATATCTTTGGCCTGTAGAGCAAAGACGAATGATTACCTGATGAATATCTTTGGCCGTAGTGCAAAGATGGACAGGTGTTGAGATGAACATAACCACTGGTGATACAAATGAATATCTTTGGCCCGTAGTGCAAAGATGAATATTTTATTTGAGATGTATATTGATTGATGTTACAGGGATAAAATATTGATGATGGACTTTTAAATCATAGAAGATAGTAGACTTCATTCTCTACTTAACTCTTCTAATGAATGGTTATTTTCGCTGCGAATATTGATCTAAAACTTGTTGTCAATAATATTTTATCTGAATTATTGAAGACTAACGATAATTTATTTTCCATTATCTTATTCATAATATTCTTTACTGGGCTAGTTGAGCTCACCCTTTTCATCTATTGTCCTCTTCAAGAAATGAGAATGTCGTGGGAACTAGTCGGGGAACAGAGTGATGGTCCGAGTTAGAGTAGTAGTAGTCCTCACTATTTCTGATAAATAGTGTGATAATAATTGTAATGAGGACTTAGTTTGAATGTTAATATTTTGTACATATTTGTAATGACACTCACAGTTGTGTGGTCGTATTTTGCACGACCGTGTGATATAAAAGATTGTATTTGAATTCTGTACCATGTATTTGGCGACTCAAAATGGGTTGGGTTGACTGGACCTATTCTGGGGGCGTCACAGAACTGATGGCCTGGTATTGAGACTGGGGTTAAACTGATGTCCCGGCATTGAGACTGGGGTTATGGTTGTCCCGGTATTGGTGACCGGAGTTAAGTTGACATCCCGATATTGGTGATCGGGGTTGTGGTTATCTCGATATTGGTGACCAGGGTTGAGTTGACATCCCAATATTGGTGACCGGGGCTGAGTTGTTATACCGATATTAGTTACCGAGGCTGAGTTGACATCCCGATATTGGTGACCAGGGTTGAGTTGACATTCTGATATTGGTGACCGGGTTGAGTTGACGATTTTTCCCTCCTGCAGGGTTAGTACTAGGAATCCAAAATTTTTGAGTGTCTACAATTGTTACATTTGAATGTTTTTGATGTATGGTGTAAAGATGATACGATTATTAAGTGTCTTTAGTCTTTTGTGGCAAGGACATTGATTGAAAGTTCTATTAAGCCTTTGTGGCAAGGAGAAACTGTTAATTTACATGATTATAAACATGAATTGTGAATTAATATAACTATAATCTTTAGTGTTACAGGTAAAGATAGGTGATGAAAATTATCTTCGACCTGGGTGAGAAGAGGAATTTATCAACATAATTATGATCATGAACTATTTACATGATTGTGGACAGAAACTATTGATTGATGTTACAGGGATAAAATATTATTGGTGAACTTTTAACATGGAGAAGATAATAGACACTATGGTCTATTTGACACTTCTAATGGATTGTTCGTTCCGCTGCAACTATGGTTGAAAACTTTTATCATCTACCATATGTTCTAAATATCTGATTTATTACTAATGAAGGCTATTGATAATTTAATTATCTTTAGTCATGATATTCTTTACTGGGCTATTTGTACTCATCATTTTGCTTCACAATTCCTTTCAGGCAATAATAGTGTAGCTGGATCGAGCAGGGATAACAGGGGAATAGAACGATGGTCTATAACTGTTGAAGTTTTCCATAAAACAGTATAAAAATAATTGTATTGAGAACTTTAAATGTGTATGTCATATTTTATACGTCATTTAACAGTTGATTTTGGTGAATCAAATAGGGTGAGGTGAACCCGACTTTGGAAGGGTGTGTTGCCACTATCATACAAGCTAATCACATACGACTTCGTGTTATCATAAGATATGGTTGTGCACATCCACTTGCTGATTATATCTATGAGCACTACCTATATAATCTTAGAGTATGGTTGGAATATAATTCTCAGTTTGACACAATGAAGATAATTATATGGCAAGAGAATACTCACCATTGGAATGAACAAGATAGTAATCTTCTCGTTCTTTTTTGGGGTCTATTGGGTCAACCAAGTTTTATTCTTAAGTCATATGATATCTATTATAACTTAGAAGTATGGTCTCCCATGTACGAAGGTTTCGTAGAGCATTTTCCAAAGATTATAATTTCTAAAATAGTTATTGACTGTACCTTTATGTAAAATGTTATTGGTTTGGAATATAAGTACTGTTGTTATAATATTTGTATTCAAACTCACGATTTTTATGGTCATATTTTGTACAACAATTTAATAGTTGGAATAGGAATATTTGTATTTAGATTCTGTACAATGTATTTGACAACTCAGAATGGGTTGTGTGAACCTATTTTGGGGGCGTCACAGTTGGTATCATAGCCTAGGGATATGGTCGCTAGCGGAGATCTGAGACTAGAACTAGGAGGGGAGAGACGAGTAATATCTTTTGCTAGTGTGTGACTTATATAAGCTAAATTTTCTTACTTAATAAATTGATAAATTGTGATATGTCAATTAACCTTTTTTTTGAAACTGTATTCTGGAATGATATCTGAAATTCAAGAGATGAGAAATGGAGAAATCATAATATAGAGGAAATGACCGGGAAGATAGAATCTGAAATGAAAGCAATGTATCCTCACCTCTTCGAACTACTAGGTACGTAAATTTCTAGAACGAAATTTTATAAGGAGTGGAGATTGTAAGACCCCGAATTTTATGAAATAAAAGTATTCAATTTTTCTTATAATTATTATTCTATTCAGTAAATGGTTAAATTGATAAAATGTTAAAGTTAAGGATGATATGTGCAAATTTTGCAAAGTAAGTAGGTTGTCATAAAATATTCATTGTGTCGGGGAATATTCGTTTGTTCGTGGAATATTCTTTTTATCGGGGAATATTCGTACGACGACGCAATCATTGGTTGACCCCATAATGGAATATTTGTCGGATATAGAAAGCGACAGAAGTAACCTTTTTATAAAAATAACGGCAAAACTTTTATCATTAAACTATTAAAATACCCGGTGGTTAAAGTACAGTAATACGCGTTGTTGCACAGTAGCACACGGCATTGCACAGTAATTCTAATTATTGATTCTTACGTAAGAAGTCACTCATTCAATAATTGTTACAGTAATTACTGTTCAATATCTTATATTACTGATTCAATAATTGCTACATTGATAATTACGTATTATTTTATATTATTGATTCAATAATTGTCACAGTAACCACTGCACAGTATTTTACATTAGTAAATCAATAATTATCGCACATATTATTGACATGATATTATTAGATAGCATTATTGATAATATCTAGAAAATTTTATCGAAGAAATGGGTTAGGTTATATAATTGCGCGCTAATGAGGATAAATTTTTATCGGAAACCCCCCTCTTTCCTAGGAACAACCTGGTTGTCAATATTGTTATTCTATAATATTAATTGTGAATAATAATTGATGAATAAAATAAAAATTGTTGATAAATATGATAAGTAAATATTTGATCAATTTTGATATAAATGGAGGAGTTTTTAGTATGGGACATTTGTTAAAAATTGGCATTTTATCTTCTCCGATAAAATAATTCATTCAAATATATTATTATAATATTATATTATAAATAGTATAATGTGATAATATAATTGTATAATTTTATAATTTAAATGGTAACATTATTATAGTAAATTCAAGATATAAAAATAAAATAAGGTGGAAGAGAGAGCAAATTGAATGTGAATTCTTTTAATAATTATAAATGTTTTAACTATATATATATATAACATGTGAAAATGGGGTGGAATTTTGTTCTTTTTAGGTGTGCTGCCAACCTTTTCAAAACTGGTATGCTGAGAACCATCCGTTGGTTCATTTGTCAAACTTGGTGTTCTGGCATTTTCCTATAAATAGGTTACTTAGTTAAGAAATGAAAAACACACTAGAATCAAAAAATTCTTTCTCAATAATATTGAGCGTATTTCTTGTGAGTATAAGGATTTTTTGAGTGTGTATAACAGTGCAAGATTTTCTCAACATAATCTCAGTTATTCCAGTCAGAACTACCCTCTTATTAAGGTAAAGGATATTATTTTTCTCGTAAAGGATGTTTTCGTTCAATATTCGTAAGGAATATTATTTTCTTCCAAACTCTATAGTATGTAAGTGATAATATTTCATTTCATATTCCTAAATTAAAACTTACTATGGTAAGTATTGCTTCTATAATTTCTGAAATGATTAGAAATTCCTTAAGGTTTGCGCTTCATCTAATATCATTTCACCGGAATACAGGTTCAAACTTTTTTATCAAATTTTAATATTTTCATCTGGGGTACTATTCATGCCAGAATACTATTCATCTGGGGTATTATTCATACCGGAGTACTATTCATCCGGGGTATTAATCATGCCAGAGTACTATTCACGATGAAATTTAGTTTCTTTTCTTTATCCAAATTATCTTTTATGAAACTTATTCTTGAAGTTGAATCCATGTTTTTATCTTCATGTGGACAATTTGAACATTATTGAACTCTTGATAAATTGAATTATTAATATCTAATATTTGTCCTTTATCTCACTTGATTCATTTCTTATATCATTGTCATAATCATCAGAATTAAATTGTGGTGAAAGTTATCTTTGGCCCGTAGTGCAAAGATGACTTGTTGATTGATATCTTTGGCCTGTAGTGCAAAAATGAACTGTTGATTGATATCTTTGTCCCGTAGTGCAAAGATGACCTGTTGATTGATATCTTTAGCCCGTAGTGCAAATATGAAATGTTGATTTATATCTTTGGCCCATAATGCAAAAATGGACAAGTGTATGGCATGATCATGACCACTGATGATACAAATGAATATCTTTAGCCTGTAGTGCAAAGATAGATAGTTGATTGGTATGATCATGATCATGGTTGTTACGTTTGAATGTTTTTGGTGTATGGTGTAAAGACGATACGATTATTAAGTGTCTTTAGCCTTTGTGGCAAGGACATTGATTGAAAGTTCTATTAAGCCTTTGTGGAAAGGAGAAACTATTGATTTATATGATTATGAACAAGAATTGTGAATTAATATAACCATAATCTTTGGTGTTACAGGTAAAGATAGGTTATAAAAATTATCTTCGCCCTAGGTGCGAAGAAGAATTTATCAACATAATTATGATCATGAACTATTTACATGATTGTGGACAGGAACTGCTGATTGATGTTACAGGGATAAAATATTGTTGGTGGACTTTTAACATGGAGAAGATAATAGACATTATGGTCTATTTGACTCTTCTAATGGATTGTTCGTTCCGCTACAACTATGGTTGAAAACTTTTATCATCTACCATATATTCTAAATATCTGATTTCTTACTAATGAAGAATATTGATAATTTAATTATCTTTAGTTATGATATTCTTTACTGGGTTATTTGTGCTCATCCTTTTGCTTCACAATTCCTTTCAGGCAATAAGAGTGTAGCTGGGTCGAGTGAGGATAACAGGGGAATAGAACGATGGTCTATAACTGTTGAAGTTTCTCATGAAACAGTATGAAAATAATTATATTGAGAACTTTAAATGTGTGTGTCATATTTTATACGTCATTTAACAGTTAATTTTGGTAAATCAAATAGGGTGAGGTGAACCCGACTTTGGAATGGTGTATTGCCTCTGTCATACAAGATGTCTAATCGCATATGACTTCGTGTTATCATAAGATATGGTTGTGCACATCCACTTGCTGATTATATCTATGAGCACTACCTATATAATCTTGGAGTATGGTTTGAATATAATTCTCAATTTGAGACAATGGAGATAATTATATGGCAAGAGAATACTCACCATTGGAATGAACAAGATACTAATCTTCACGTTCTTCTTTGGGGTCTATTGGGTCAACCAAGGTTAATTCTCAAGTTATATGATATCTATTATAACTTAGAAGCATGGTCTCTCATGTACGAAGGTTTCCTTGAGCATTTTCAAAAGATTTTAATTCCTAAAACAGTTATTGACTGTACCTTTATGTAAAATGTTATTGGTTTGGAATATGAGTACTGTTGTTATAATATTTGTATTCAAACTCACAGTTTGTATGGTCGTATTTTGTACAACAGTTTAATAGTTGGAACAGGAAGATTTATATTTGAATTATGTACCATGTATTTGGTGACTCAGAATGGATTGTGTGGACCTATTTTGGGGGCGTCACAGTTGGTCTGTGACGCCCCCAAAATAGGTCCACTCAACCCATATTGAGTAGCCAAATACATGGTACAGAATCCAAATACAAATCTTATTATATTCCAACTATTAAATTGTCATACAAAATACGACTACACAAAATGTGAGTTTGAATACAAATATTATAACAACAGTACTCGTACTCCAAACCAATAATATTTTACATAAAGGTACAGTCAATAACTGTTTTAGGAATTAAAATCTTTGGAAAACTCTCAAGGAAACCTTCGTACATGGGAGGCCATGCTTCTAAGTTATAATAGATATCAATAATTAGAAATTACTGTGCAATACCGTGTGCTACTATGCAACAACGCGTATTACTGTACTTTAACCACCGAATATTTCAACAGTTTAACGGGAAAAGTTTTGTTGTTATTTTTATAAAAAGGTTACTTCTGTCGCTTTCTATATCCGACAATTATTCCGTTATGGGGTCAACCAATGATTGCGCCGTCGTACGAATATTTTCC
Source organism: Panax stipuleanatus (assembly GCA_020205555.1). Classification (NCBI taxonomy): domain Eukaryota; kingdom Viridiplantae; phylum Streptophyta; class Magnoliopsida; order Apiales; family Araliaceae; genus Panax; species Panax stipuleanatus. Next base: position 133,832,454 of record CM035124.1, on the reverse strand, counting down.
GAAAAAAGAATATTCCCCGACCAAACGAATATTTCCCGACACAACTAATATTTTATGCCAACTTACTTACTTTATAAAAGTTGCACATATGTTAAATTGTTGAAATACCCGGTGGTTAAAGTAAAGTAATACTGTGACAAACCAAAAATTTATAAGATCTTAAATGTTTAAAATAATGGTTAAAGGATAAAACCTAGATGGGAATTTGAGGAATAATTTAAATTTTTTAAAGAAGAACCTATATAGTTTACTATTCGAATGAGAATAGGGAATATATGGGTTACAAAATTTTTAAACCCTAGAAATGAATTTATATGTACTTGAAGGAATATTAAGGATAAGGTACTACGATACGTATAAAGTTTGGTGACCTAATATATAAATTAGGCATTTGAATTAAATAACCTCAAGTGTTATCTTTATTTAATTGTCCTAGTATTTTAACTATATACTAGTGACCTAATCTAATAGATTTATGAAATATGTATCAATCTTGTATGATTATGTGAGTGTTTATAACTTATTAAGTCAATTAGGGCTATTAAGTTAATACACTTAGTGGAGTATGTGATGACTGTCGACGTCGGGAAAAAAGTCGCGGGTCGGGTCACAACCCGGATTTTTCTCTCTTCCTAAGTTATCTCTACCCTCACTCTTTTTATTACAAAAGAGGTTTTGAAGAGTTTTTTAGGAAAAGGCCAACATGTATCATGTCGACGATTTGAACGTTTTACAGAGTCGCTAGTTGGTAGATTTGAAATGGTTGTACCAACTCAACCGAGTTTTATTTGAAAGAGGCCCAATTGCTGAACATTGTCGAAACATGATCTTTGAAAACAAAGTTTTGAGTTCGGAGGCTTGGTTAAGTGTGGGGAAGGTGTTAGGTACCCCACGACTCCCGTGTAAACACCGTACCGCATCTTTTCAATATTTTTCTTAAAATTAAAATGTGTGTGTGAATGTTATTTGAAAATTGGGCCTATGTTTGATTACTTGAAAGTATTGATTTGCTTCGTTGAACCTATATACGAAGGGTTTTATTTGATTTACAAAAAGTCTTTGATTTGATTTGCAAAAGTGTTTAATTTGATTTGCAAAAGCTTTTATTTTGATTGAATTGAAAATGATGTTTTGAAAGCTGGTTATCAAACCCTTACTCTAACATAGGAATTGAAGCCTGTTGATACTTCCATTTTATCTTTATAGCCTTAAGGCTTGCATTTGAATGGTGATTTGCTAGGCTGCAAAGCATCCTCGACCACAGAAATAAATACAAGTGTCGGTCTCCTCATAGGCATGAAAGCCATCGGAGGGACGCTGACACGGCAAACCATTATTCTCATTATATTGAGACCTTAAATCCGGATAACCGTTTTGAGGTCTTTGTATGTACATTTTACAAAAAAACTGGCAGGGTAGATTCGTAAAGTGGAGTTTGTCTATCGTGGGAATCCGATTCTGATCGATTGGATCATGAATCCCACGATTCTTAGGCTCACATGTGAGTAGCCAATAAACCTGCACAGTTCAAATTTGTACAGAAATAGATATATATCCCAATATTGCCAGAACCAAGGAATCATCAGTAAATCCTGGTTCGCACCTGGCTAAAGCGACTCGTTCCCACTAGATAGCGATTTAAGGGACGCGAGGTTGCTTTTGTGACTGAAAAATGTCGATTCATATCAAATGAATATTTAAAGCATCAATTTAATAAAGAGCAAGTAAAGCAATATATATATATACACAGTTATATATACAAGAGCTGTAAAGGGCGATGGGTTTTCACACTAGTGCCCGGACTGAAATTGAAATATATATATATATATATATATATATATATATATATTGACAGAAAAGTAGTCAACCAAGACGGGGAAGAGAATCCAGTGGTGGTGAAGGCTGCTTATATATGCATATTTATATATAAAAGCAGTAAAAAGGCTACAGAATAATCCAGGCAGAACAAAAATGTAAATATAAAGAAACGTAGTCAACCAGGGACTAGGAAGATAACCCAGTAATGGTGAAGGGTGCAAAAGTAGTAAAAAGGCCACGGAATAATTCAGGCCGGACTAAAATATATAAGTATATATATAGAGACAGAAACGTAGTCAACCAAGGCTGGAATGAGAACCTAGTGGTGGTGAAGGCGGCCTTATATATGCATATATATATATATATATATATATATATATATATATATAAGGAGTAAACTACCATAGATTTGACATCCAGGCTTGACAGAATTGAAAAGTTAGTATATAAACAGTTAAATAAACACAATAAAAAGCCAAACCCGGACTGGGAAGATAACCCAGTCCGGCGAAGTTGCTAATAACGAAGATGCAAGTATTTCGAAGCTGCCGAAAGTGAAGGATCGTCAATCCGAGTTGTAAAAATGGTAGAAAATGCGTTTATGTGCAAAAATGTACAATAAGTTGACAAAAACGGCCACGGAACAGAGTTACGGGCATATTTAGAAAACAAAACTTAATGTGCAAGTGTATAAAAGTGTGAAGTATTAGTATTGACTTGCTGATCGTAAAAATACTCACAATGGACTGCTACACGGACTTTTTGCCAAATCGTAGGCTATTAACGTCCGAATCTACCAGTTTTTTTTAATATGTGGTAGTATGTGGGTATGTCTATGTGTTAGAGTGAAAATATTTGGGTTTGGAAGATAAGAAATTGGACAGAAAACCAAACGGGCAGAGGTTCAAAGCGTTTTCTTTTTCTTTTTTTTAAATTAGGGGGGTCACCTCATATATATAGACCAGGGAGCCTCAGCTCTACCTTCTGCTGCCGCAGGTAGAGGTACGACTCCCCTGGTGTGGCCCACGTGTCCGGTTGAGTCATCTCAAAGTACGTGCACTCTGAGTAACGCGAGGTCGAAGTCAAAACTTTCTAACTTTTGATCGGAGCGTCCGTTTGAGTCGTGCTATACCTTTTCAGAAAGCCCTCTCCGAGAGTGTCACAATTACAAGGGTTAAAACATTTTTCGGGTCCAAGAAGATGGGTTCATAACCAGGTCTTTGATTCCCCGCAGTTTGTCCGTTGAGCTGTCTTGCGCTGTTTGCACTCGGGATCATTGTTATGGTTCGTTCTGACATTGGTGGCATCAATTCGACTTGAATTTGACCGAATCGGCTTAGGGTTGGTAAAATGACCATTTTTCCCCTCATGGGGTTGCCCTTAGTGTCGGCATGACCTTTGGTTGACTTCCGAGTGTTGTTTCCAAGACTTGGATCCCATTCGAGTTTGTTTGTCCTCAATGTCGTCCCTCAAGTTGATTTGGTCGTTCTAAGTTTTCTCCTGGAGGTGTTGTGGAGCTTCAGGTTTGTTCCTGAAGTTGCCTTGACTTCCCTGGTTGAGATCGAGGATGACCTGTATTTCCCGGGTTGAGATCGGGGCTGACCTGATGACCCGATATTTAGATCGGGGTTAATTTGATGACCCGATATTGAGATCAGGATTGATTTAACGGCCCGATTGGAGATCGGGATTGATTTGACTGCCTGATATTGAGATCGGGGTTGATCTGGCAGCCCGATTGGATATCGGGGTTGATTTGTGATAAGTGGGTTTTATATCTACTCATCGGTAGTCGTTATAGCTTGATTCTGAATGTTTTCAAGTAATTTGCTTATCATTTTTACTGGGTTTATATGTTTATGTGCAAGTGATGAAATGGAGGTGAAATGAGCTTTTAAAGGACAAATTGAGCATTTGGACCAAAGGAATTTAACATATGGTTCCTAGCAGCATGCAAAGAAGGTTTAAACAAAATACACGTCCAGTTCATTAAAGATGTGGAGGCCACGGTCCAAAGCCTTTCTTGAGTAGCTCACGAATTTAATAAAGTTCAATGGGAGAAGAGCAATCAATATATATGTAAGTGGGCCATTCACATGCATGGAGCAGCTCATGTCCAAATTGCTGAAGACTTCCTAGCAGTCACGAAATTGGAAGTTAAAAAGAAAAATAGGGCCCACGTTACAGCAGCTAATTTAACGGAATGTTACCACTTTGCGTTTATATCTAGCTCACGGACAGTACCCTAACCCGCTGGGGCGGGGAATTAACATGGGCAACCACTGCTGGGGCGGGGAGGCGGCAGTATGAAAGGCTGGTTTTCCACTTGCGAGAAGGACGTTGGGCTATTAATTGGAGAGACAAGGGGCTGCGGATAGGATATATATAAGGGACACGGAGCAGCTCAAGGAAAAGAAGATTTAACCTCTTAAATTGGTGGGCTACGAGTATACTTGATATAAAAGAGAACCACGTGAGCAGCACATGGAGAGGCGGCAGCTAGCTGCTCAATATCCTTGTCCTATTCGGATTTTGGATGCAACAAGAGATGAGGGACTTAGCCTGTAAAGGAGAAAAAGGCCACGTAGATTAGCTTAGATAATATATTATATATTATATAATTTAGTAGTGGAGAGACGTGACCTGTTAGGAGTGGGATTCAATTAACAAGTTCTAGCATTTATATATTATATAATATAGTGTTAGTAATCAAGGGGGATGACTAGGCGCTGCTAGTATGTAATATAAAAGGGGATAGCGAGAGCAGCTTGGGGATTCCTTTAGCATATATAATATATTAGTATAGTAGCTTTAGGATTATTGATTATTAGTATTAGTTTTAATTTAGTTTTTCATTTAAATAATAAACCCTAGCTTAAAAGAGATTGGGAGATTAAAGCATATTGGAGTCACTGGAGATCCAGATCAATAGCAAGAAGGAGGACGAATTTACCGGCAACAGATTCAATTCTTTTTCTTAATCTTATTATTATCTTTTATTGTTTATTTAATTGTGAATTCTTAGTTTTAATTCAATAATAATTAACTAATTCTTTATTTGAGATTACAATGGATCTTATTGTGTAGTTTATTTTACTATGCTTCTCTAGCAATTATTGTAATCTATCATTGTGAATTGTCTATTATGATTTGGAATAATTGTTTAATTGCCTAGATATCAATTATTGTGATAATCTATATGAAATCGCGAGATATGAGTATAGATTTAGATTTGATCATAATAGCATGTGTTTGTGATTTTTGCATAGATGGAAGTCATGATTCGTGTTTAGGGTAGAAGTATGCCTTTACGCCATATGTAATCTTATAGAGAACTTGTGATTAAGTTCTTTTTAATTGTAATTCACATAGAAATATAGTGGATTAGTTAATTAGGGTGTCTTTCTTAATTCTATCATATGTGAATTTGAGTAAGTATGGTATGATGCATCGTGAGGTGGTTATATTTGCTTTCGTGTTCTTGATTAACAATTCAGAATAGAGAGAATAATTGATGAGAAGTATGTTAACTTAAATGAAGCAATAAGTGAAATTGTGATCTTAAATCTCCGTAATCTTAATTTTACTAGTGGTGAATAATAGTAGTTTAATTATATATATTGATAATTCATTCGTTTGAATAAGATTGAGTTGGTTACGGGTTAGTACTTGGTGATTCTTATTAAATAATTCTTCGTGAGAACGCTACTTTACTTTCACTTTATTACTTGTTGACCACGTATACTTGCGTGTTGTGCGTAACTAGATTTTACCCAACATATTTTTGGCGCCGTTACCGGGGAATTAATTTAATAATTATTTTCCAATATTAACTTCAATCAAATTAGTCTTAATTTAAATATTTTTTTATTCTCTTCCTATCTTACTCTCTTTTCAGGTACCATGGCTGAATTCAATTATCAATGGCCATATACGAATATGACTCAACCAAGGGAAATAGGGATTGATGAATTTATATTAGCACAAATTAAAGAACTTTCGAGGAAGTTGGAGGTTATCGCAGCCCAACGGAGTTGAAGGATGGCAGTTACGTGTGATTATTGTGATGGCAATCATTTGAGTCATCAATGCACCGTCAGTTTTGAACCGGTACCATATAGTGGTGATTACCTCAACAACTATGCTGAGCCTAACTATCACCAAGATTGGGGGTATCACCCGGATTCTTCATGGAGCTACAATTATGATGATCAATACTACGCTCTAAATCCATCAAACACACCAGAATTTTCATGTTCACCTCCATTGCCACAAGAAGAAAATTCAACGCTGGAGGAAATGTTGTCCAAGTTCTTAGCAAACCAAGAGGAGAGGAGGACTTTATTTAATAATCAAATAGAGCAAATGAATAACGCCTTAAACAACTGCCCTCCAAGTACTTGGATTGATGATACGGATTCTGAAACTGATGGAGAGCCAAAATCAAATCTGCTATTGGATGAGCCACAAGAAGAAAAGTCAAATCTGGAGGAACTCATGTCAAACGTCATAGCAGATCAAGAGGGGAAGATTAGTCAAGGAGTTGTCAAGTCAAGATCTTAATAATAAGATGAAGAAACTCATCACTAGCCCACTAAATGGTCCTAATTATATGGATTCCGAAACAAGAAACAGATAATTCAGATCTGAGGGCAATGGTGGCTCAAGTTCATAGCAGACATAAAGGAGATGAGGATTAATCAAGAGAGTTCAATTCGAGATCAAGAGTTATCAACTCAAAATCTTAATAATCAGATGGAACAACTCACCAACGCCTCAAACAACTGTCCTCCAAACACTTGGTGTAATGACATGAATGACGAAACTGTCGGAGAACCCGAACCAAATCTGCAGCTGGATGAGCCACGAGATATCAAAAGTGTGGAGACAAATGGGGATAATGAAATAGAGGTCGACGAAAATCTAAAGGGGTCTCCACCAAAGATCAAAGAGTCAGTCAGATTTAAAAAACCATGCCCGCTTGGTAGTCATGTCGTCAGCGAAGCTCTTTATGACATAAGAGTGAGTACAATTTTGAAGCCATGGTGGGACGAGAAAGAGAAGATAAACGAAGAGCCCATTGTGTGTGAAAAGCTTCCATGCCCCAAAGTGATCACATACACAATGGGGAAAACACTTAGCTGTGGGACGTTCTTGATTGAGATCAGACCGAATCAGAGCATGCTAGGTGACTTTGATGCACTGGTCATCGCGTGTGGGAACCTCCCAAAGGATTATTTGTTACTGATGGATGGAGGGTTCCTCAAATTTCGAAGAGGAATTGGATAGCATTGACCAGACAAAGTTCGGCTGAAGGACTATAAATCAAGCGCTTATTGGGAGGCAACCCAAGTTTAATTTTTAGTTTTAGTTTTTTTTTTAGGATTTTCATTTTTTTAGGATCTAATAAACTTGCTTCTATCATGTTCACAGGTGAGTCAAGTCCAACTCAAAATGTGGTGCCCGATTCATTCCAATATGCCTAACTTATTCTTCAGACTTAGCAAACAAGGAGGAAAATTGCTATATTTTCAGGGAAGTCATCTCTTTTAATTTGTTCTATCTTAGTCATTAAGGACAATGTCTGTTTTAAGTTTGAGGGTATTTATCATGTTTAGTATTTACTTGGGTAATGTTTTGATGGAATTTGAGTTTGGCCAATGATAAGTGGGTGGTTAATGTTGTTAACTCTTGAAAAATTGATGAGCATGCTTAGTCTTTATTTCAACTCATTAGTTATTTTTACACTATTTGCAAATTTTTACATATATCCATTTGTTTAGCCAGTTGGGATTGAATTTTTTTGGCTAAATGCTTATGAAAGATATCATTGCAACTTGAGAAATCTTATTTGAGCATCATTCAAAGTGAAAATTAGGCACTCACATATGTTTGGGGGAAATCAAGGAGTTTTTTGAAAAAAATTGGAACCTTCTCGAGTTAAATAGTTGAATCATGTGGTGGGTCGAGATGGAGCGTAAAACGCACTCCCCATAAACACAGGCACGAGATGGAGCGTAAAACGCACTCGTTCAATGGAAATGAAAAGTGAGATGAAGCGTAAAACGCACTCATTAAAAAGAAAAAAAAGTATTTTTGAAGTACTTGGGAAGGGTTCATATGTGCTTAAATGTTTAAATATCCGGTTGATCCTCAAGAAAAATATATGTTTTGTCTTTAATAGCAGCGATTGATGTGATAAGGAGTTTTTAGAGTCGTTTTTGAAAATCTTTTATGAGTATTGGTTGATCTTATCTAAATCATGACTAGTTTGAACATTTGGATGCACACACGCACTTAAAGGATCATGAGTAGATGTGGAACTAATAAAAGTTGTTGAATTTTAAGACATAACATTGTTTTAAAAATTTTCTTTTGGTTATCATTTGTAGTAACCTTTGAGGCCACTGTTCGAATTCATATTGATTCATTGCCTGAGGGGACCATTGCTAGAGGATGAATTTTTTTAAATTGTGTTTTTGCTTGAGGACAATCAAAGTCTCAAGTTTGAGGGTATTTGATGAGTGGGTTTTATACCTACACATCGGTAGTCGTTATAGCTTGATTCTGAATGTTTTTGAGTAATTTGCTTATCATTTTTACAGGGTTTATACGTTTATGTGCAGGTAATGAAATGGAGGTGAAATGAGTTTTTAAAGGGGAAATTGAGCATTCTTTGGACCAAAGGAATTTAACATATGGTTCCTAGCAGCATGCAAAGAAGGTTTAAACAAAATACATATCCAGTTCATTAAAGATGTGGAGGCCACGGTGCAAAGCCTTTCATGAGCAGCTCACGAATTTAATAAAGTTCAATGGGAGAAGAGCAATCAATATATATGTAAGTGGGCCATTCACATGCATGGAGAAGCTCATGTCCAAATTGCTGAAGACTTCCTAGCAGTCGCGAAATTAGAAGTTAAAAGAAAAATAGGGCCCACGTTGCAGCATCTAATTTAACGGAATGTTACCACTTTGCGTTTATATCAAGCTCACGGACAGTACCCTAACCCGCTGGGGTGGGTCATTAACATGGGCAACTCCCACTGGGGCGGGGAGGCGGCAGTATGAAAGGCTGGTTTTCCACTTGCGAGAAGGACCTTGGGCTATTAATTGGAGAGACAAGGGGCTGCGGATAGGATATATATAAGGGACACGGAGCAGCTCAAGGAAAAGAAGATTTAACCTCTTAAATTGGTGGGCTACGAGTATGCTTGATATAAAAGAGAACCACGTGAGCAGCACATGGGGAGGCGGCAGCAAGCTGCTCAATATCCTTGTCCTATTCGGATTTTGGGTGCAACAAGAGATGACGGACTTAAACTGTAAAGGAGAAAAAGGCCACGTAGATTAGCTTAGATAATATATTATATAGTTTAGTAGTGGAGAAACGTGACCTGTTAGGAGGGGGATTCAATTAACAAGTTCTAGCATTTATATATTTTATAATATAGTGGGAGTAATCAAGGAAGTATGTAATATAAAAGGGAATAGCGAGAGTAGCTTGTGGATTCCTTTAGCATATATAATATATTAGTATAGTAGCTTTAGGATTATTGATTATTAGTATTAGTTTTAATTTAGTTTTTTAATTAAATAATAAACCCTAGTATTGGGCCGCGATTATTTGAGCCGGTCAAACCTTATTTATTTTGAGTTTTCCAGATCAAATCCCTTTTTACCCTTGGAGCCTTGGACTATTATGTAAATGATTGTTTATGTAAAGCTTGGGCTGGAGCTGGTAGTGGAAGACAGATGACAGCTTATGGGTTAAAAGATTATCCCTAATCTATGGAATTAGCAGGCGGCTGATTGAGGTGATGGGCTCAGCTGTCTTAAGCCACCTTCATTAATGTGGAGTTGACATAATGTTGATTGAGGGGAGAGCAAGGTATGGTAAAGCCTGCATGCAACCAACTGACGTAGGCATCGGGGGAAAACATGTAAGTTGGTGAGATAGTATATGAGTACAGAGCACTACACAAAAAAGAAAAAAAACAAAACATAATATTTTTCTCTCTGGAGACTAGAGCACATCACCTCCATTGTTAATCCTTTTTCCGGCCTGTACTTACTCTCACACCGGAGCGATCCCCGGCGGTCCAAAACTGTCGAGATCCGGTGCTGACGTGTTCATTGTGCAGGATTAGGCGTGCTTTTCGTGATTGAGGCGCGTAGCGAAATCTTGGCGTTAACATTGGCGCTAGAAGGAGGGCATCTAGTGTTTCTGATTTTCAATCACAAACATTAAGTATCTTACATCAGAAGCTATGGTAAACACTAAGACGGTTACAGCCGAAGGACAGCCGACGACTGCTAGTTCTTCTTTGCAAAGAATCTCGTGATAGTAGTGTGCATACAAGCCAATCATGTATGATGATAAAGCACGTACTTTGTAAACAATCTTATTTATTTATTAATAAAATATTCATTTATTAAAGGCATTTAATTATCTACATGTTGCTGTTTTTATAATATGTAAATAACCCATAGTTTTAAGCAATGCTTTTAGAATCATGATGATGATCATGCTAATGAGATCTAAATTCTTAGAAAGTTTTAAAACTAAAATAGTTCCCAATCGTGGGATTACTAAAAAGGGGATTAGTAAATCCGGATAGATTGGTACATATGTTGCTTGCTCATTGGATGAGGATGATTGATCTCATGATCATTTATGTGGAGACACTAAAGCAAGTATGTAGGTGCTTGTTGGAGAATAAGTTCACTGAACGTGATTCGCTATGGAATACCTAATGGAGATTTACTCGCCTGTCAATAGGAATTCCTAATGTGATAGTAGTACAAGTAATCCTTGGACTTGAGATCATCATAGTATCTTATATGTAACAAATTATACTTTGACTTATTCCTTAAGACCTTTTAAGGCATATATAGGGTATGCTTGGGTATAATGAGTTACATATGGAGATAATGAATGATCAATAAAGAATCTACCACCTCTAGTAAAAGAGGAGATATGTCCTATGTGATTCGTTAAATGACAACCCAGGAATCCTTGGCCAAGGTGAAATGAAATTAGAAAGGAGTTTCTAATTTGCATTATTTGGAGTTGTGCATTTTCTAATCGAAATACATATAATTAAATAAAATAAGACTTGACAGTAAATCCATGTCTTATATTTAATTGGGACATTGTATGGTGGAAGGATTGAATTGTACGGTAACTATTTACTCACAGGTTCTTTTTGATTAATGTTGAAATCTATATTATCTGGAAAGTCGTTGATCGCTAGGGAGGCTTATCCCTATTGTAGAATAAATATTATTTATTTAAATAAATTATTAGTTTAATTTATTTATTTAAATAAGATTAAAATTGTTTTAATTGATTTATTCACAACCGGTTTAATATGGAGAACCTAAAGGGTCACACTATAAAAGGAAGAATAATTATTTAAGAAGGTAATGGCATAATCGTAATAATGCATTAAGTATAATTAATTTAATCTATGGTGATAGAATAAATTAAATAGCTTAATGTTTATTATTTAATATTTTGGAAATATTAAATATAAATTAATAAGAGGAGTCTTATTAATATTATTACAATTATTATTATTTTAATTTCTAAAGGAGTTTAGTAATTAATTTAATATTTAGTACTCTCATTTATTCCTAATAAGATTAGGAGACAAATTAATTAAATGAATTTAATTAATTATTCCCATGTGGTGGGAAGCCTAAATTAATTAAAGGAGTTTAATTAATTAAAAGAAATCCCATGTCTAATAGGATTAGAAGGGTTAACCAATGTCTATATAAGAGAAGTCTTATAATAGATATTAGATTGATGTAATTCCAATTGTTGGAGAGTACTCCTTTTCTATAGAGGATAGAAAACTAAGGTTAAGCCAAACACCCTCCTTCTTGATAATTCATCTTCCTTGGTGGATCACCTCTAGAGGCCAAACACTTGGGTGGCTAACGTTGATCAAAGAAAGGAATCTAACCCGAAAATTCAAGGAGATCACGAAGAACAAGGAGTTGAACTAGTACCTGTGGAAGCTTCGTTCTACAAGGGTATGATTCCATAACTTCTTATTTATCGTTTTAAATTAATAATTTGCATAAAGGATGATCCGGGTAATGGTTTTGTAGAATTTTTTTTTAAACTCTGATATACCATGCTTCCGCTAATTTTTGCAATTTGATTGCGTCACGATTTCGTACAAACCCAACAGTGGTATCAGAGCCAAATCTTTATGCAATTATTAATTTATTTTTGATTTCATATACATATGGGTATGTATTTAAAATAATTTATTGGGCATAATTTTATTGTATAAAATTATATTTTTTTTTTTTTAAAAAAAAAAAAAAGAAAAAAAAAAGACTTTTTTTGGGACGAATCACAATTTTTTTTTGGTGCTAATCTTGAATTCTGCAAAGAAAAGGTGTTGTCTCTTTCTTACTCCAAAAAGAAGGTGACCCATCATGAAAGGATTTTTTTAATAAACCTGCAGGACTCTTTTAATAAAAGAAGGTGACTTCTTTTTAAAAAATAAATATGATATATTTATATATTATATTCTAAATAATTTTATAATTAAAATAAAGAGTTTATTTTAATCTTGAAATTGGATTTCATGCAATTTAAAATTGCCCATTAAATGATACTCATATATATATGGAATGTTTTAATTCATGAGATGAATATTTATTTATTGATATATATGGTGATATGTATGAAAATAAATGGGGATTGATTATGGACTATTTGACCAATGTGATTGGATTTTATTTTAGTTGAATGCTTGAATGAATGGGTTTTATTAAATGGGGTCTGCGTACCTCGTCTTCTCTAATTTTTTTTTCTTAATGTAAAATTCTATCTCCTTCCTATGTACTTCCCCTTGACTGTTGATCAAGGTTTCTATTTAAATTAAATAGTTTAATGTAATAAGAATAGTTAGAATTATCTTGAAGAAATTGGAGACCAAGGAGCAAGGAGCGCGTGAAGACCCGTTTGTATGGAGCCCGAGTTTAAATGTAATAGTTATATTTAAATTTAAATTCTTGCACTCCTAGGTTTGACCTTTTGGTTCACTTGGTGGCTCTAGTGAACCAAACTAGAATAAAAGTCCATAATCAATCCGGGTAGAATATAATATTCTATATTGCATGCTAAATATTATATATATTATATTTTATGCAAACATGCTTCGCATGTTTAATAAAATGACGCGTATTTTATATATATATGTGCATGCGCGCTAAACAAGATGAGACAAATAATAACAAACCCCTCAAAGAAATAATATTAAGTCTGAAGCGTTCAATGATATTTGGAATATCGAACGTCGCCTTCTAGCATGATAAATTAATAGAGTATTAAATATTTAATATGAGCTTGTTGTGCTATCCACAAGGCGAGTATTGCGTATTTAAGATGTTAATTAATCACATTTGATGCTTATCAAGAAAATTGAACGATCTAGTCTTGTTGTGCTATCCACAAGGACGAACATTTTTCTTTTTTGAATTTATGGAAGTGCTAGGCTGGACTTAACTTAAATCATTTTAGTTCGGATGTGCACACACTTGACCATTATGATTTAAGAGGCAAAATAAAAGGAGTTATATAGTGTTGTAATTGACAAGAGTTGTCTACCTATTTATTTGTATATCGCTTGTTGTGCTATCCACAAGGTTATATACATTTGAAATGGGATCCTTATTCTCACTAGCAAATCTTTAATTAGATGTTGCCGAACTATATAAGTGAGGGTAATATAGTTTGATGAAAATAGTGGGAGATACCAATTTAAAATAAAGACCTAAATTTATTTTGGTATGAAAAATTAATAAAATGAATGTTTGCTAAAATGTTATTTTTCACATGCAGAATTTTAAAAATGTCTAAATCACTAATCTCACTACGAAGCATACTTGATGCAAACAAGCTTACCGGGCCGAATTATGAGGGCTGGCTAAGAAATCTGAGAATTGTTCTCACTGCTGAAAAGATTTCTTATGTCCTAAATTCAACTGTCCCTGAATCTGTTTCAGAAACAGCCTCTGAGGAAGAGATTGCCACTTTCAATAAGTGGCAAGATGATGCATCTGTGGCTCAAAGCATCATGCTCGCATCCATGAATAACGAGCTTCAGCGTCAGCACGAAAAAATGGATGCTCCTGCTATGCTGCTTCACCTCAAGGAGTTGTATGGTGAACAGAGTAGGACTGCTAGATATGAGATATCTAAGGAGCTCTTCCGATCTCGGATGACCGAGGGTACTGCCGTCGAGACTCATGTCCTGAAAGTGATCAATTTGATTGAACGCCTTGGACAGCTTGGGTTCGTCATGGATGGGGAGTTGAGTCAAGACTTGGTCTTGCAGTCACTCCCTGAGACCTTCTCGCAGTTTGTGGTTAATTTTCACATGAATAAGCTAGATGTCAGCTTGCCTGAGCTGCTTAACATGCTGAAAACTGCAGAAGGTCACTTCCCATCCAAGAAGAACCATATCTTGATGGTGGATTCTTCCAATAAAAGGAAGAGACCTAAGGTATCTTCTGAAAAGAAGAAATCCAAGAAGGCTAAGGGAAAGGGGAAAGAAAAGGAACAAAAGAAACCTGAACCAGCTAAAGGAATGTGCTTTCATTGCAACAAGCCGGGACATTGGAAAAGGAACTGCAAGAAGTATCTAGCAGAGAAGAAGCTTGGAGAAACTTCGACTTCCAATCAAGGTTTGTTTATGATTGAAATTAATTTTTCTGAAAGTCATAATTCTACTTGGGTATTGGATACCGGCTGTGGTTCTCACATATGTAATACTGTGCAGGGACTGGTCAGAAGTAGAAAGCTGAACAATGATGAGGTGATCCTACGAGTGGGGAATGGAGCAAAGGTTGCTGCATTAGCTGTAGGAACTTATTATTTAGTAATGCCTTCGGGCAAGTCCATTTATCTTAATAATTGTTATTATGTTCCGAATATTATTAAAAACATTATTTCAATTTCTGTATTGGATATGGAAGGATTTAACGTTGTTATAAAGAACAATAGTTGTTCTATTTATAAAGACGATGTTTTATATGGTATTGGAAATTTGCGAAATGGACTTTATACACTTGACTTACAAGAAAATATATTTCAAATTGAACAAACTAAGAAAAGAAAAAGAGATGATATTAATTATACCTACATGTGGCACTGTAGACTCGGTCATATTAATGAAACAAGATTATCCAAGTTGCATAAAGATGGGCTCCTCGAGCTATCCGATTATGAATCATATCCAACTTGTGAATCTTGTCTCATGGGTAAAATGACTAAATCTCCTTTTAGTGGAAGAGGAGAAAGAGTTACAGAGTTGTTGGCATTGATTCACACAGACGTTTGTGGGCCTATGACAACAAGTGCACGGGGTGGGTATTCTTATTTTATTACTTTCACTGATGATCACTCAAGATTTGGATATGTGTATTTAATGAAATACAAGTCAGAATCATTTGAAAAGTTCAAAGAGTTCAGAAGTGAAGTAGAGAAACAAACGGGCAAGAGTATAAAGATACTTCGATCAGATCGAGGCGGAGAATACTTAAGCGGTGAGTTTCTCAATTGTCTCAAAGAAAATGGTATAATCTCACAATGGACTCCTTCAGGTACACCACAGTTAAATGGAGTATCTGAAAGGAGAAATCGAACACTGTTAGACATGGTTCGATCCATGATGAGTTTTACCGACCTTCCAATTTCCTTCTGGGGATATGCCCTAGAAACGGCTGCATACCTACTTAACAAGGTACCTACCAAATCCGTCCCAAAGACTCCATATGAGATGTGGAAGGGGAGGAAACCAAATCTTAAGCATGTTAAGACTTGGGGTTGTCCAGCTTATGTCAAAAAGTTTGAACATGATAAGCTACAGACTAAATCCGAAAAGTGTAGATTTGTGGGATACCCTAAAGAAACTGTAGGGTATTATTTCTATCATCTAACTGATCAAAAGGTGTTTGTTGCGAAACATGCTGCCTTCTTGGAAAAGGAGTTTATCCATGAAGGGGTCAGTGGGAGTAAGATATATCTTGAAGAAGTTCAAGAACCACAAATTACCACGGATCAAAGTCAGGTACCTGACCAAGTAGAAGAACCTACTATACCACACCCTGTTCGTAAATCTTGGAGAGTACCGAAGATACCTGAGAGGTATGGATTCGTTATAGAGGATGACGATGAGGTACACATCATGAATGATGATGATCCATTGAATTACGAACAGGCCATGAGTAATAAAGACTCAGGGAAATGGCTTGAAGCCATGAAATCCGAAATGGACTCCATGTATGAAAACAAAGTATGGACTTTGGTTTCACCACCTGAAGGCATTAAGCCTATTGGGTGTAAATGGGTCTTTAAAAGAAAGACTGGAGCGGACGGCAAGGTGGAGGCCTATAAGGCTCGACTGGTTGCAAAAGGTTTCAAACAAAGACAAGGAGTTGATTATGATGAAACCTTTTCACCAGTAGCTATGCTCAAGTCCATTCGGATTTTGCTTGCAATTGCAGCTTATAACGACTATGAGATCTGGCAGATGGACGTGAAAACGGCCTTCCTCAATGGAAAACTTGAGGAGGATGTGTATATGACACAGTCAGAGGGATTTGTTTCAAAGGTTGGAATAAATCAAGTCTGTAAGCTGCAACGATCCATTTATGGATTGAAGCAAGCTTCTCGTAGATGGAACATTCGTTTTGATGAGACAATCAAAGAGTTTGATTTTATCAAAAATGACGATGAACCATGTGTGTACAAGAAGGTTAGTGGGAGCGTAATTTCATTCCTTGTATTATATGTTGATGATATATTACTGATAGGGAATGACATTCCTATGCTACAATCAATTAAAATCTGGTTATCTAAACACTTCTCCATGAAGGACTTGGGAGAAGCATCCTATATTTTGGGGATAAAGATCTATAGAGATAGATCTAAAAGGATGCTTGGTTTATCCCAAGGAACGTACATTGATACGATGCTAAAGAGGTTTAGCATGGAAGATTCCAAAAGAGGTCTCATGCCGATGAGCCATGGAATACATCTCTCCAAGAAATAGGCCCCAAAGACACCTGAGGAGAGAGACCGTATGAGTAAGATCCCTTATGCTTCTGCAATAGGATCTATCATGTACGGTATGATATGTACTAGACCGGATGTTGCTCATGCAATTAGTGTAACGAGCAGATACCAGTCGAATCCTGGAGAAGAGCACTGGAAGGCAGTGAAAAATATCCTAAAGTACTTGAGAAGGACTAAAGATATTTTTCTTGTCTACGGTGGGTCTGAATTAAAACTCGAGGGCTTCACAGACTCAAGTTTTCAAACGGACCAAGATGACAGTAAATCTGTTTCGGGGTATGTTTTACCTTGAACGGAGGCGCAGTGAGTTGGAAGAGTTCCAAGCAGCAAACAGTTGCTGATTCAGTGACAGAGGCAGAGTATATAGCTGCAAGTGAAGCTGCAAAGGAAGTTGTTTGGATGAAGAAGTTCATAACTGAACTTGGTGTGGTTCCTAGCATTGGAGAAGCAGTTCCCGTTTACTGTGACAACACAGGAGCAGTTGCACAGGCTAAGGAACCCAGGTCTCATCAGAAATCTAAACACGTGTTGCGGCGATTTCACTTGATCAGGGAGATCATTGAAAGAGGAGACGTCACCTTGGAGCGTGTAGACTCTCAAGATAACATTGCAGATCCATTTACTAAAGCTTTAACACAACAGCAGTTTGATCGTCACTTAGAGAAGATGGGTATGAGATACCATGGCGATTGGCTTTAGTGCAAGTGGGAGATTGATAGTAGTGTGCATACAAGCCAATCATGTATGATGATAAAGCACGTACTTTGTAAACAATCTTATTTATTTATTAATAAAATATTCATTTATTAAAGACATTTAATTATCTACATGTTGCTGTTTTTATAATATGTAAATAACCCATAGTTTTAAGCAATGCTTTTAGAATCATGATGATGATCATGCTAATGAGATCTAAATTCTTAGAAAGTTTTAAAACTAAAATAGTTCCCAATCGTGGGATTACTAAAAAGGGGATTAGTAAATCCGGATAGATTGGTACATATGTTGCTTGCTCATTGGATGAGGATGATTGATCTCATGATCATTTGTGTGGAGACACTAAAGCAAGTATGTAGGTGCTTATTGGAGAATAAGTTCACTGAACGTGATTCGCTATGGAATACCTAATGGAGATTTACTCGCCTGTCAATAGGAATTCCTAATGTGATAGTAGTACAAGTAATCCTTGGACTTGAGATCATCATAGTATCTTATATGTAACAAATTATACTTTGACTTATTCCTTAAGACCTTTTAAGGCATATATAGGGTATGCTTGGGTATAATGAGTTACATATGGAGATAATGAATGATCAATAAAGAATCTACCACCTCTAGTAAAAGAGGAGATATGTCCTATGTGATTCGTTAAATGACAACCCAGGAATCCTTGGCCAAGGTGAAATGAAATTAGAAAGGAGTTTCTAATTTGCATTATTTGGAGTTGTGCATTTTCTAATCGAAATACATATAATTAAATAAAATAAGACTTGACAGTAAATCCATGTCTTATATTTAATTGGGACATTGTATGGTGGAAGGATTGAATTGTACGGTAACTATTTACTCACAGGTTCTTTTTGATTAATGTTGAAATCTATATTATCTGGAAAGTCGTTGATCGCTAGGGAGGCTTATCCCTATTGTAGAATAAATATTATTTATTTAAATAAATTATTAGTTTAATTTATTTATTTAAATAAGATTAAAATTGTTTTAATTGATTTATTCACAACCGGTTTAATATGGAGAACCTAAAGGGTCACACCATAAAAGGAAGAATAATTATTTAAGAAGGTAATGGCATAATCGTAATAATGCATTAAGTATAATTAATTTAATCTATGGTGATAGAATAAATTAAATAGCTTAATGTTTATTATTTAATATTTTGGAAATATTAAATATAAATTAATAAGAGGAGTCTTATTAATATTATTACAATTATTATTATTTTAATTTCTAAAGGAGTTTAGTAATTAATTTAATATTTAGTACTCTCATTTATTCCTAATAAGATTAGGAGACAAATTAATTAAATGAATTTAATTAATTATTCCCATGTGGTGGGAAGCCTAAATTAATTAAAGGAGTTTAATTAATTAAAAGAAATCCCATGTCTAATAGGATTAGAAGGGTTGACCAATGTCTATATAAGAGAAGTCTTATAATAGATATTAGATTGATGTAATTCCAATTGTTGGAGAGTACTCCTTTTCTATAGAGGATAGAAAACTAAGGTTAAGCCAAACACCCTCCTTCTTGATAATTCATCTTCCTTGGTGGATCACCTCTAGAGGCCAAACACTTGGGTGGCTAACGTTGATCAAAGAAAGGAATCTAACCCGAAAATTCAAGGAGATCACGAAGAACAAGGAGTTGAACTAGTACCTGTGGAAGCTTCGTTCTACAAGGGTATGATTCCATAACTTCTTATTTATCGTTTTAAATTAATAATTTGCATAAAGGATGATCCGGGTAATGGTTTTGTAGAATTTTTTTTTTAAACTCTGATATACCATGCTTCCGCTAATTTTTGCAATTTGATTGCGTCACGATTTCGTACAAACCCAACATCTCGGTGAAAGATAGGTTGGGCCCTTCGGTAAGTATCCATGATAGACTTGGATCACAAGAAGTTTTGGGAGGGCCTCATGCTAGAGGTCATGGTGATACCAATAGGAAGTTATTTCCTACTGCCAGTAAAAGTCCTGACAAGGGTCGGAAGAGGGATGTAGGTACACCGCCTAGGACCCAATACCGGGAAGGTCAAGCAGACAAAATCTCTACCCTGGCAAAGATGGCGCAAGAGACTGACACTGCTTTTAAAGCGCTTCTACAGAAGAGAGAAGAGATTTCTAAACAAATGGTTCTTGTGGCTGAGAAAGAAGATGAAGTGTCCAGTTACACTCTACAGGAAAGGCGGGGTAGATCATCGGGACGAAGAGCAAGGGGGGATGAATATTCTAGGCAGTCGAAAAGTGAGTTTTGTAGTCATTACCCCAACAGAAGACGAAGTGGGTCACGGGAATATTCTACCGAGGCTTTGAAAAGGGTGCCCCATCTTAAATATTGCAAGAACAGTAGAAGAGATGGGAGACGAAGCCGTTCAAGAAGTCATTCTCCAGAGAGTCCGAAGAGGGTACATCACACAGGGGGTTCTCGCTCCAGCCAAAGTAAGAGACGAAGTCCTTTAAGATCGTCTAGTCCGGATAGAAAAATCGGATTAAACATAAGAGGACGAACTCTCCAGTGAAAGAAGTCGCTTCGTCAATCGGGGGAGTAGAAGACTTGGCAAATGAGATAAAAAAACTTCGGAAGCAGCTAAAGGAGGTTCAGCAAGGGAAGCGGACTTCGGACAAAAAGGCGTCTCCCTTCTCATCGGAAATTCTTAAGGAGAAAGCAGATCCCAACAAAAAGCTACCTCATATGGAAAGTTATGACGGTTCTGGGGATCCATACGACCACAGTCAAGCATTTAACAGGCTGATGGATTATTACGACTATTCGGATGCAGCTAAGTGTCAGACATTCGGATTGACATTGAGAAAAGACGCAAGACAGTGGGTGGGACTCTGGCTTCGGATTCGATTGCGTCGTGGGAAACTTTATGTGACAAGTTCCATGCTCGCTTCGGGAGCAATAAGAGAAGGGGAAAGCCCACAGGGTTGTTGGCTCAAGTAAGGCAGTATTCGAGTGAGACCCTGGGACAATACGTGAAGAGATTCAGAGAAGCTGTGGGGCAGGTCTCAGATCTCAACTATCTTCAGGCAGTGGGGTTGTTTCAGAATGGTTTAGATCTGATAAGGTCAGAGAAACTGGTCAAGAAGCTGATGTTCAAGCATCCAAAAAGCCTGGCCGAAGCGTTTGAAAAGGCTGAAGGCTTTATCGTGGTGGAAGAGGCGATGGCCAGCTTAAAGCATAGCTCTTCGGAAAGGGCAAAAGAAAAAGACAAGGAAAAGTCAGGCAGCAATCAGAGAAAGAGCAGTGGTGATGATGATCAAGTCGGAAGAAATCAAAAAAGGTATAACAATAACTGGACGCCCAGGGGAGATCGTCCACCCGTGCCACCTCAGAAAGTGAATAAGGTGTATACACAGCTTAACACAGATCGGGCTACTATCTGGGAACAAATAAAGAGCCAACCATACTTCGAACCGCCTAAAAACAATCCCTGACCAGGGTCCGGAGATCCTGCTTTATACTGCAATTACCACCGGGCGGTCGGGCATGATACGAATTCCTGCTGGAATTTGAGGGAGTTCATTGAGAGAAAAGTTCAAGGTGGTACTTTAATACAGTATGTAGCAGGGCGAGAGTAATAAAGGGACCAGCCGAGGAATAGGGGGTTAGTGCAAGTCACCAAGCCGGTTCAACTAGTGCCGAACCAGGCGGCACGACATGTTGTGGATGTGATATATGGGGGGAACATGGGTAAGGTTGCCGAAAAGAAAAGACGAGGGTATCTAGACTCGGTGATGACTCTGGCAGACAAGCCTCTGAAGGCTGAAAGGGCATACCCTAGTTCTGTAGTCTCTTTCATGGATGAAGATTTCCCTTCAGAGCCTATCGAACCACACGAAGGAGCCTTGGTAATCACTGCACAAGTCGGATCGGTGGATATGAAGAGGATGATGATCGACAATGGCTCTTCGATAGATATTCTATATGCTCATGCTTATCATCGGATGCCTATGGATGGTCCAAAGATAGAAATTGGGCAGGAGGCCCCTTTATATGGTTTCAGCAACGATCTAGTCAAAGTAGCAAGGACCATTGAACTGTCGGTTGTCTTCGAAACGGTTCCCCAATAGGTTCAAATTATGTGTAAATTTTACGTTGTATATTTAGATTTAGCTTATAATGCCATTTTGGGAAGACCTACCTTAACAACTTTGCAGGCAGTTACTTCAATTCCCCACTTCAAATCAAGTTTCCCACGTCCCATGGAGTTGGCGAAGTCGCACGAGATCTGGACTTGGCAAGGAGATGCTATCGAAATGCTTTGATCACTTCAGGAGTTGGAGTCAGCAAGCAGAAACATACTATGGCCATTGAAATGGAACCATATAAAGAGAGTGGAACAGAACCATTAGTCATGCCAGTGGAGGAGACCGAAGAGATCGAATTGATTCCGGGAAAGAAAGAAAAAATGGTGAAAATCGGTTCGGGGCTGCCTGAGCCTTTCCGAACAAATCTGATGAACTTACTTCGGAGTTATGCCGATGTCTTTGTTTGGGTTCCTAGTGACATGCCAGGGGTGAGTCGAAAAGTGGCTGAACACATATTGCAAGTGGATCCAGCTAAGAAGCCAGTTCGGCAAAAGAGAAGGATTTTTGCACCGGAAAGACAGAAAATAATTGATGAAGAGATCACCAAGTTACTAGATGCAGACTTTATCTTCGAGATTGATTATCCCGAATGGATGGCTAACGTGGTTCTGGTACAGAAGCATAATGGCAAATGGCGAGTTTGTATAGACTATACCGATCTGAATAAGGAATGTTTAAAGGACTTCTATCCTCTGCCTCACATTGACTAACTTATTGATGCAACTTCGGGGTACGCTTTGCTTAGTTTTATGGATGTTTTTTGGGATATCATCAAATTTCTATGTAAGGAGGATATACCGAAGACAGCTTTCATTACTCATCGGTCAGTATATGCCAACAAGAAAATGACATTCGGTTTGATTAATGCGGGAGCTACTTATCAGAGGATGATGAACCACTTCTTCACGAAGCAGCTGGGAAAGAATATGGAAGTTTATGTTGATGACATGATTGTGAAAAGTATGTCTGTTTGGAATCATCTGGACGATCTGGAGGAGTGCTTCCAGACGGTTCGACATTACGATTTGAAGGTGAATCCGACTAAATGAACTTTCGGGTTGGGAGCAGGCAAGTTTTTGGGATATTTGGTCAGCAAGAGGGGTATCAAAGCCAATCCAGAGAAGATCCAGGCTATCTTAGACATGAAATCACCACAGTCGTACAAGGATGTCCAGCGTTTAACTGGTAGAATAGCATCGTTGCAGAGGTTCATGACTAAATCGGCAGAAAGATGCCTGCCGTTCTTTAATACATTGAAAGGGCCAAAGAATACGAAAACGTTCCAATAGACTTCGGAGTGCGAGGAAGCTTTACAAGGAATCAAGAGGTACTTATCTTTGGCATCTTTGTTGGTAAAACCAGTTCCTACTGAACCTTTGTATTTGTATTTGGCTGCAAGTTCATTGGCCGTAGGAGCAGTTTTGGTGCGTGAGGTTGGGGGTAAGCAGCACCCGGTTTACTATGTGAACCATGCCCTCAAGGATGCAGAAATAAGGTATCCAAACCTTGAGAAGTTTGCCTTTGCTTTGATCATTGCTAGTAGAAAGCTTCGGCAGTATTTCCAAGGATGGGTAATAGTGGTATATACAGATCAGCCACTAAAGAAGGTGCTGGGGAAGCCAGATATTTCGGGGAGACTTGCTGCATGGATGATGGAACTATCTCAGTTCTTCATAGAATACTATCCACGGAAAGCTATTAAAGGCCAAGCCTTGGCCGATTTTGTGGTAGAATGCTCGTTTTCGGAAGCTGATGGGGACCTAAACGAAGTGGAGGGATCTACGAAAATGGTGGCTACACTTCAACAGGCTCACGATTCTTGGACCTTATATGTCGATGGATCTTTTACTTTGGACCTTAGTGGTGCTTGGATCATTTTGACAGGTCCGGAAGGATTCAAAGTGCAGCAAGCTATCAGATTTGAATTCAGAGCAACGAATAATGAAGCTGAATACGAGGCGGTGTTAGCAGGATTGTGTCTGGCCCAGAGTCTGGAGGTTCAGAAGCTGATTATTTACAGTGATTCTCAACTGGTCATCAAATAAGTTTCGGGGGAATATGAATCTCGAGGCTCCAAAATGGTTAAGTATCATGCAGAATTGAAAGATCGACTTCAATACTTCAGCTCTTGTGAATTTCAAGGTGTTGGTAGAACTAATAATTCAAATGCCGATGCATTGTCGAAGCTGGCTACTACTGAATCAAGCGCTTTTAACGGGACAGTTTACTTGGAAATCCTGAAACAAGCTAGCATCTGACATGGGGAAGTAATGCGCGTAAAATGGTCTAATTATTGGATGACCCCATATATAAACTATCTGGCAGATGGCGTACTACCTTCAGATCAGATGTTGGCTAAGAAGGTAAAATACAAAATTGCAAACTTTATACTTATTGATGGAGATCTGTATCGAAGGGCTTATTCCTCTACATTATGAAGTGCTTGGTTCCGTCTGAAGCTGAATATACTCTTCGGGAGGTTCACGAAGGTATCTGTGGTGATCACATGGCTGCGAAGTCGTTAGCGTATAAAGTGCTTTGTCAGGGTTTTTATTGGCCAACAATTTTCAAAGAGGCTACTGACTATGTGAAGAAATGTCCGAAATGCCAGTTGAATAGTCCGATCCCACATCAGCCACCAGAAGAGCTATACTCGATTTTATCTCCTATACCTTTTGCTGTCTGGGGGGTAGATATACTGGGTCCACTCCCGAAAGCGAAAGGTCAAGTCAGTTTTGTTATAGTAGCAATCGATTATATGACTAAGTAGGTAGAGGCGAAGCCGCTTCAGCTGATCACGGAGCAAGAATGCTTGAAGTTTCTGAAGGAGTCAGTAGTATTCGGATTTGGTATTCCCATGGTGGTAATTTCAGATAATGGACGCCAGTTTGTGGGATCAAAATTTGAGGCATTCTTGAAGGAGTTAGGAATTCAGCATCGGAAGACTTCGGTTGCTCATCCACAATCTAACGGGCAAGTCGAGGTGACTAACAGAATACTCCTAAATGGGATCAAAAGAAGGCTAGATGACGCCAAAGGAAGATGGCCTGAAGAATTACTTAGCATGCTATGGGCTTACCGAACTACGCCAAGAACTACAACGGGAGACTCCCCATTTAGGCTAACATACGGTTCTGATGCTCTAGTTCCAGTGGAAATTGGATCTACAAGTCATTGGGTCAGTCAGTTTAAAGAATTGTATAATGATGAGGGACTCAAGGCCAACTTAGATCTGCTCGAAGAAGTTTGAGAGGCAGCCTTGATAAAATTGGCTACATATCAATGCTGTGTGGCTAAATACTACAACAAAGGTGTAAAGCTTCGGAGATTCGAGGTTGGGGATTTTGTTCTTCGGGAGGTAGAGGATTCTACACCTCAGAATACGGTAAACTCATGCCAAATTGGGAGGGCCCTTATGAAGTCATTAGCATATCGAAACCCAGAACTTATCGGTTGCGAGCCTTAGATGGGTCTGAGATTAAGAATACTTGGCATACTGGAAGGCTCCGCAAATATTTTCGGTATAACAAATGTCAAAGTCCGGAAGTCTGTAACTACTTTGACAATTATCAATAAAAGTGGCTTTTTTCTCCAATGATGGCTTTTTCTTCTTAATAGTTATAAGGTTGGATCCCTTCGACTCCTCGTAGCGAAGCGGAATATTTTTATTTGGGTTGAACCTGTTCGACTCTCGGAGAGAACGAGGTTGCCAGCTTGGTATAAGGTTGGATTCCATCGTCTCCTCGTAGCGAAGCGAACTATTGATAGTCCAACCCGTTCGGCTCTCGGAGAGAACGTGGTCACTAGTTATAAGGTTGGATCCCTTCGACTCCTCGTAGCGAAGCGGAATATTTTTATTTAGGTTGAACCTGTTCGGCTCTCGGAGAGAACGAGGTTGCCAGCTTGGTATAAGGTTGGATTCCTTTGTCTCCTCGTAGCGAAGCGAACTATTGATAGTCCAACCCGT
Organism: Panax stipuleanatus; assembly: GCA_020205555.1. Taxonomy (NCBI): domain Eukaryota; kingdom Viridiplantae; phylum Streptophyta; class Magnoliopsida; order Apiales; family Araliaceae; genus Panax; species Panax stipuleanatus. The sequence continues at coordinate 133,806,731 of CM035124.1, read as the reverse complement.
TCGGCTCTCGGAGAGAACGTGGCCACTAGTTATAAGGTTGGATCCCTTCGATCCTCGTAGCGAAGTAAAATATATATTCTTGGCTGAACAAGGTTGGATTCCTTCGGCCTTAGGACGGCGAAGCGAATATTTCTGGTCTAACCCCTTTGGTTCTCGGAGAGAACGGGATTACCAAATTATCATATGGCTGGATGACATTACAAGTTCTTCGGAACTAATATTCTTATTAAAGGATCGGTGAATTATTCATTCTAACAATGGTGTATAGTACTCTTCGGTAATGAGTAAGTCTCATCTTACATTGTTACTTGATTTTATTTGAAATATTGAGTTTAAATTATATATCATTCAAATAACAGTACAATTCGACTTGAAAAGGAGTAATAAGGGATAAAATATATATTATTGAACGGAGAAACTAATATTACAATATCAAATTGAAAAATTTTCACAAAGTTTATAAAAATATAAACATGAAGATAAAAAGATAGGCGGTCTTCAGCATTACTCTTCATCTTCATCTTCGGAAGAATCGAGGAGAGTTGGGTTGAGTGAAGCGGCGGCCAACTTAGCCCTGTCTTTGCCTCGAGCCACCTCATACCCTTCAGTATACATTTTCAATATTTCTTTGGTCAACACCGGAGACTTGTGATATTCGTTTTGAATTTTTTGGCGAAGCTCATCAGTAAGGGGAGGGCCAGCCAATTTGAGGTTGCGAAGTTCTTCTTCGACCTTACCTCGAAGATGAAGATGTCGTTCTTCCGAAGCCTTGGCTTCGGCAACTGCTTCGGTCAGGCTTCAGTTATTTTGAGTTAGTTGCTCGTTGGACCGTCGCAATCCTTTATTCTGTTCAGTAGTCCTTTGTTGAAGAACTTCGGCTGCAGACATATGTTCTTTCATCTTGGCAAGATCATTTTGGAGACCTTTACAGTAGAAGCGGAGGTTCTCGTGTTCGCTTCTCTCCTTCGCCAAGGCAGACTTTAAGATGGCATTTTCTCTTCGGGCCGCCTTCTCATCGGCCTCAACTTCTTTGTATTTCTGGCGAAGACGCCCGAAGATTCCGTTTGCCTATAATAACTCATAGTTAAGAACAAAATTCAAGAAAATATTCATGAATAAATATGATCGATTAAAGATTTGCTCACCCTAGCTTGGTTGATCATGCCTTCCTCAACCAAGTCAGAAATCAAACTGTTGCCAAAGCGGTGATTATCTGTATCCAAAACAAAGGAGTCGTAAAGGTGTAAAGGAAAATCTTCCCTTTGATCTGGCCATAAACTGGGTGAATGTGGAGCCCCCGCTTTCGGGCCATAGAAGGATGATAACGGAGGCGAAGGGGGTGCTTCTTGTTCTGATAAAGGTGTTGGTTGTCTAATGGGAGGTGAAGGTGATTGATCATCTGGGATGACTCTTCTTTTCTGGATGAGAGGGGAACTTCTTTCAACCTCAAATTCATCAGTATCAGCTGATTTAGGAAGAGGATGACTGGAGGAAGAAACTGGAATTCTCAACTCTTCGGTAGTAAGGGGGACAATATTGACCTTGGTCTTTCATTTTTTGGTATGGAGGATTTTGGTGCGTTGTTCAACAGGCATATCCAGAAGACTTTTGGTGAAAATGGGAGTGGGAGTCGATTTTGGTTTCTTGGCGGCATGCTTCTTTCGTCGAGGTTTGCTTGGCCCTTCATCAGGGTTCGAAACGGTGGCTGTGGGATTGGTCTGACAGGCTTTGACATCTCGCCCTTCAGCATTTGGAGGATCATTATACTGAGCCCCAAATACTTGTGCTTCGGCATCCTGATCTTCTAGATCTTGAGCTTCGGTAGAAGCTGGAGCCGATTTGGCAGCATAAAACTTTTCTAAATCCATCTGATCGATGGAAGTAGGCTTAATCAAAGACACTGCAGAAGACAGAAAATAATACTTTAGAACAGTTGTCAAAAAAGGGTGGAAACTTGCACAAAAGCTGAGTTCGGAACTTACGTTTGTGGTCATACAACCAGGCCTGCTTATTAAGGAGTCCGAAGCTCCATTCCTTTTGAGGGAGTTTGTTCAGCAACTTCACCATTTCGGTTCCCCTCTCTTGTGTGACATCGCCGAAGTCTGGAGTGAGGATGGGAGTAGTGGTCCAGTCTGGGAAGGAGGAAACATCGGATCCATTGATGAAGATCCAATCCTTGTGCCATCCTCGATTGTTCGAAGGAGTGTCAATCAAAGATTGCCTCTCGATCTTGATGCCAGACGGTTTAGCCAATCCCTTGAAGCCTTTCTCTCTGGACTGGCACACCACGAAGAGGGAAAAGAAGAAATTAATAGATGGATGAATACTTTGTTTAAAGCACCAGGCTGCGAACGCAAGAATGTAAATGTATGAATTGGGGACCAATTGGGCCAACCCAACCCCCAAAAATCCTAGCATGTTCAAAACGAAAGTATGAAGAGGAAAACGGAGTCCCTTCTCCAAGAGAGTGAGGGGCATATCAACGTAACCATCTGGACGTTGGTACATGCGTTCAGTTGGCAAAGGGGCTCGTAGCTGATAATTGGGGGGGATTTGGTACCGGTCTCGGATGGCTAAGATATCCGAGTCGACAACTGAGGAAGGGGTGTTGGTATGGGCGAATTTCTTAGAGTCGGTGAAGTCAAAAGGGGTTTCTGAAGGAGCATCTTTAGATGAATCGGTGGGAAGGTTCTTGCTAGAGGAAGATTTTGATTTGGGTCTTGCAGCCGGGATAGTTTGGGTGGGATTTTGAGCGGTTGGAACAGAGGTCTCAGAAGGTGGGAGGATGTTACCTTGATCCTGGGAAGCCATTGTTAGCAGATCGATTGAGAAAGAGAACTGAAGAAAGAAGGAAGCTAGAGTACTTCGAATTTCAAATAAGCAAGTAAAACTGTCCAAATTAGGGGTTTCAGAGATTTATAAAGTTATCTTTTCGGAGGTACACGGAGCCCAAAGGCTGCGCATTCAATGAAGAAAATGATGGAGGTGCAGGGTTAGTATCCGGACTTGAAATTGAAAGGTTAATAGTTGGCGTCTGTTCTTGGAATTGAGGGGGCTATCATTTGTTTTTGAATTTGAAGAGTTGGTATCTCATTTTGATTTTGAGGGATATGCATTTGGACATGGGCCTTTTGTTAAATGGGCTTTGCAGAATCTGTTTGAATTCTTTTTGACGTTTGGGCCGGACTCTTATACTCTTTCATCAAATATGCTGTTAAACAAAAGACTGGGGGGCAATGTTGGGCCGCGATTATTTGGGCTGGTCAAACCTTATTTATTTTGGGCTTTCCGGATCAAACCCCTTTTTACCCTTGGAGCCTTGGACTATTATATAAATGATTGTTTATGTAAAGCTTGGGCTGGAACTGGTAGTGGAAGACAGATGGCAGCTTATAGGTTAAAAGATTATCCCTAATCTATGGGATTAGCAGGTGACTGATTAAGGTGATGGGCCCAGCCGTCTTAAGCCACCTTCATTAATGTGGAGTTGACATAATGTTGACTGAGGGGAGAGCAAGGTATGGTAAAGCCTGCATGCAACCAACTGACATAGGCATCGGGAAAAAACATGCAAGTTGGTGAGATAGTATATGAGTACAGAGCACTAAACAAAAAAGAAAAAAAATAAAACATAATATTTTTCTCTCCGGACACTAGAGCACATCACCTCCATTGTTAATCCTTTTTCCGGCCTGTACTTACTCTCACACCGGAGTGATCCCCGGCGGTCCAAAACCGTCGAGATCTGGTGCTGACGTGTTTATTGTGCAGGATTAGGCGTGCTTTTCGTGATTGAGGCGCGTGGAAAAATCTTGGAGTTAACACCTAGTTTAAAGCATATTGAAGCATATTGGAGCCATTGGAGATCCAGATCAAGAGCAAGAAGGAGGACGAATTTGCCGGCAACAGATTCAATTCTTTTTCTTAATCTTATTCTTATCTTTTAATGTTTATTCAATTGTGGATTCTTAGTTTAATTATATATATTGATAATTCATTCGTTTGAATAAGATTGAGTTGGTTACAGGTTAGTACTTGGTGATTCTTATTAAATAATTTCCCGTGGGAATGATACTTTACTTTCACTTTATTACTTGTTGACTACGTATACTTGTATGTTGTGCGTAACTAGATTTTACCCAATAATTTGATGGCCCGATATTGAGATCAGGGTTGATCTGACGGCCCAATTGGAGATTGGGGTTGATTTGACGGCCCGATTGGAGATCGAGGTTGATTTGACGGCCCGATATTGATATCGGGGTTGATCTGACTGCCCGATTGGAGATCAGGGTTGATTTGATGGCCCGATATTGAGATCGGAGTTGATTTGAAAAATACAATTTGGCCCTCCTATAGTGTTAGTAACAGGGAAAGGAAATTTCTAACGTCTACAGATGCCCCTCTTTATCATGCTCATGCAATGTAATAGAATGATCAGGATAGAGATTTTTAGACACTTGAAATGCAAAGGCAAAGGGGATGCAATGCCGAATATGGTATGCAAGGAGTATTAGATACCTTTGAGGAGGTGGGGGTTATCACTGATGGATTGCGTTAGTTTCTATTGGGGAAGATGTTAATAGGCTACCACGAACTATTTTTCGTCATTTTCTACTGGGGATAACGTCACTCATGATAGCCTAGGGCTGACATTATCAGACGACTACTGGTAGGGGAACCACTGACGTGCTTGTTAGAGATGAGCTATTATAGATTATTCTCGTCTTGCTCTGCTAGGGATGACATTCTCTGCGATAGCTTCATTGATTTAGATAGCGATGATACGACTGATGCTACCTTGGTTTGAGACCAATGGTTTCCCTGTCCGGCAGTACTCTTTGCAGGGATGATTTCCCTTCGGCTGGTGCTGTTCACATTTCTAAAGGCTCCTTTGCTGGGGACACCTCACGACTATCAAGTCTCCTTAATGGATGCTTCCAATGTCCATCCTGATGAGAGTTTACACCGTTATTTTTCAATAGGCGGTTGAATCACAAATTCTTCTTGGTGCTCCTTTTGAGGATGTGTATAACAGATTCCATCATCGGGGATGGACTATTATAAGGTTTCCGTCACTTCCGATGCTTCGCGGAGGTTGCCCCAACGGCTAAGACGTTGTTGGGGTTGAACTAACGGTTGAACTGGATTCTGTTTGTACCCGAAACTTCGCTGGGGTTGAACCAACGGCTGAACTAGACTCGGTCTGTACCCGAAACTTCGCTTGAATTGAACCAAAGGCTGAACTGGACTCGGTCTGTACCCGAAACTTCGTTGGGGTTGAACTAAGAGCTGAATTGAACTTGGTCTGTACCCGAAACTTTGTTGGGGCTGAACCAACGGCTAAATTGAACTCGGTCTATACTTGAAACTTCGATGGGGTTGAGCCAACTGAAAGTAGTATGCATACAAGCCAATCATGTGTGATGATAAAGCATATACTTTGGAGTCAATCTTATTTATTTATTAATAAAAATATTCATTTATTAAAGGCATCTAATTATTTACATGGTGCTATTTTTATAATATGTAAATAACCCCTAGTTTTAAGCAATGCTTTTAGAATCATGATGATGATCATGCTAATGAGATCTAAATTCTTAGAAAGCTTTAAAACTAAAATAGTTCCCAATCGCGGGATTACTAAAAAGGGGATTAGTAAATCCGGATAGATTGGTACATATGTTGCTTGCTCATTGGATGAGGATGATTGATCTCATGATCATTTGTGTGGAGACACTAAAGCAAGTATCTAGGTGCTTATTGGAGAATAAGTTCACTGAACGTGACTCGCTATGGAATACCTAATGGAGTTTTACTCGACTGTCAATAGGAATTCCTAATGTGATAGTAGTACAAGTGATCCTTGGACTTAAGATCATAGGATCTTGTATGTAATGAATTATACTTTGACTTATTCCTTAAAGCCCTTTAGGGTATATAAAAGGGTATGCTTGGGTATAATGAGTTACATATGAAGATAATGAATGATCAATAAAGAATCTACCACCTCTAGTAAAAGAGGAGATATGTCCTATGTGATTCGTTAAATGACAACCCATGAATCCTTGGCCAAGGAGAAATGAAATTAGAAAGGAGTTTCTAATTTGCATTATTTGGAGTTATGCATTTTCTAATCGAAATACATATAATTGAATAAAATAAGACTTGACAGTAAATCCATGTCTTATATTTAATTGGGACATTGTATGGTGGAAGGATTGTATTGTATGGTAACTATTTACTCACATGTTCTTTTATGATTAATGTTGAAATCTATATTATCTGAAAAGTCGTTGATCGCTAGAGAGGCTTATCCCTATTGTAGAATAAATATTATTTATTTAAATAGATTATTAGTTTTATTTATTTATTTAAATAAGATTAGAATTGTTCTAATTGATTTATTCACAACCGGTTTAATATCGAAAACCTAAAGAACCATAAAAGGAAGAATAATTATTTAAGAAGGTAATGGCATAATCGTAATAATGTATTAAGTATAATTAATTTAATCTATGGTGATAGAATAAATTAAATAGCTTAATGTTTATTATTTAATATTTTAGAAATATTAAATATAAATTAATAAGATACTTATTAATATTATTATAATTATTATTATTTTAATTTCTAAAGGGGTTTAGTAATTAATTTAATATTAGTACTCTCATTTATTCCTAATAAGATTAGGAGATAAATTAATTAAATGAATTTAATTAATTATTCCCAATGTGGTGGGAAGCCTAAATTAATTAAAGGAGTTTAATTAATTAAATAAAATTCCATGTCTAATAGGATTAGAAGGGTTGACCAATATCTATATAAGAGGAGTCTTATAATAGATATCAGTTGATGAAATTCCAATTGTTGGAGAGTACTCCTTTTCTATAGAGGATAGAAAACTAGGTTTAGCCAATCACCCTCCTTCATGATAGTTCCTCTTCCTTGGTGGATCACCTCTAGGGGCCAAACACTTAGATGGCTAACGTTGATCAAAGGAAGGAATCTAACCCGAAAATTCAAGAAGATCACGACGAACAAGGAGTTGAACTCATACCTGTGGAAGCTTCGTTCTACAAGGGTATGATTCCATAACTTCTTATTTATCGTTTTAAATTAATAATTTGCATAAAGGATGATCCGGGTAATGGTTTTGTAGAAATATTTTAAACTCTGATATACCATGCTTCCGCTAATTTTTGCAATTCGATTGCTTCACGATTTCGTACAAACCTAACAGTGGAATCAGAGCCAAACCTTTATGCAATTATTAATTGTTTTGATTCCATATATGTATGGATATGTATTTAGAATAATTTATTTGGCATAATTAGTTGTATAAAATTATTATTATTTTTTTTTTGAAAGAAAAAAAAAACTCGAATTCAATTTTTTTTAGCCACTAACTACTGTCCGTGGTTTTCAAGATGGGTGGTCCACGAATTGGTAGGCTGTTGAAAGAAAAGTGACTACAAATTTTGATTCAAATTGTTTTAAAGGAATGTTACAATATATAAATATTTATAAAAGGTTACTTTGCAATCCTAGATTGTTCTTTTTTAGGAAGGAATGATTATGGTGACTTTAATAATATATATATAACGTAACAGTAAACTTATATATATATATATAGTGTTATATATATATATATATATATATATATATATATATAATTTTAATAATTTTATAATTAAAATAAAGAGTTTATTTTAATCTTGAAATTGAATTTCATACAATTTAAAATTGTCCATTAAATGATACACATATATATATATATATATATATGGAATGTTTTAATTCATGAGATGTATATTTATTTATTGATATATATAGTGATATGTATGATAATAAATAAGGATTGATTATGGACTATTTGACCAATGTGATTGGATTTTATTTTAGTTGAATGCTTGAATGAATGAATTTTATTAAATGGGGTCTGCGTACCTCGTCTTCTCTGATTTTTCTTGATGTAAAATTCTATTTCTCTCCTATGTACTTTTCCTTGACTGCTGATCAAGGTTTCTATTTAATTTTAAATAGTTAATGTAATAGAGATAGTTAGAATTATCTTGAAAAAATTGAAGACCAAGGAGCAAGGAGCGCGTGAAGACCTGTTTGTATAGAGCACGAGTTTAAATGTAATTGTTACGTTTAAATTTAAATTCTTGCACTCCTGGATTTGACCTTTTGGTTCACTTGGTGGCTCTAGTGAACCAAACTAGAATAAAAGTCCATAATCAATCCAGGTAGAATATAGTATTCTATATGTGCATGCTAAGTATTATATATATTATATTTTATGCAAACATGCTTCGCATGTTTAATAAAATTATGCGCATTATATATATATATATATATGTGTGTGTGTGTGTGTGTGTGTGTGTGTGTGTGTGCATGCACACTAAACAAGATGAGACAAATAATAACAAACCCATCAAAAATATAATATTAAGTCCGAAGCATTCAATGATATTTGGAATATCGAACGTCACCTTCTAGCATGATAAATTAATAGAGTATTAAATATTTAATATAAGCTTGTTGTGCTATCCACAAGGCGAGTATTGCGTATTTAAGATATTAATTAAACACATTTGATGCTTATCAAGAAAATTGAACAATATAGTCTTGTTATGCTATTCACAAGGACGAACATTTTTCTTTTTTGAATTTATGGAAATGCTAGGCTGGACTTAACTTAAATTATTTTAGTTCGGATGTGCACACACTTGACCATTATGATTTAAGAGGCAAAATAAAAGGAGTTACATGTTGATGTAATTGACAAGAGTTGTCTACCTATTTATTTATATATCGTTTGTTATGCTATCCACAAGGCTATATACATTTGAAATGGGATCCTTAATCTCACTAGCAAATCTTTAATTAGATGTTGCCGAACTATATAAGTGAGGGTAGTATAGTTTGATGAAAATAGTGGGAGATACCAATTTAAAATAAAGACCTAAATTTATTTTGGTATGCAAAATTAATTAAATGAATGTTTGCTAAAATGTTGTCTTTGCACATACAGAAATTTAAAAAATGTCAAAAATCACTAATTTCACTGCGTAGCATACTTGATGCTAATAAACTAACCGGACCAAATTATACGGTCTGGTTAAGGAATCTGAGAATAGTTCTCACTGCTGAAAAGATTTCTTATGTTCCACCTGTCTCTGGAACTGTTCCAGAATCAGCATCTGAGGAAGAAATTGCCACCATTGTAAAGTGGCAAAATGACGCATCTGTGGCTCAATGCATCATGCTCGCATCCATGAATAACGAGCTTCAGCGTCAGCATGAAAACATGGATGCTCCTACTATGTTGCTTCACCTCAAGGAGTTGTATGGTGAACAAAGTAGGACTGCTAGATATGAGATATCTAAGGAGCTCTTCCAATCTCGGATGACCAAGGGTAAGGTGAACATAAAGGAACAAAAGAAACCTGATCCAGCTAGCAAAAGAATGTGCTTCCATTGCAACGAGCCGAGTCATTAGAAAAGGAACTGCAAGAAGTTTCTGGCAGAGCAGAAGCTTGGAGAAGCTTCGACTTCCAATCAAGGTTTGTTCATGATTGAAATTAATTTTTTAGAAAGTCAAAATTCTACTTGGGTATTGGATACCGGCTTTGATTCTCACATATGTAATAATGTGAAGGGACTGGTCAGAAGTAGAAAGCTGAACAAGGATGAGGTTGTCCTACGAGTGGAAAATAGAGCAAAGGTTGCTGCATTAGCTGTAGGCACTTATTGTTTAGCACAGCCTACGGGAAAGTCCATTTATTTAAATAATTGTTATTTTCTTCCGAATATCATTAGAAACATTATTTCTGTTTCCGTATTAGATATGGATGAATTTGACATTATAATAAAGAACAACAGTTGTTCTATTTATAAAAGCAATGTTTTATATAGTGTTGGTAATTTGCAAAATGAACTTTATATACATGACTTGCATGAAAATATACTTCAAATAGAACAAACTAAGAAAAGGAAAAGAGATGATATTAGTTATACCTATATGTAGCACTGTAGACTCGGTTATATTAATGAAACAAAATTATCCAAGTTGCATAAGGATGGGCTCTTAGAGCTATCCGATTATGAATTATATCCAACTTGTGAATCTTGTCTCATGGGTAAAATGACTAAATCTCCTTTTAGTAGAAAAGGAGAAAAAATTACAGAGTTGTTAGCGTTAGTTCACACAGACGTTTGTGGACCTATGACAACGAATGCACAGGGTGGGTATTCTTTTTTATTACTTTCACTGATGATAACTCAAGAATTGGATATGTGTATTTAATGAAATACAAATCAGAATCATTTGAAAAGTTCAAAGAGTTCAGAAGTGAAGTAGAGAAACAAACGGGCAAGAGTATTAAGATTCTTCGATCAAATCGAGGTGGTGAATTCTTAAGCGGTGAGTTTCTCAATTATCTCAAAGAAAATAGTATAATTTCACAATGGACTCCACCAGGTACACCACAGTTAAATGGAGTATTTAAAAGGAGAAATCGAACATTGTTGAACATGGTTCGTTCCATGATGAGTTTTACCGATCTTCCAATTTTATTCTGGGGTCATGCCCTAGAAACGACTACATATCTACTAAATAAGGTCTCCACCAAATTCGTCTCCAAGACTCCATATGAGATGTGGACATGGAGAAAACCTAGTCTTAAACATGTTAAGCTTTGGGGATGTCTAGCTTATGTGAAAAGGTTTCAAAATGATAATCTTGGGATAAGATCTGATAAGTACACGTTTGTGGATATCCTAAAGAATGTTTGGGATACTATTTCTACAGTCCTACTAAACAAAAGGTGTTTGTTGCGAAACACGTTGCCTTCTTGGAAAATGAGTTTATCCTTGAAGGGGCTAGTGGGAGAAAAATAGATCTTGAAGAAATTCAAGAACCACAAACCACTACAGATCAAGTAGATGAACTTGTCCAAGTAGAGACACCTATTGTATAACACCCTATTCGTAAATCTAGAAAGGTATCGAAGATACCTGAAAGGTATGGATTCGTCATAGAAGATGACGATGAGGTGCACATCATGGATGATGATGATCCATTGAATTACGAACAGACTATGAGTAATAAAGACTCAGAGAAATGGTAGATGACCATAAAATTTAAAATGGATTTTGAAGCTATGCTTAAGTCCATTTGGATTTTACTTGCGATTGCAGCTTATTATTGCTTAATCTGGCAAAATGGACGCGGAGACGTCCTTCCTCAAATATACATTTTTAGAGGATAATGTAAGTATGATACAACCAGATAGTTTTTTGTTTTAATGGTTGAAGCAAATCATGTATATGAGCTACAATAATCCATTTATGGATTGAAGCAAGATTCTCGTAGATGGAACATTCATTTTGATGAGACAAACAAAGAGTTTGATTTTATCAAAAATGAGGATGAACTATGTGTGTACAAGAAGGTTAATGGGAGCGCTATTTCATTCCTTGTATTATATGTTGATGATATATTACTGATAAGGATAGAAATTCCTATGCTAAAATCGATCAAAACAAAGTTGTCTAAACATTCCTCCATGAATGATTTAGGTAGAACATTTCACATTGGGGATATAAATCTTTAATGATATATTTAAAAGGATTTTCAGCTAAACCCAAGGAAACGTATATTCATTAGATGCTAAAGGCGTTTAGCATGACAAACTCCAAAAGGTGTCTCATGATGATGAGCCATGGAGTGAATCTCTCTAAAATTATCCTCAATAAAAGAGAGATCGCATGAGATACTATCATGTATGTAATGAAATATACGAGACTTGATGTTGATCAGTCATATTTTGGAGAAGATCACTGTGAGACAGTGATAAACATCTTAAAGTACTTAACTGACACTAAGGATATCATCATATCACATGATGAGTCTGAATTAAACTAGAGTGCTAAACAGACTCAAATTTTCAGACTAACCAAGACGATATCAAATCCACTATAGGGTGAGTCGTTACCTTGAAAGATGGTGTAGTGAATTGGAAAGGTTCCAAACAACAAAAGGTTGCTGCTTTAGTGACAAAGACAAAGTATATAACTGTAAGTGAAGCTACAAGTTGATGTTTCGGATGAAAAGTTAATTACAGAACTAAGAATAGTTCCTAAGTCTCATCTTGAATCTAAACATGTGTTGCGGCACTTTGATTAAAGAAATCATTGAAAGAGGAGCATATAGACTCTCAAGATAATATTACATATCCATTTACTAAAGCTATAACACAATAGTAGTTTGATCGTCACTTAGAGAAGTTGGTATGAAATACCATGGCGATTGGCTTTAGTGCAAGTGGGAGATTGAAAGTAGTATGCATACAAGCCAATCATGTGTGATGATAAAGTATATACTTTGGAGACAATCTTATTTATTTTTTAATAAAAGTATTCATTTATTAAAGGCATTTAATTATCTACATGGTGCTATTTTTATAATATGTAAATAACCCATAGTTTTAAGCAATGCTTTTAGAATCATGATGATGATCATGCTAATGAGATCTAAATTCTTAAAAAGTTTTAAAACTAAAATAGTTCTCAATCGTGGGATTACTAAAAAGGGGATTAGTAAATCCGGATAGATTGGTACATATGTTGCTTGCTCATTGGATGAGGATGATTGATTTCATGATCATTTGTGTGGAGACACTAAAGCAAGTATGTAGGTGCTTATTGGAGAATAAGGTCACTGAACGTGACTCATTATGGAATACCTAATGGAGTTTTACTCACCTGTCAATAGGAATTCCTAATGTGATAGTAGTACAAATGATCCTTGGACTTGAGATTATCATAGTATCTTGTATGTAATGAATTATACTTTGACTTATTCCTTAAAGCCATTTAAGGTATATAATAGGGTATGCTTAGGTATAATGAGTTACATATGGAGATAATGAATGATCAATACAGAATCTATCACCTCTAGTAAAAGAGGAGATATGTCCTATGTGATTAGTTAAATGACAACCCAGGAATCCTTGGCCAAGGTGGAATAAAATTAGAAAGGAGTTTCTAATTTGCATTATTTGGAGTTGTGCATTTTCTAATCGAAATAAATATAATTGAATAAAATAAGACTTGACAGTAAATCCATATCTTATATTTAATTGGGACATTGTATAGTGGAAGGATTGAATTGTATGGTAACTATTTACTCACATGTTCTTTTATGATTAATGTTGAAATCTATATTATCTAGAAAGTCGTTGATCGCTAGGGAGGCTTATCCCTATTGTAGAATAAATATTATTTATTTAAATAGATTATTAGTTTTATTTATTTATTTAAATAAGATTAGAATTGTTCTAATTGATTTATTCACAACCGGTTTAATATCGAGAACCTAAAGGGTCACACCATAAAAGGAAGAATAATTATTTAAGAAGGTAATGGCATAATCGTAATAATGTATTAAGTATAATTAATATAATCTATGGTGATAGAATAAATTAAATAGCTTAATATTTATTATTTAATATTTTAGAAATATTAAATATAAATTAATAAGAGGAGACTTATTAATATTATTAAAATTATTAATATTTTAATTTCTAAAGGGGTTTAGTAATTAATTTAATATTAGTACTCTCATTTATTCCTAATAAGATTAGGAGACAAATTAATTAAATGAATTTAATTAATTATTCCCAATGTGGTGGGAAGCCTAAATTAATTAAAGGAGTTTAATTAATTAAAAGAAATCCCATGTCTAATAGGATTAGAAGGGTTGACCAATATCTATATAAGAGGAGTCTTATAATAGATATCAGTTGATGAAATTCTAATTGTTGGAGAGTACTCCTTTTCTATAGAGGATAGAAAACTAGGTTTAGCCAATCACCCTCTTTCTTGATAATTCCTATTCCTTGGTGGATCACCTCTAGAGGCCAAACACTTGGGTGGCTAATGTTGATCAAAGGAAGGAATCTAACCTGGAAATTCCAGGAGATCACGAAGAACAAGGAGTTGAACTCATACCTGTGGAAGCTTCATTCTACAAGGGTATGATTTCATAACTTCGTATTTATCGTTTTGAATTAATAATTTACATAAAAGATGATCCGGGTAATGGTTTTGTAGAAATATTTTAAACTCTGAAATACCATGCTTCCGCTAATTTTTCCAATTTGATTGCGTCACAATTTTGTACAAACCCAACACCAACGGCTAAACTGGATTCGGTCTGTAACAAAAATATCGCTGGGATTGAACCAATGGTTGAGCTAAACTCGGTCTATACCCGAAACTTCGCTAAGGTTGAACCAACGGCTGAATTAAACTTGGTCTGTACCCGATACTTCGATGGGGCTGAACTAACGGCTGAATTGAACTCGGTCCGTACCCAAAACTTTGCTGGGGTTGAGCCAACGGCTAAACTGGATTCGGTCAGTACCCGATACTTCGCTGGGGTTGACCTAACGACTGAATTGAACTCGGTCTGTACCCGAAACTTCACTGGGGTTAAACTAACTACTGAACTGGATTCGGTCTGCACGCGATACTTCGCTGGGGTTGAACCAACGACTGAATTGAACTCGATCTGTACCCGCAACTTTGCTGGGGATGAGCCAACGGCTGAACTGGACTCGGTCTGTACCTGAAACTTTGTTGGGGTTGACCCAACGACTGAATTGAACTCGGTCTGTACCCGAAACTTCGCTGGGGTTGAGCCAACGGCTGAATTAGATTCGGTCTGTACCCTATACTTCACTGGGGTTGAACCAACGGCTGAATTGGATTCGGTCTGTACCCGATACTTCGCTGGGGTTGAACCAACGGCTGAATTGGATTTGATCTGTACCCGATACTTTGTTGGGGCTGAACCAACAGCTGAATTGGATTTGGTCTGTACCCGATACTTCGCTGGGGTTGAACCAACTATTGAATTGGATTCGGTCTATACCCGATACTTCGCTGGGGTTGAACCAACGACTGAATTGGATTCAATCTGTACCCGATACTTAGAAAGTGGCAATTTTTGGCAGTGTTTGGAGATGTATTGTCATTGCTGAGTGATTACCACTTCTTTTATGACTCGATGTTGTTGATATATCTTGAGCTTCTCCTTTATGGACTGACAGTTGAGATGTCAGAGAGTATCTCAGATGCACCTTTTGATAAGGGCAGCTTGGTAGGACTTAACCTTTATATGGTTTTGGTGTCTTGAGACTGGTTTTTTTATTGGTTTTTTTTTCTTGAAGATCAAATTGCGCCGTAAATGGCTGCCTACGTACTCCCGGGTTGAGGGAGATCAGGTCATTCGTAGTTCTGGTTTTTGTGTGAGAGAGGTTTGAAAAGTATTTGTCTTGGGTTTTGATTTTGGTTTGATGAGTTTTGAATTTTTATTTTGTTTTGACCACACCAGAAATGGCTGCCTACATAATCCCGGGTTGAGGGAGATCAGGTCATTCGTAGTTCCGGCTTTCTAGTAGAAAAAATGAACCTGATTTGATTTGTAGGACTCGGATGCAGGTTTGCATGTGCTTCAGACATAGTCCCTTTTTATGGTGTCTGAGTTGATGAGTTGGGGAAATTCATTCCCGTCCATTTCTTGTAATCTGATAGCTCCTCCTGTCAACACCACTTTGACAATGAAAGGGCCTTCCCAATTCGGGGTGAACTTTCTTTTGGCTTAATCTTGATTGGCCAGGATTTTCTTCAGCACCAAGTTATTTTCTTTGAATTGTCGTATTCGGACCTTCTTGTTGTAGGATCGAGCAATCCTTTGCTGATATAACTGCCCGTGGAAAATGGTTGTATCCCTCTTTTCATTTATCAGGGATAATTGGTGATATCGGTCTTGCCACCATTGATCTTCGTCCATCTGAGTGTCGATTAACACTCGTAAGGACTCCATCTCTACTTCTATATGGAGGACTGCTTCCATGCCATAGACCAATAAATAGGGGGTAGCCCCAATAGAGGTGTGCATTGATGTCATGTATGCTAACAGGGTTAGAGGCAGTAGGTCAGGCCATTCTTTGTGATTGGTGGACATTTTCTGCATGATCTTTTTGTTATTCTTGTTGGCCGCTTCGACAGCACCATTCATCTTGGACCGATATATGACAAAATTAAGATGCTTGATGTGTAACTTACTGCACAGTTCTATCATCATTTGATTGTTCAGGTTCTTGTCGTTGTCTGATATGATCACCTCCGGTTGTCCATACCGACAGACGATATTATTTCTGATGAAACCAATGATGACCTATTTTGTGACTTTAGGAAAAGAAGCTACTTCAACCTATTTGGTAAAGTAATCAATCATGGTGAAGATGAATCGATAACCATTGCTGGCTTTTGGTTCTACTGGACCAATCACGTCCATTCCCCACATGGAGAAAGGCCATGGCAAACTTATGTTGTGTAGCTCATTCGGAGGAGCGTGCATCGCATTTCGATGTACTTGGCATTGAAAGCATCTCCTGATGTGATCGTCGCAGTCAGCTTTGAGAGAGACCCAATAATGCACGGTTCTTAATATCTTCTTGGCTAGCAGATGACTGCTCATATGTGGACCACAGACTCCACCCTGGACTTCATCCATCAATCTCTAGGCTTGATCTTTATCAAGGAATCTTAACAAGCCTATTCTAGCATCTCTTTTGTAGAGGGCATCTCCGCTTAGATAGAACTTCATAGCCATATTGTGAATCCGCTTTTGTGCGGATTGGCTTGCCCAAACGGGTGTAGATCCATCTCATAGATATTCCTTGATGTCTTGATACCAAGGCTGCTTGACAGGAGGTATTTCATTTGATACTTCTCCAATGTAATTCCCGTATGTCGGGGCTTTCTGAACTGTGAATTTGATGCAGGGAACCCCACTCCTATCGGATATACAGATTATGGATGCCAGGGTTGCCAATGCATCAGCGAAGTCATTCTTACCTCGAGGAATATGGATGAAGTCTATGTCTTCAAACTCCATAGATATCCTGACGACCTGCCGATGATAGGGCAACAAATGCAGCTCTTTGGGGTGATATGCCCCGGTGGTTTGTCTGATGACCCACTCAGAGTCTCCAAAGACGAGTAGGTTTTTGATACCTATGGATTGGGCTATTTTTAACCCCATTATAAAGCCTTTATACTTGGTCGTGTTGTTGGTGTTGCCAAATTGAAGTTTGGTAGCCACAGGATATTGTTCTCCTGTACCAGAGATAAGGACTACCCCAGCTCTGACACCTTCCATGTTTACTGCTCCGTCGAAATACATTTTCCATGGTTTAAATGTATTCTCTTGTTGGAGTTGTTGAATTGTCATGATTCCATTATCTGGGAAATAACTCTCCAGGGGCTCGAACCCTCCAGAAGGTGCTTTAGCTAATTGATCTGCAATGCCTTGACCCTTGATTGACTTCTGAGTCACGTAGATAATGTCAAATTATTGTAGGATCAACTGCTATTTGGACAGTCGACAATTCAACAGTGGCTTGTTGAATACGTACTAGAGTGGATCCATGCGAGATATGAGGTAAGTCGTGTATCCATGGAGGTAATGCTGTAACCTCATGGCAGCCAATGCTAATACACAACATGTTTTCTCGATCAGGGTGTATTTCTATTCACCACTACTGAATCTTTTGCTAATGTAGTAGATGGCTCTTTCTTTGCTACTATCATCTTTCTGTCCTAGCATGCAGCCCATAGCATTAGCATTGACGAACAGGTATATGAACAAGGGAACTCTATCCCTCGAAGGTACTAATACTGGTGCTTTGATTAGCTACTTCTTGATGGCAAGGAAGGCTTGTTGACAATCCTCATTCCATTTGGTGGAGGAATTCTTCCTTAGTAACTTGAATATGGGCTCACAGGTTGCTGTGAGCTGAGAAATGAATCAGCTTATGAAGTTGATCCTTCCCAGAAACCCACGTATCTCTTTCTCTGTTCGAGGTACTGGCATCTCAGTGATGGCTTTGATCTTGTCAAGGTCTAGCTTGATGCCTCGATTACTCACCAGGAATCCTAGCAGCTTGCCTGCTTCGACGCCAAAAGCACATTTGGCGGGATTCAGCTTGAGGTTGTACTTGCGCAACCTGTTGAACAACTTCCTGAGATGGTCGATGTGATTATCCTCCCTCCGGGATTTAATAATGATGTCATCCACATAAACTTCTATCTCTTTGTGCATCATGTTATGAAACAGGGCCATCATGGCTCGCTGATACATGGCTCCGGCATTGATGAGGCCGAAGGATAGTCGTCTGTAGCAGAAGGTTCCCCAATGAGTGACGAAAGATGTTTTCTCCCGGTCCTCTTCAGTAACCATGATTTGATGGTAACCAGCAAAGTAATCTATGAAGGAATACATGCCATACTGCGCAGTATTATCGATCAGGATGTGGATGAATGGTACCGGAAAATTATCCTTAAGGCAGGCCTTGTTCAAGTCCTGGTAATCCACACATACTCTTACCTTCCCTCCAGGCTTAGGCACGGGAACTATGTTTGAAAGCCACTCTGGGTAGGTTGATACCATGATAATCCCGGCTTTGAATTATTTAACAACTTCTTCTTTGACTTTCAGACTCCATTCAGGTTTCAATCGCTTGAGCTTTTGTTTGACTGGCTTGAACACGTCTTTGATGGGCATTCGATGGATGACTATGTTAGTAAAGAGGTCAATCATGTCTTCATATGACCATGCAAATACATCCTGGAACTGTGTTAGGAGTTTGATCAGGTCGCTTTTTGGTCTGGTGTGAGGTCTAAACCTATCTGGATTTCTTTGATGTTTTCGGAGGTTCCTATGTTGATAGTGGTGGTTTGAGCGAGGTTTGGTTTGGGTTTGTCTTTGACCCATTATTTGATCTCCTCGGGCACCTCATAGTCATCTTCCTCCTCTTGATCAATATCCATCAAGTCTAAGTACTGTTCTACATTAAAGTTGTAGTCACTTTAACAGGTTAGCATCTCATCAGCAGAGACAAACACATCCAATGCTTGAGTCTTGAAAACAAAAAGGCTTTCATCTTAGATATATACAACTGCTTAAATATACATAGCATTCTGTAAAGCATGGCAAAGTTGATGCTATAGCTGTGCAATTAAAAGTAAGCAGTAAATGAAAGCATAATTAAAGGGCAGATTGACTCTCTTTGTCGCTTTACTCTTTTCGACCGAGGCAAGGGACATTGCACCAGTTATCCAAGGTCAGATCCTCATGAACTAGGACGATCAGGGATTTATGATTATCTGTCTCGTCTTGGATGACGACTGAGACATCCTTTATAAGAGGGCTAGGGTTTTTCTTTGAACTGCCCCCTTTTTCCTTCTTGATGAGAGGAATTTGAATCTGATCCTCGTCTTTGCTGTCTGGGATCTCATCATTCATACCTTCGTAGTTTATGATGACTCGCATGTTAGCGAATGGGTCTCGTCCTTCGTACAGGATCCTTTCTTTTCCTTTTTCGCAATCAACCTCATGCTTGAGGGCTTTTCTTTCCTTTGCAGGTATAATTGGAGGAAACAACATGGATGATATCGCAGTAGGGATCTTCCTCATTGGTTTTACCCATCCGACATTAGTAAGATTTGGCAAAAATATGGTGGAAGCATGAGCCTTGGGATGCTTATGCGGGTTTCGATAATTTGCCCTAGATGAATATCCCAATCCTGCTCTCTTAGTTTGACTCGGGATTTGTATCAGGCTCTTGATTCCTTGCTGATTCTTTCCTAACCCTTCTCCAGGTTGGAAACCTAAAGATACCATTTCCTGGTCCACTGTCATTACTTCGGTGGAGACCTTAGGCTTCAGAGTCGGTGCCCCGATAGGCAGATACTGCGTATCACTAACCTCCAGGGCTTGAACACTTGTAGATTCAATCCTTGAATCCAAACTGATCACTGGCATGTCTCTCTATATGAAGATAGGGTATTCTGGTTTAGCATTGACCGTGATTAGGTTGCCGTTGATAATATATTTGAGCTGTTGATGGAGGGTTGATAGCACTGCCCCTGCCATATGGATCCAGGGCCTGCCCAGCAACAAGTTATATCCAGTGGCGATACTGAGCACCTGAAAGGATATGGGAAAAGTGTGTGGGCCAATCTCCAAGGGTAATTCTATTTCTCCCATAGCTTGGCGTTGTGATCCATCAAAAGCCCGGATGATCATATGGCTGGTTTTGATCCGGTTTGGATTAATCTTAATTCTTTCAAGAGTATCATAGGGACATATATTGAGGGATGATCCTCCGTCAATGAGTACCCCTTCGATTACATACCCAGAAGACATCACAGCTATGCGCAGGGACTTATGATGGCCCGTTCCCTTTGCAGGGATATCATTGTCAGTGAAAGATATCACATTGCTGTTGAAAATGTGTTCTACCACATGAAGGAATTTCTCGGCATCCACAGTATGTGGCAGATGGGCTTCTTCTAGTACTTTCACTAGAATGTTGCGATGATCCACTGAGGATAAGACCAAGTTTAGGATGGACAGTTGCTTGGGTGCATCTTTCAAGTCTTGCACCACCTTGATTTCATTGTGTCCCATTTTATTGAGGAACTCTTCAATTTTTTCATCATCCACCTTTGCTTTGGCTTTGATGACTGGTTTGATCACACGTTGAGGCAGGTATAAAGGATTATCCTTTGGTACAATGGAAATGTTGCTTGAGGTGGACCATTTATCATTCCCGTAGTTCCATGGGACCCTCTTTAGACTGATAATTGGATACTGGGGTCTGAAGGGTAAGATTAAAGGCTAGGGTGCAGCCACCTTTACAGGATTTTCTGGTACTTTGACCCATTTTCCTAGCAGGACTAAGGGTGTGAGGGTCGACTCCCTATAGCAGGATATGACAGTCACTGTGTTCTAGTTCCATACAGTGGGGATCTAGAGATTGTCGTTATCTGGGAGATTGAGAATTTGATTTCCTCTTATCAGGTCACCATTTTCAATCATGTCTTGAATCAGGTTACGAAGTGCCCAGCAATCCTCTGTATCATGGTCTGGTGAATTGGAATGGTACTGACATATTTGGTTAGGTTTGAATTTTCTGGCCCGAGGGTTCAATGGAGGTAACAAGTCTGTAACCATTCCCTCTTTGATTAACATCTGGAGGATTTCTTCCATCGACTGGTTTAGGTTGGTGAAGTTCCTTTAAAATAGAAATTTTCTACCAGTTTGGACGCTGTCTTCTTTGGTCACCCTGTTAGCCCAGGGTTCATTCTCATGAGGCTGATATTGATTCCTCGGGGAAATGATCTCTGGTGTGGGAGGACAATCGATGTCAGACCGATTGGCCCGTTTGATCATTTTCCTGGTGATCTGATGCTAGTAGACGACCAATTCTATCAATTGTTTGATTTGTTCCTTGATAGAATTTATTTCCTGCTCTATCAGGAACCTTCTTTTTGAGACCTCCTAACTGTCTGGGGTGCTGTTACTGGATGGAGTTGATTCTCCCACATAACGGAGGTACTTGGATCCTTCTCCACTTGTGGAGCTGATCATATTGACATTCTCCTCTTTATATTGTGGGAGAGGGTTGTCTTGCACATGTGGTTGCTAAGGCTTTGTGACCATAATCTCTTTGTTGTCGATCAAATCTTGGATCTTGTGCTTGAGAGACCAACAGTCTTGTGTGTCATGGCCTGGAGATCCAGAATGATAAGTACATTTCTTGCCTGGGTTGAAATTTCGTTTACCGGTTGGTTGGTGGAAGGAGTTGTACAATCTTCTTCTGAGTTGTTAGAAGTTTGAATATGTTCTCGAGTGAATCCCCTAGAGGGGTGAAAGTTCTTCTACGCCTGACCTCCATATTTTTATGGAATGGAGGGTTTAAAGGCTGTGCAGGAGTTTGAAAAGGGGTATAGTTCCTCCTTTGAATAGGCATACTATTTGACCCGCCTCTTTGATCCTGTCCTTGTAACACTAAGGACACTTCTTCATCTTTCTTTTTGTGTACTCTCCGGGGATTACTCCCTTAATTTTTGGACTGGATATGCTCAGCGACAGCTTTGAGGGCAGTTAGATCCTTTATCTTTCCGGACTTGAGCCCCATTTCTGCCATTTCACCATGTTTGATCATTGTAGAGAATGGTTTTCCTATGCCTGTTAAGACCATCTCATAATATGGCACTTCTTGGATGTCGATGAAGGTCATGACTATCTCTGACTCAGTCATGGCTGGGGTGACTTGTGCTACGACCCGTCTCCATTGTTGGGCATACTCTCTGAATGATTCAGTGTTCTTTTTCTTAATTTTGGTTATTTGGTATCTGTCTGGAGCCAACTGAGATTGGAAGCTGTATTGACTGAGGAAGGCATGGGCTAGCTCTTCCCAGCTGTGAATCTTAGAGTTGTCCAGACGGGCATACCAGGCTCAGGCTTCTCCAGTCAAACTTTTTTGGAATAGTTGCATTCGAAGTTTCTTGTCTTATGCATAGGATCGGAGTTCCTCGATGAATACTTTCAGATGTGTATAGGGGTCTCCCAATCCATCGTATTTCTCGAAATCAGGAGTTCTAAATTTTTTGGGATAACGAGCCCCGGGAAAAATACAGAGGTCAGAGTAATTAACACTGCCGAATGCCCCAATCCCTTTGATAGACCGGAGAGTTTCTTCCATTTGTTGTACTTTCTTGAGAAGTTCAACAGCTTTTTGTTCTTTGCTGAAGGTGGTGATTTCAGGGGTTTTGTTGGTTATGTCCGATTTCTGTGGTCCAGGAGTCTGACTCTCGGCCTTTTCGGTCTCTTGACTACCACCATGTACTCCTGGTTCTATATGAGTTTGGGCTTGCTTCTATTTAAGGTCCTTACTTTGTTCTCTTAGAAAACCGGCTAGTTCAGTTATCTAATTTCTCAGTCCTTCGAACTCCTCCCTAGAGATAGGGGTGGATTCAGTTTGAGCACTTGAAGCCATGTCCGTGGATGGACTTAGTGTTTTCTTAGACTTAGATCTAGTGACAAGACCAATTTTTCACCTACATCAAAACGTAGGCGTGTCAATTTCCTGAGATAGGTAGGGATAGGATGCATGATGTGGTTTTTAATTTTATCCTGCAAAACAGAGGTCAGTTGTTTTGATGACAGGATGACAAGATGTATTTACACTAGAATTGAAATCTAGACATTGAATTGAAAGAGGAAGGCATGAAGAAGCTTCCCGTCTGATTTGGTTAATCAAAGGCTGACTTATCTTAGCTTACTCTCGCTCGGCTTTTTGGCATGAAGGTCCCTAGATCAACGCAATCTACTAGAGGAGAAATTAATCCGATCTTTCAACTGGAGCGCATCTGGGTGGTGTATTTTCATGAGCCCCAGAGACTTAGCCAATCCCCAGAGACATTACTTATCACCGACGGGTTTTGCCTCCTTGTGAGAGGAACACAACATACATTCACATACATCGTGCCTCACCGTTATGCATACGGAGCACTAATATAGGTGCGAAGCACTAAAAAAGTAGGAAAGCATTCATTCACATTCATTCAATGCATAGACGTAGCATTCACGTATTCATTAATGTAGAGACGCAGAATTCACGCATTCATAATTTTGAAAGGGAAATGTTTTGAAAAGATTTGAAAGCGGCCTAAGCCCTCTACTATCCCCAGCAGAGTCGCCACCTATCGATGTCGGGAAAAATTTCGCTGGTCAGGTCACAACCCAGATCTTTCTCTCTTCCTAAGTTATCTCTACCCTCACTATTTTTATTGCAAAAAAGGTTTTGAAGGGTTTTTAGGAAAAGGCCAACATATATCATGTCGACGATTTAAACGTTTTATAGAGTCACCAGTTGGTAGATTTGAAATGGTTGTACCAACTTAACCAAGTTTTGTTTGAAAGAGGCCCAATTGCATGACATTGTCGAAACTTGATATTTGGAAACAAAGTTTTGAGCTCGGGGGCTTGCTTAAGTGTGGGGAAGGTGTTAGGCACCCCATGACTCCCGTGTAAAGACAGTACCACATCTTTTCAATATTCCCCTTAAAACTAAAATGCGTGTGTGAATGCTGTTTGAAAATTGGGCCTATGTTTGATTGATTGAAAGTAGTGCTTTGCTTCATTGAACCTATATACGAAGGGTTTGATTTGATTTATAAAAAGTCTTTGATTTGTAAAAGTGTTTAATTTGATTTGCAAAAGCTTTTCTTTTGATTGAATTGAAAATGATGTTTTGAAAGCTGAATATCAAACCCTTACGCTAACATATGAATTGAAGCATGTTGATACTTCCATTTTATCTTTATAGCCTTAAGGCTTGCATTTGAATGGTGATTTATCGGGCTGCGAAGCATCCTTGACCACAGAATAAAATACAAGTGTCGGTCTCCTCATGGGCCTGAATCCATCAGAGGTACGCTGACACGGCAAGCCATTATTCTCATTATATTGAGACCTTAAATCCGAATAACCGTTTCAAGTTCTTTTTATATACATTTTACAGAAAAACTGGCAGTGTACATTCGTAAAGTAGAGTTTGTTCATCGTGGGAATTAGATTCTAATCGATTGGATCATGAATCTCACGATTCCTAGGCTCACATATGAGTAGCCAATAAACCTACACAGGTCAAATTTGTACAAAAATAGATTTATATCACAATATTTCCAAAACCAAGGATTCATCAGTAAATCCTGGTTCGCACTTGGCCGAAGCGACTCGTTCCCACTAGATAGCGATCTAAGGGACGCGAGGTTGTTTTTGTGACTGAAAAATGTCGATTCATATCAAATTAATATTTAAAGCATCAATTTAATAAAGAGCACGTAAAGCAATATATATATATATACACAGTTATATATACAAGAGCTGTAAAGGGCGATGGGTTTTCACACCGGTGCCCAGACTAGAATTAATATATATATATATATATATATATATATATATATATATATATATATATATATATATATATATATTGACAGAAAAGTAGTCAACCAAGATTGGGAAGAGAACCCAGTGGTGGTGAAGGCTGCTTATATATGCATATTTATATATAAAATTAGTAAAAAGGCCACAGAATAATCCAAGCCGAACAGAAATGTAAATATACAGAAACGTAGTCAACCAGGGACTGGGAAGATAACCCAGTAATGGTGAAGGGTGTAAAAGCAGTAAAAAGGCCACAGAATAATCCAGGCTGGACTGAAATATATAAGTATATATATAGAGACAGAAACACAGTCAACCAAGACTGGAAAGAGAACCCAGTGGTGGTGAAGGCTGCTTATATATGCATAAATATATATAAAAGCAGTAAACTACCATAGATTTGACATCCGAGCTTAACAGAATTGAAAAGTTAGTATATAAACAGTTAAATAAACACAATAAAAAGCAAAACCCGGACTGGAAAGATAACCCAGTCCGGCGAAGTTGCTAGTAACGAAGATGCAAGTATGCTAAAACTGCCAGAAGTGACGAATCGTCAATCCGAGTTGTAAAAATGCCAGAAAATGCGTTTATGTGCAAAAATGTACAAAAAGTTGACAAAAAGGTCACGGAACTGAGTTCCGGGCATATTTAGAAAACAAAACTTAACGTGCAAGTGTATAAAAGTGAAATGTAGTAGTATTGACTTGCTGATCGTAAAAATACTCACAATGGACTGCTACACGGGCTTTTTTCCAAATCGCAGGCCTTTAACGTTCGAATCTACCGGTTATTTTTTAATATATGGTAGTATGTAGGTATATCTACGTGTTAGAGTGAAAATATTTCGATTTGGAAGACAAGAAATTGGACAGAAGACCAAACGGGCAGAGGTTCGAAGCGTTTTCTTTTTTTTTCAAATGAGGGGGGGTCACCTCATATATATAGACCAGGGAGCCTCAGCTATACCTGCTGTTGTCGTAGGTAGAGGTGCGGCTCCCCTGGTGGGGCACACGTGTCCGGTTGAGTCATCTTGTAGTACATGCACTCTGAGCAACGCGAGGTCGAAGTCAAAACTTTCTAACTTTGGATCGGAACGTCCGTTTGAGGCGTGATATACCTTTCCAAAAAGCCCTCACCGAGAGTGTCACAATTACATGGGATAAAACATTTTCCAGGTCTTTGATTCCCCGCAGTTTGTCCGTTGAGCTGTCTTGCGCTGTTTACACTCGGGATCATTGTTATGGTTCGTTCAGACCTTGGTGGCATCAATTCAGCTTAAATTTGACCGAATCAGATTAGGGTTGGTAAAATGACCATTTTGCCCCTCCCTGGGTTGCCCTTAGTGTCGGCATGGCCTTTGGTTGATTTTCGGGAGTTATTTCCAAGACTTGGATCCCATTCGAGTCTGTTTGTCCTCAATGTCGTCCCTGAAGTTGATTTGGTCATTCTAGGTTTTCTCCTAGAGGTGTTGTGGAGCTTCAGGTTTGTTCCTGAAGTTGCCTTGAGTTCCGGGGATGACCTGTAATTTTCGAGTTGAGACCGGGGCTGACACGATGACCCGATATTGAGATCAGGGTTGATCTAACGGCCCGATATTGAGATTGGGGTTGATCTGACGGCCCGATTGGAGATTAATGTTCATTTGATGGCCCGATATTAAGATCGAGATTGATCTGACGGTCCGATTGGAGATCGGGGTTGATTTGATGGCCCGATATTGAGATCAGGGTTGATTTGACGGCTCAATTGGAGATCGAGATTGATTTAAAGGCCTGATATTGAGATCTGGGTTGATCTGACTGCCCGATTAGAGATCAGGGTTGATTTGACGGCCCGATATTGAGATCGGGGTTGATCTGATGGCCCGATTTGAGATCGGGGTTGATTTGATGGCCCAATATTGAGATCGGGGTTGATCTGATGGCCTGATTGGAGATCAGGGTTGATTTGATCGCCCGATATTGAGATTGGGATTGATTTGACGGCTTGATTGGAGATCGGGGTTGATTTGATGGCCCAATTTTGAGATCAGGGTTGATCTGACGGCCTGATTGGAGATCGGGGTTGATTTGATGGCCCGATATTAAGATCGGGGTTGATTTGAAAAATACAATTTGGCCCTCCTACAGTGTTAGTAACAGTGAAAGGAAATTTCAAGTGTCTACAATGACTTGTGAGAATGATGTATGTGATTAAACAATTATGCATTATATAATGTGTATACATTTATTTTGTATAAAAAGAAAATTAAGAATATATAAATATCAATAATATTGAGCATTAGTTCTAGTGATAATAGATTTAATGGACTAAGGAGGGTAAGTAATTTAAATAAGCCTAATTATTTATTTAAGCATTGGACTTGTAGATAAATTGATTTAAGAGCAATTAAATTATTAAACTAGCCCAATATATCATGTATAAAGCAAGTATAATAATGGCCCAATTTAATTGGTGGAGGAGGCCCAAGTTCATTTTTGTTAGTAAGCAAATTAAGAAAAGGCAAGCCCAAAAGAAATTAATGAGGGCCCAAGCTTAGCCACTTAAGAAAGGGTATTATAGTCATTTAATAAATCATAATATAAAACAAAATGGATGGGCAAAACAAGGCCAAATGGCCGGATATACAAGGAGGGAAAGAGGGGAGGAATATCATGATTGCTTGCTTTAGTGGTTCACCAACTACCACTTATGTGTCAATCCTTTAGTGGAATCAATACTTTTGACAAAACTTGCAAGAAACAACTTACTTTATGAGAGAGAGAGAGAGAGAGAGAGAGAGAGAGAGAGAGAGAGGAGGCTAGCATGTGGGAAACGAGAATAGATATATGCTTTGTATCTATACATTTTTAATTGTAAACAAAACATCTATATCATTTTGTTTCACTTTATTTTCCTAAGCTAAGAAAGAGAAAATAAAAGAACAAAAGAGAAACAAGAGAGAGAAGGGGGGGGGGGGGGGTGGAGTTTGGCCACCTCAAGGAGAGGAGAGAGAGGGAGAATTTTGTTGTTTCTTAGGTTCCTAACCAAGCTCAGAAAAAAGAAGAAGGAATAGAAGCTTAGGTATAAATCTTTACCTATATAGTCTAATTCCTTTTTATTTGATTTGATTTGTGTAAAGTTATGATCTTGAGGATAAAACCTTAGATCTATGTGTTTAATAGTGTTTCAAGTTTGTATCTAACCCGTTTATGGATCAAAAGTTGGATCTAAACTAAGAAATAGAAATTAAATTTCTCAAAAGTAGATAACCCCAAATTTCTTAGCCTTGGTTGTGATTAATCTTGTGTTTGGTCATTTTTGTTGAAATAGATCATGGATCATGATAGATCCATGAGTATATTTGGTATTAGTTTATGTTATGATGGTTTA
Organism: Panax stipuleanatus; assembly: GCA_020205555.1. NCBI lineage: Eukaryota > Viridiplantae > Streptophyta > Magnoliopsida > Apiales > Araliaceae > Panax > Panax stipuleanatus. The sequence goes on along the minus strand of CM035124.1, from coordinate 133,778,473 downwards.
TGATGGATTATATTGGTGAAGGGGTAAGAATATGGAAGATTTCTTAGAAATCACAAAAAAATAGAAAATCAAATTTTTAGAAAACGCAACACAAAATGGAAACGACCATATCTCTCATTCTATTTTGAATTTTTGAGTGTGGTCAATTCCTGGAGTTATATATATAAGTCTTCTAACTTTTTCAAGTGGAATCACTGAAAAAAGAGTTATAGATTTTCGTGTGGACTGATTTTAGGAAATGATGCCAAAACTAGAAAAGGGACAAAAAGCTGCTGCCACTATTTTGCAGAGACAGTTTTGTCCACTTAATTTATGAAATAAATTTCAGTCTTTTGGGACATGAAAATATATGAGATAAAGTAGCTTGCGTCCAAAAATGAGCTCATTCCGACTTAAATTGACCAAGTTATGACCATTTCAATATTTGCGTTTTTTTGACAAAAATCGCTATAACCGGAGTTCTATAACTCCGATGACCACAAAATTTAAACTTGAAGCTCACGTTAATACGTGTAAGATCCCGCCAAGAGTTGAGAATTTCTGGAGTTAAGCATGAGGTAGCTAATTTCTTAAGGTTGAACTAGAAATTAATTTTTGAAAAATACTTAAGAGAGTTGAAAAATTTTAGAAAAATTGTTTTTGTATATAGATTATATGTATATATGTGTAGCCAAGGGATAAGAAAATAATAAGCTGATTTGTTATTTTCATAAAAAGGGTATTTTAGCTTTCTGAAATGAACAATTCAGGATGCTGAAATGGAAACTGAAATGTCAAGAAGAGAAGTCAGTTTTGTTTCAGCTTGCTGAAATGAAAACTGAAAAGGTTAGGAAAGGAAGACAGTTTGGTTTTAGTTTGCTGAAATGATATATTAAGTCTCCTAAATTCATAAATAGTTTACCGAGTTATAATAAGAACTTATAAATGAACGAGTAAGTGTTAAGTCTAAGGTAGTGCAATCGTACCCTTTATTGGTTGATGTATAGTAGCTGGGCTAAACGATTCCTTCAAGGAGCGGAGGTATATACGAATTAGTAACCGATCTAACTCACTCTGAAAATAGTGTAGACGAGACGAAAACTAATTTATTAGTTGTTTGTGGAAAATCACTCAATATATTATATTGAATACTATTAAAGACTCGATGTGTGCTAGGTTTAGACTTGTAAATAAGTATGGTGTTAAAATTATCTAATATTTGACTATGTGGTTAAGTGTTAGATGGTTTACTTTTAAAGTAATAGTATTATGAGATAAGTATGTTATACTAATTGAAAGATCAATCTTATAACTGATAGGTCTTTTCAATAAAGCGATTAAATTAAATTGTGTAGCAGTAGTCAACGAATCAGGCAAGTTTTTTTTAACTCAAACTTGAGTTATATCTTCAAAGCATGTTCGTGGATAATTATTGTTGATTATTCTACATCTATGATTATTGATTCGCACTTAGTGCATGTTGCATGTGTTCATCAGGCGTGAAAGGCTGATCACCTTCATTACCCTAAGATTCAGTTAAAGTTGTTCATGGTCCTTGTTGACATTAAACATTATTGATTCAGTCATTCAATTATCGACCTGTTGATTCATGCTCTTTTACAATTATTATATTGTTGAAAATTCGAAAGCTTATTCTATCTTTCAATCATGATATATCCTTGTTGTATTTAAACTTGCTGAGCAAAGTCGTTGTTCACCATTACTATATCATGATAATAAATTTCAGATTAAGATGAAGGCTCGACGAAAGACAGAGGCAAAGGCAAACTACAAGAGTAGATTATATACATTTATAACTATTAGTTATCTGATGCATGTAATGTTGTAAATCTTTTTAATTACTTAAGGTATGTATTCAGTTAAGGTTAATAGACCTTGGGATATGTTATAGAATCATGTGAAATAAATAATATATGTTTATATATTTCGCATTAATTTATAGAATATGTATGAAGATGATGTATCGTGACGCACCATGTCCGAGGTTCTGGGGACCCGAATTTGGGGGCGCTACAAATACGCGTTGTTGCACAGTAGCACATGGTATTGCACAATAATTTCTAATTATTGATTCTTACGTAAGAAGTCACTCATTCAATAATGGTTACAGTAATTACTGTTCAGTATTTTATATTATTGATTCAATAATTGCTACATTGATAAATGCATATTATTTTATATTATTGATTCAATAATTGTCACAGTAACCATTGCACAGTATTTCACATTATTAATTCAATAATTGTCACACATTATTTAAATGATACTATTAGATAGCATTATTGATAATGTCTAGAAAGTTCTGTCGAGGAAAGGGGTTAGGTTATATAATTGCACGCCAATGAGGATAAATTCTTATCGGAAAGCCTCCTCTTTCTTGGGAACGACCTGCTTGTCAATATTATGATTCTATAATATTAATTGTGAATAATAATTAATGAATAAAATAAAAATTATTGATAAATATGATAAGTAAATATTTGTTCAATTTTGATATAAATGGAGGAATTTTTAGCATGAGACATTTGTTGAAAGTTGACATTTTATATTTTTTGATAAAATAATTCATTCAAATATATTATTATAATATTACATTATAATAGTATAATGTGATAATATAATAGTATATATTTATAATTTAAATGGTAACATTATTATAGTAAATTCATGGTATAAAAATAAAATAAGGTAGAAGAGAAAGCAAAATGAATGTGGATTCTTTTAATAATTATAAATATTTTTACAATATATATATAACATGTGAAAATGGGGTGGAAGTTTTTTCCTTTTAGGTGTGCTGCCAACCTTTTCAAAACAGGTATGCTGAGAACCATCCGTTGGTTCAATTGTCAAGCTTGGTATTCTGGCATTTTCCTATAAATAGGTTGCTTAGTTAAGAAATAAAAATCACACCAGAATCATAAAATTCTTTCTTTATAATATTGAACGTATTTCTTGTGAGTATAAAGATATTTTGAGTGTGGATAACAGTGCAAGATTTTCTCAACATAATATCCGATATTCCAGTCAGATCTAGTATTCTACAAAGGTAAAGGATATTATTTTTCTCGTAAAGGATATTGTTTTCGTTCAATATTTGTAAGGAATATTATTTTATTCCATACTCTATAGTATGTAAGTAATATTATTTCGTTTCATATTCTTAAATTTATACTTAATATGGTAAGTATTGCTTCTATAATTCCAGAAATGATTAGAAATTGCTTAAGATTTTTGCTTCATCTAATATCATTTCACTAGAAATATTGATCTAAACTTTCTTATGAAAATTTTAATCTTTTCATCTGGGGTACTATTCATGCCAGAGTACTATTCATCTGGGGTACTATTCATACTAGAGTACTATTCACCCGGGGTACTATTCATGACGGAGTACTATTCACAACGAAATTAAATTTTATTTCTTTGTCCAAATTATCTTTTATGGATCTTATTCTTGAAATTGGATCCATGTTTTGATCTTCATTATTGAACTCTTGATAAATTGAATTATAAATCTCTAATATTTATCCTTGATACGTCTCTTATATCATTGTCGTAATCGTCAGACTTAAATTATAGTGAAAGTTATCTCTGGCCTGTAGTGCAAAGATGACCTGTTGACTGATATTTTTGGCCTGTAGTGCAAAGATGACCTGTTGACTGATATTTTTGGCCTGTAGTGCAAAGATGACCCGTTGATTGATATCTTTGGCATGTAGTGCAAAGATGAACTGTTGATTGATATCTTTGGCACGTAGTGCAAAGATGAACTGTTGATTTATATCTTTGGTCCGTAGTGCAAAGATGGGCAAGTGTATGGCATGATCATGACCACTGATGATACAAATGATTATCTTTGGCCTATAGTGCAAAGATAGATAGTTGATTGGTATGATCATGATCATGGTTGTTACGTTTGAATGTTTTTGGTGTAGGGTGTAAAGACGGTACGATTGTTAAGTGTCTTTAGCCTTTGTGGTAAGAATATTTTCTGAAAGTTCTATTAAGCCTTTATGGCAAGGAAAAACTGTTGATTTACATGATTATGAAGTGACACCCCAAAAATAGGTCCATACAACCCATTCTGAGTCGCCAAATACATGGTACAGAATCTAAATACAAATCTTCCTACTCCAACTATTAAAATGTCGTACAAAATACGACCATACAAACTGTGAGCGTCAATACAGATATTATGTAGAAAATATAAACGCTCAAATTAAGTCCTCATTATAATTATTGTGACGAACGAGATTTTGTAATATGATTTAAATATTGATTGAATTTAAATAAATATTTTTTAATGATTTAATTATTGAGTCAATTAATTATGTGATGGAATTATGGTAGATTAATTTAATTATATGTGTTACATTGATTAAATTAATGTAGAGAATTTTATAATTCAAAATATGAATTTAATTGAGCTTATTTGATTAAATGAATTATTTAATAAGCATAATGTTATTCTAATTAATTTAATAATTAATTAGAGAGTTAATGATTTGACATAATTAATAAATAAGAATTTTAATTATGTGATTATGTGATTTAATTTGAAATTATTTTATTTTATTTATTGGATTTAAATAAGATTATTTAATTTATGAAGATGTGACATTAAACTATATAATAAGAATGTAATTAGAATAAAAGGGAAAGAAGAAGGAATAGGAGAAGCCAAATATGGCTTTATTGGGAGTTGGGCAGTTAACCCATTATGGGATTAACTGACCATTACTACGTTAGTTTTATATATATAATTATACGTATATTGTATTAGACCTTATATCAGTTTTATACAATATATATCATATATCAGATATAACATATTTATATTTTCAGAGAGAAAAAAAGAGAGAGTTGAGAGAGAAATTGTGAAGGAATTGGTGAATTAAAGAAGCCTTTATAATCATCCTTGTATCATCTTCACAAACTAGCAAGGGTAATCTCTACTCTTTAGTTTTCAAATTTAGTTTTCAAAATTTTTCCATTAACGTGTTTTAGAGTTCTATGTGAAGAACGATTTTTATGATTAACTTAATATATGATCATATATGTGTATTATATGTTAATAACATGTTTTATATCATATATTCATGTGTTAGTGTAATAAATTTTATGTAAACATGTTTTAATCATAGTTTTATGATTTATAAAGCATGAAAAGTATGAAGAACACGTATTTGGCCTTTATGTACAAATTTTATGCAATGAATTGTTTGTTTAACTTAAAATTTACAATAGATTATGATTATACATATTAAAACAAAGAGAACAAACTTTGAACGGACGGATTCGGAGTTATAACGAATCTGTGACGATGAATTTCGTGTTTTTCTTCAAAACTCTCAAAAACACCAAGAACAGTGAATGTATGTGATTTTATTTGAGTAATTACATAATATAAAGTGTTAAAAGTATGTTAAAATCACTATATGATGTTTCTATGAAGTTTATGCTTCATCAGAATCACTGTACTAGTTTGATTTGAATTTATTTGGCCTAAACTGTCAAAAATCGCAAACCAAAAAATGCACCAGCAGGGGGCCCCACCCCAGAGGGTCCTCATAGTCATAAAGCCCCGCCCCAGCGGGGGTGGGTGCTGTCCGGGACCTTGCTTGGTTTTCGAGAAAATTTTCGAGATTGTTTTGACCTTTTGTAGTAAAATAAGCACAACTTATTCATACGAACTCCGATTAAGGAAATTCAGAATGATTCGAAAAGATAACGAGTAGAACTACAATTTTCATTCTTTAAGTTTTTCGATTTGAAGTCGTTATCAAGGGTCAAAATGGCCATCTTTATGACTGATGCGTATTCAGAGGCAATCGTAGGGCGTTGGACATGCCCGTACGCAAGTGTAGTGCTCACGGCGATAAAAGATGTTGTTATAAGTTATAACACATGAATATTATGAAATATAATGATGTTTAACATTAATCAATGATGTTTTATACAAATTGCATGAGCATGTTAAGCGTACGCAAGATGGAAGAGTCGGGCGTGTGACGAATGAACGTCGAAACGTTGTGCCAAGTGTAATACTATGCTATAACATACTTGAGGACTTGATGAGCATGTAATGCTATTCTATAATATGTTATTAACACATATTATATGATTTAAAATTCATGTTAATAAACTAAGTGTGAACTTGAATATTGTGATTGTAAAACTTGATTATGATTGTTTGAAGGATTATACCTATATGATACGCATATTGTGAATTCTTGTGGTTAGTTAATAAGTTAACACTAGGAACCAAGTTGTAAGTTGACTTAAATGAAAAGTTCAACAGTTGAACATAGAAGTTATGAAACTAATCGACATTGTATGCATAATGTAATGTGTAGGGCATTGAGAAATTGAATTGTAATTATATTTGTAGCTTACGCACGAGGCAAGTTTTCTTACCCTAACTCGTTTACGATTATGCAAGTTTTCTTATTCATACTCTTTAAATTGAGCAAGCTTTCTAACTCCAAAGTTATTTGTTGAGCAAGTTCTATACTTATGATTCTATATCAATCAAGTTATTGTTCTTAATTATTCAAGTTCAAGATTTCATATGAGATATTATAATTCTTTTGAAGTATTAATTCAGTTATACAATATTTATTCAATTGTATACTCTTGAGATTTATTATTCAAATTGAATATTATTTATTGTTGAACCTTGTAAGACTAGCGAACCCTTATTGATTCGACTAGTTCATAGTTGATGAACGTTCTAAATTCTAGAACTATTACTGAGCTTATCCAAACCAAACTTCCTTTGGTGCGGACTCTGATGTCAAATTGAGATGAATAACCCTATTATAGGGGATTGATGATGCTTTAGCGTTAAGATATTGTGCATAGTATGGTTCTAAAGGCTGATCCCCCTAAGTACGAGAAGTAAGGTCCATAGTCTTAGTATGACTGTTAAAGGTTTAAAGTGAAAAACACTTGACAACCTCGGACATGGTGTTGGTGTTGGTCGATTTATGCAACGAAAATTAACGCGCAAGTATACGCGGTCAACAAGTAATATAAGATAAGTAAAGATCGTTCCCACGGAGAATTAATAAATAAAAGGTCGCCAAACCACTAGCACATAATCGCCTCAGTCTTATTTAAACGAGAGATAAAGAGTTGGAATTAAAACTAAGTTAAACTAGTGAAGGAAATTAATTTAAACTAATTAATTCCTAGAGTAAAATCAGACAATGACGGCATGAGATCCCAATTTCCCCTAATGATTCATCTAAATCAATAAACTCCCAATTAGGTCAAGTTAACCGTCATGGTTGTTAGCCGAGAACACGAAAGTGAGAGAAGGCCATCTTTCGATGCACCTACTCCATACCACGTGCAATCCACAGATGGTAGAACGCACTTGGACACCCACATTATCTAAACCCCTATATGTCTATGGTGTTTACAAATAATTAGGGATTAAGGTCAAGTTCTCTATTGACTACGAGCGGTGCTTCGAAATATGTCTATCCTAAGCACAAATCATATGTCTAACGCCATGTAAACACAAAATCGCCCACTATTACAATTTGATCTAAACCTACATTTCATCTTTCAAATCCACATAGGTTATTACAGAAATTGCTAGCTAAACAATTAAGCAATGAAGGGATGAATTGCAATAGACAATCACATAACAATTAACAATAACCAACACGGAAGCAAATCAGTATCGATTACTCAAAAGGTTCCATTGGAATCTCAAAATAAGGTCTAAGTCATAAATGACTCAAATATATCATCCACAAAAGGAATACACATCATCCGGATACAAATGAATAACAAGGAGAGTAAAGTAAGAGAGTGCAACTATGTGTTCCTTCTCAAAGCTTGGATCTTTGATGTCCTCCAATTGTTTCAACCATCAAGTCTAATCTAACCCTAGATAACTATCTACAAACAACTAATTTTTACACTAATCTACTCCTAAGCTATCCTAATGTAAACAAGAATTGGAAAGGAAAGAAGAAGGGAAAACTAGGGCTGAAGGCCTTTTTTCAGACTGCCTTGAATGCTGCACACGAGCCCCCCTTTAAAGCTTCTCCCGATTAGTCAAGCAAAAAGTCAAACAATTTTCTGCTGGGGACATGCGCGACCACGCACGCCCCAAGCCAATTCCAGGCGCGGCCGCGCGACACCAAAAAGCTGGAATCTGCTGCTGCTTGCTGGTGCAGGTTTGCCTCGTGTGTTCTTGAGTTGCTTTCTCCTGCCCCTCTTGCATTTACCTCTTATTAGCCTTGCTTGTTACCTCTAGCCTCATGCCATTCCATTGCTTTAAGCTCATTTCAGCTCCTTGCCCCATTTAGGCGATCTTTTGCTCTTTTAACGGGCAAGTACTGCTAAGAGAGTTCCTTAACCTGAAAAACATAAAACAAGGGAAAAACACATGAAACTCACAAGATTGCTTAAGTTTAAACAACCGAATGAGTTGGAAAGTATCTGAATAAGTGGTCCTAAAACCACTTATCAAATACCCCCAAACTTAAACGTTGCTTGCCCTCAAGCAACCAAAACAAAGCTAAACGGCAATGCAATGCACTATTTACAATGTATGCAACCTACGCTATCATGAATGCAAATCCAAGTTCCGGTCAGTATTGAACTTCAAAGCAATGCCTCAGAAAAACCACAAGATAGTCAAACCGAAAAGCTACCCAAGGCAAGACCATAAGGCATATTCTTGCAAATCCAAAACTGTCAGCACTGATGTATTGTGCGTTGTGTGCCTAGCAACCATTAAACATGCATTCAGATAAATAACTCACCTACTATGCTTCTTAGGGGAAAAACAAGTTTTAACTTAAGAAAAGCAGTAAATCATATAAGTTCTAACCAAGACCATGCATTACTAAAGTTAAGAGTCAACAGGGGGGTTTCATTAAGCTTTTATTAACACACGAGGGCGTAAACGCACTAACCCGTGTACACATTCAACTGTGCAATGCCTAGTCCTCTTAGGCTTTTCAATGATATCCATGTAGCGAGCTTTCGACCAACGACTCCCAGACCAGATGGTCTTAGGGCGCTGGGTGTAGAGACACCCCGAGGGCTTACTTGCTCGAATATCAAAGGCCACAGAACTCGACGTAGCCGAAGTGTTTATTCTATTTTTTTTTCAATGCGTTTTCTTTTGCTTTCTTTTTCTTTTTCTTTTCTTGCAAGGGAGTGCGTCTTACGCTCCATCTCCCCGCATATATCATGCATGTCCCCTGTTTTCCCCAAACTTAAGCTTTTTACAGTCTAGTTATTATCATATGAGAACTAAAATTCCTTTATTAAAACAAAGATTTCCCACCAGAAGACAAGTATGTGAACATTTAAACTTAGCATGTCATGATGGTTACTCTATCGTGCTCATTGGTTACACAATATCTGACAGATAAGGATTTACATATATAACAATGAAATCAAGCTTAAGTCTCAACTTAGTTCGAAAATTAAGAAATTTTAGTTTTCATCATAAGCCACTAACTCACAAACCAACTTCAACCTGGATTTATGCAGTATGTCATGCAACATGTCCTAACACAGTTAACTAAAACAAAACAAAAAAAAACAAAAAAAATTAGACAATTTTTAACAAAATACGAATACGAACTATATGCACTAAATGAACTAAACAAAATGCAATATGATATGAATTAAACTATATGCAAATAAACCCAAAATACGAATACGAACTATATGCACTAAATGAACTAAACAAAATGCAATATGATATGAATTAAACTATATGCAAATAAACCCCCTAATACCCCCAAACTTAAAGTGTTCAATGTCCGCATTGAAGGTAAAAGGGTAAAAGGGAACTCCCCTACTCGGACTCGTCGTCCTCTTCCTCATCATCCTCCTCAGGAGGTGGTGTGTCTGGAGGTGGATAAACAGCGGTGGACCCATATATAGGAAACTGCACCTCAACTCCCATCTGGCCGAATGTGTAGGACAGTGCCCCGCTGAATTCTGTAGTGAAAGCCTGGAAGTTGGTGCTCATTGCGTCCATCCTGCGCTGTAGTCTCCTCTCCATCCTGTCTATCCGCTCATGCACTGAGTGAGAGGACTCAGACTGCTGTGGTGGCGGTACTCTCTCTGCAGTCTCCTCAGCCTCTGTCTGATCAGGTAGAATAAACCCTGCTCCTAAGGAATGAGATCTTCCCCCTTTCCACACTTTGAAGGATTCAATGGCTGGGTGGTCAAGAGTATTCATCGGCATCTGCATCGGATCAGCATCTGACCACGTCACTCCATTGGCTATGCATAGCCTAGTGATCACTGCTGCGTGGGGGATACTTGCTGAGTTTCCGCCTCTCAGAAATCTACGGATAGAACTACTAATCACGTATCCCAAGTCGATTCGCATGCCTTTGACAATCCCGTAAAGCAACACAGCTCGGTCCTTAGTGACCTCGTTCTGATGCTGTGTAGGCATCAGATTCGCACAGATAAAGCTGTACCACGCCTTCCCGTACCTACTCAAAGCGGACTGGGGAAAATGTAGCTTCTGATCAGTTCCCTGTTTTAGCTTCCAAACGGCGCCCGGCTTGCATAGGTAATCACTGATAGCATCCATCTCGGAACCCCACTCCCTAGCATACAAAGAATCGCGCGCGTCCAATGCAGTGTTGGGTAAGTCAAACAACTCATTGATGTGCTCCTTCGCATAGGACACCTCACAGCCTCGCACAAATACTTTATTGGACGTCGTGTGTTTCGCGTTGGCATAAAATTCTTGCACCACCGAGATTGGGGCAGCCAAAGGCTCATCACAGAATGCATTCCATCCCCGCCCTCGGATCATAGAAGCCATACGCCCGTCCAGGTTCTCATCAGGCTCTAACCCCCGCTCGGGCACAAAAGTCCTGCCCACCAATATACTGTAATAGAATCTCTGGGCTTTTAGACTGATGAATTTGTGGTCATCATAGTGGATACCACCACCCTCTTGCTCGGAATCACTGCCCCTTGATGTAGACTCCCTCCTGCTGCGTTTGGATGCCATTTGATGACCAAAATGCAATACTTCTCTCCACTAATCAATCAATATGCCCTCAGACCCCAATTCACTATCCCAATTTATCAAGTTGAGATGATGGCAGGGTTGGGTTTTGTTGGAGAAACTGTGAAGGTAGGCGAGTTTTGATTCTGACTTAGAACTAGGGCTTGGATAAGGTGAGGGTTGTGATGGAGATGAGGATAGGAGGATTGTAGATTGAAGTATTCAGAGGTTGAAGGGTTAGGAATTTTCAAATTTGAGAGAGAAAGGATGTCTTGAAGTTCGGCTAGTTTGGAATGACCTGAAATGGCTTAAAATATGCCGCAAACTACTTAAGTCTAGCACTTTCTGTCCGTCTCGCGGCCGCGCGCCCTTGCAGGCTAAAACAGGCGCGGCCGCGCGCCCTGCTGTTTTCAAATTCTGCAGCTTTTTGCTTTAGGGAGCTAATGGGGCAATAACTTGGCTTCATGCAGCAACTATGGCACCTGAAATGGGTACGCGACTTATTAAGCCCTCTACGCTATCAAAAATATATTATCTATTTACATCAAGAGAATTAAACATAGAAAGATATACGCATTCAAATTCCCAAAAATTCTCTAAGTGCGTATAAACAATGCAAGTGCATCAAAAATATGCTATAAGCTTTTTAGTCCCAAAAAATTATACGCATTCATGCCTAAGTTCAGAAATGTAGGCACTGAACTCCTAATTCCTACAGTATGCAAAATTTTTAAACTAAATACTAAACTAATAAGAATTAAACAAGGGGGAGGGAAGTATGATAGAAAGCAGGAAATGGAGAATTAAACAAGGAGGGAGAAAGAGAAATGATGGGGTGCCTCCCATCGAGCGCTTGATTTATAGTCCTCTAGCTGGACTGTGTCTGACCACTGCTATCCAACTCCCCGACGGTATTGGAGAACCCCTCCATCCATCAGAATAGCTGTGTGACTTTGGCGGCTTCCCAATGGGAGAAGATGCAGATTTAAACTACCTAGCACATGATATGAACAAGAATTCCCCGTACGGAAGGTAGGGGAGCTAGGCAATGGTTCCGTTGTGTATGCAAAATGATCGGGGCATGGAGGCATAGAACACACAACGGACTCTTCTTTTCTTCTCTTTTCTTCTGACCACCATGGTGTCAAGACTGCGGAATCTCTCGTGTCATCGAGACCCGTCTCTGTGATGTGGCTACCAAGGGGGCAAGGGTGTGCAAACTTGACTGGAATCTCAAACTTCGGCGGGGGAGGCTCTTGTGGTATTATCACTGTTGGTTCATACTCCACATCCCCAATTGGCTCCTCTATTTCCATTACTTTCGGCTCGCCCAGTTGCAATTGCACTTCGGATTTTCTATCAGTTTCTGCACCCATGTCATAACACCAAGTATCCTGGGGATCATTACTCACGGCTTTAGTCATCTGAGGTATTGGACTTTGAAGATCATGAGCGGTTCCTTCCTCAATCACCTCCTCATTCCTTAAAGCTGTGCTAATTTGCTCCACCCAAATATGAAGATCCTCAATTGATTGTTCTTGCTCAACCAAGGTCTCCTGTGTTGATGCTATGGAATTCCCCCACATAATTTCCAATCCTTCCTTTTCTGTTTCAGCCACGGGCTCCATGAAATGAGTCTCATTTGTTGGAGTATTGTTGATTAGGGCCATCTGATTCTGAAAATTCTGGTTCGATAGCTCTTGGCTCCTAATCATCTCCTCTTGGTTCGCTAAGGCTCTATACATGAAGTCCACTGTTGACTGTTCTCCTTGTAAACACGGGGATTGATAAGTGGGTTCTGGTGCAAAATTTAGACTTGGCTCGCATTGTTCTTGATAGCTCACAGTATGGGTCTTCCATTGCTCCTCCTCTACCATCAAGGCCCTACTAATTTGCTCTGCCCAGTTCTGGATATTCTTGACTGACTTCTGTTGCTCAATCAAGATGTCCTTCAATGATATGTCACCTTCTTCCTCCAAGCTTGCATTTTCTGTGTCACCCTCAAAATTGTGTTAAGGCTCGTAAACTGGAGTCTGGAAGGTGCATTCTGGGGCGTATGCGGGATTTGGATCCCAGTGTTGGTCTTGATAGTAGTTTACTGAAGGGTGTGGGTGATACCCCCACTCTTGCTGATAGTCGGGATAAGGTTCAGTGTAGGAATAACCACCCCCATACTGCTCCTATCCATAAATGATAGGCTCCTGATGGCTCATATAAGCTCCAGCACCATAGTCATATGAAGTCACTGGCGCTTGACTCTGTTGGACTGAAACAGTATCCAGCTTTCTCGAGAGCTCCTCTAACTGTGCTGAGAGTGTGGCAATTGGGTCGAGTCCATCAGTGCTTGCTTCCCTTAGTTGCTCTTGTCTTGTACAGTTCCAAGAATAGAAATTTAAGTCCATTGTACCTGAAAAGAGAATATGAGAAGAGAATTAAACACAAATAAAAAGTTTAAATTAAGACTAATTTGATTTAAACTAATGTTGGCAAACAGTTATCCAATTAATTCCGCGGCAACGGCGCCAAAAACTTGTTGGTCGATTTATGCAACGAAAATTAACGCGCAAGTATACGCGGTCAACAAGTAATATAAGATAAGTAAAGATCGTTCCCACGGAGAATTAATAAATAAAAGGTCGCCAAACCACTAGCACATAATCGCCTCAGTCTTATTTAAACGAGAGATAAAGAGTTGGAATTAAAACTAAGTTAAACTAGTGAAGGAAATTAATTTAAACTAATTAATTCCTAGAGTAAAATCAGACAATGACGGCATGAGATCCCAATTTTCCCTAATGATTCATCTAAATCAATAAACTCCCAATTAGGTCAAGTTAACCGTCATGGTTGTTAGCCGAGAACACGAAAGTGAGAGAAGGCCATCTTTCGATGCACCTACTCCATACCACGTGCAATCCACAGATGGTAGAACGCACTTGGACACCCACATTATCTACACCCCTATATGTCTATGGTGTTTACAAATAATTAGGGATTAAGGTCAAGTTCTCTATTGACTACGAGCGGTGCTTCGGAATATGTCTATCCTAAGCACAAATCATATGTCTAACGCCATGTAAACACAAAATCGCCCGCTATTACAATTTGATCTAAACCTACATTTCATCTTTCAAATCCACATAGGTTATTACAGAAATTGCTAGCTAAACAATTAAGCAATGAAGGGATGAATTGCAATAGACAATCACATAACAATTAACAATAACCAACACGGAAGCAAATCAATATCGATTACTCAAAAGGTTCCATTGGAATCTCAAAATAAGGTCTAAGTCATAAATGACTCAAATATATCATCCACAAAAGGAATACACATCATCCGGATACAAATGAATAACAAGGAGAGTAAAGTAAGAGAGTGCAACTATGTGTTCCTTCTCAAAGCTTGGATCTTTGATGTCCTCCAATTGTTTCAACCATCAAGTCTAATCTAACCCTAGATAACTATCTACAAACAACTAATTTTTACACTAATCTACTCCTAAGCTATCCTAATGTAAACAAGAATTGGAAAGGAAAGAAGAAGGGAAAACTAGGGCTGAAGGCCTTTTTTCAGACTGCCTTGAATGATGCACACGAGCCCCCTTTAAAGTTTCTCCCGATTAGTCAAGCAAAAAGTCAAACAATTTTCTGCTGGGGACATGCGCGGCCGCGCGCGCCCCAAGCCAATTCCAGGCGCGGCCGCGCGGCACCAAAAAGCTGGAATCTGCTGCTGCTTGCTGGTGCAGGTTTGCCTCGTGTGTTCTTGAGTTGCTTTCTCCTTCCCCTCTTGCATTTACCTCTTATTAGCCTTGCTTGTTACCTCTAGCCTCATGCCATTCCATTGCTTTAAGCTCATTTCAGTTCCTTGCCCCATTTAGGCGATCTTTTGCTCTTTTAACGGGCAAGTACTGCTAAGAGAGTTCCTTAACCTGAAAAACATAAAACAAGGGAAAAACACATGAAACTCACAAGATTGCTTAAGTTTAAACAACCGAATGAGTTGGAAAGTATCTGAATAAGTGGTCCTAAAACCACTTATCAGTTGGGTTTGTACGTAACGCAATCATGCAATCAAATCACATAAATAGGGCGGAAGCGCGAAACATAGGTTTTCAAAAATTTATACAAACCCATAAACATGATCATGCTTTGTGTTAGTTATCAATAATAGAAAAGAGAGAACATGGAATTATACCTTTGAAGATCCAAGCTTCCTCAGGTACGAGTTCTACTCCTTTGATTCCTCTATAGTGGCTCCTTCCCTTGATCAATGTCAGCCACCCAAATGTTTGGCCTCTAACAGTGATCCACCAAGGAAGATGAAGAACTCAGAAAGATGGGTTATTGGCTTAACCCTTGTTTCTATCTCTATAGAATATGTGTACTCCCAACCTTTAGAAAAATTCACGTACCTTATTTCTGATATAAGACTCTCTTATATAGATATTAGGTTAACCCTCCTAATCTGTAAGAACCTGAATTTTCAGATATTATTAAATAAGGATTTAATAAATAAAATTCTTAAACTGTGAGATGGGTTCGAATAAAAATATATATGTGTGATATGAGGTATGTGGTATTTTATTATATAGGGTAATATGGACTATGTAATATGTGATTTTGTTTTTAATAAATATATTATTAATATATATATTTGTTAATAAAGAGGCAAATTATTGGGAGTAAGAAGACGGATAAGAATTATCTATAGATATTAAATAATTTATAGAATTATATCATAGTAAGTTGGTGACATTAAATATCCTTAATGTATAAATCACCATATTCTTGAGTATGTGTATTAATAACTAGTATGTTTATAATATAGGTTATTAATAGCACTTAAGCTATCCGTGAATAGGTTTGGATAGTGAAGCATGAGTTAGTTAAGGAATTAACTAATAAGAATAAATATTAGTTAATTTAAGTTGGGAGTTCTATTATGAAATAATATAATGAGAGTATTGAACCTTAATTAACTATGATGATATAGTACAGTGTTTAATTTACTTAAGTAAAGGAGTGAATTAATATGTGTGTTGAATATGTAATTATAGTTGGTACTTTTATATATATTACTTAGAATAGTAATATGTGAGAAAGTCTAATGTACGAATAACGTTAAATATATATATATATATATATATATATATATATATATATATATATATATATATACGTTATTAAAAGGGAGATGGAAATCATTATATCTTTAAATGAATATTTGAAGAAATTGTTTTGGGAACAATTTATAGAAAAGAAAGAGAAATAATTATTATATATTTCTAATAAAGGATATTAAAATAAATTCTAATATTGAATTATTTTAATAAAGGAGGAAATGTTATTTTTGAATAATAATATTACCTTATATGTTTTTGTATGAGGTAATAGGTATGATTAATAAATATATTAAAACATATTTGCTATATGTAAATAAATTGATGGAAACAATTTATTATAATAGAAAATAAACTTATTATCTATTTTCTATATATAATATACATGTGGCGTACATATGATTATTTCTAATAAATATTATATTAATTATAATATCTTGAGACAATAAATAAAGTATTTTCTAATAATGAATATCTTTATTTGGAGAAAACATAATATTTTATGTTATGGCTAAATACATAATGTATTTTCAAGGGAGTTTAATTAATGAAAGGAAACTACGTTATTTTAATATATTAAATAACTTAAGTTATTATTTTATCGCGTATATTATTATTTACAATGATTAATAGAATATATATTAAGTATTATAAGCGTAAAGGTTATACTTATTATAAGTATGAATATTTGAGGTAGTTTAGCATTTAAATGCATAAGTCACGCAAATATTATACTAAAAGAATGTTTAAGTGAGATGGGAATAATAATAAGCTTGGGATTAAGCTTGTATGAATTGCCTTGTGTGGCACGATAATAGATTCGGTAATGAATTAATTAATTCATGGATGGAAGAATTATTAATTAAACAATTAGTCTATATTAATTGTTAGTATAATAATATGTTGATTTATTATTATAACTAGTGATAGTATAATAATATATAAACGAGTAGATTATTAATATGATTATAATTGCTCAATTAGTTGATATGTGCAAAGGATGTGATTATTAAGAATATAACATATTGTAGTTACACATATGTTTTATGTAGTATAGTGCAACATTAATGTGACTGTATTATATATAAACTATATAGTAAAATTGATCGCATTATGTGAATTACATAATATTATTGCTTATGTAACATGATGTGTGTGGGTAGACCTTAAGGAATACCCTATTAGCATATAATAATTGTTAATTGATAATAATTTCTATAGGATATTATAACTGTAATAATAACCGTTATGATAATTAATAACCGTTATAATAATGAGTAATACCCGATAGAATTATATCCGGTAGGATGAAATGTACATGAATTTATATATGTGCAAGTTAAAATTTACTACATGATAGTATTATTGGGACTACATTGTGACACATTAATTTATAACATAAGTTATATGAAATGGAAGGTGTACAACTTAAATGTATATGGAAGGTATATATATAAACCAAGTGTTATATATAACTCATGTTACCCAATTACTGAGTTTTATCAAGCCTTGTCCCAATATGATGGTCACTTTTCTCTCTCACGTGTTCAAGCAAAAGGCTAAGCCTACTATTTCTCTCAAACTCAGCAACTCTAGCTTCATAGCAAATCATCACAAGGGGTGTGGGCTAAATAGTGGAGTTCAACAACTAATCTAACAACTCTTTAATAACCTTCATGCCATTCTTCAATCTATGGGTTTGTTTTAGTGGGAAATTGCAATGTCTGTGTAATCCTTTTTCTATAAATATAGACTCTCCTTCTCCATTTTTCCATTGCTGAGAATTGCTTAAGTGTGAAATTGAGAGCATATATATAGAGAGTAATTATATACACATCAGTAGAGGAAGTGTGAATTAGCAAGCAAATTACAAAGGTATAAGGTTTCTTCTTGTTCTTCATTTTTGTTTCTGTCAAAATTTCCATTCTTAAATTCCCAATTTCTTAATTATGTGGAGTTAAATGATAATGGAGTTGGGAAATGTTTACATAGTTGTTATATAACCATGTGAGCATGTTTAAATTGTTATATGGCTGATATAGAATAGAATTCGTATGAATTTTCTGAGATGGGTTTCCAGTTCTGCCGAACAGGAAGCTATCACTGGGTTGGCCGGACACCGGCGCAGCTGCGCCGGGTTTGTACCTGGTGCCTGCGCAGCTGCGCAGGGTCCTGGCTTTTGTTTTCTGTTTTCTGCAGCAGCCTGTTACGTGATAACTTATTGATATTAATTAAGACAAGCATGAAAACTGGTATAACTCCTATAAACATGTCTCTTGATACAACATGATTGTTTATGGCCATAATAGCATACGCTTTTGATAAAAAGCTTTCTAGATTTGAAGTGAACTTAGAAATGATTAAAGTGAACTTCATCACAAATATTTCATGTGAGCATTTTAATTTTTGTAAACATGATCATATAGTCTATATTGACATGAAATGTACGTTTAAAGTGTTGAATAAACTAGCATACGTGATTGCAAGATTCAAACGATTTTAAAAGAAACTTAAGAACTTTTCGAAGCAAACTTGACCAAGACTTATGTCTTTTAGATTCTGACCATTGGACTACGGGTATGTGACTTATATATGTGTTCTAATATATGAGAGTCATGGCTACGAGGTACTTTGCATATACTAAGTTACCTTTGTTGACTAAGTGCAATTTTTATGAAAACTTAGAATGTGAAGGGTAATAGCATCAAACACCGTGTGAGTTACATTATGATTATATAAGCATGTATATTAGGATTTTATTATGCCTATAGACATGTCGATATAAGCATCATTTGGTTGAAATGTGAATACCACCTATGCACACGTATTCAAGAAATAAATTTCTAAGGCATGGACTATGTGATTAATGTATACATGTGTAGTATACGCACAAGCATGACTACTTAAATATTGTTTGGTCTTGTTATGTGGTAACATGACTTTAGTAACTGACCATGAAGCAATGGACTCAATTTACTTAAGGTATATGAAAGTCCGGCATGAAAACCATGTAACTTTGAATTGGATTTGAATATGTACGTAAGAGATATCAGTAATCTGAATGCTAGTAAATGACCTCGGGTTGTCCAGCAGCATGAAATGTCATTTCTGGTTTGACCTAGTGAGTGGCGCAGCTGCGCCACTCTTAAGGCCAATACCTGCGCAGCTGCGCCAGCCTGTTTTCAGGATTTGTGTAGTCTGTTTGTTCTTGATTTTGTAGTAGAATTGTATTATTACTTAAACTGCAAATCATGGTCTGACCCCTACTAGTTTATGACTATATGATAAACATAATAACCTTGCATGACTAGTTTAAAATATGACAAGGATTTTGAAAGGAGAAACTTAGAAAAGTTTGAATGTAATGGTTTCGATAAGGTTTGAGAAACATGAAAGCAATATAGATCTTGTATTTATGAGCTTTAAATACGTGTCGAACACATAGCGAGTCGAGTAAAGGAGTAGGAATGTATGACTAATGAAAATAAATCAATGATTATATGACTGTGTAGGATTACACGAAGTGCAGATAACTATAAGCAGTTAAGTCGTAGTTGATAAACTACGAATCAGGCAAGTCTTTCAGTTCCTATTTGATATATGAATTCAATAACTGTTAGTTGAATTATATTATGCTGTGATAATATGAACTTATATATGAACTGTATATGAGATATAAATGAGATTGAAAGTTGATCTTTGATGATATACTTGTTATGTGAAAAGTAACATGCGTAGTAAATATAAACTGTTTATAAATGCATGAACTGAGTATGATGTTATATGCTATGTGATGCATGAGGACTGTTAGAATTGCTGAGCTGTCGAGCTCACTCTTGCAAATAACCACTTTTGCAGGTTAAGGATTCACGGTAAAGATTTCGTGCTTCTTGATTGATAAAGATAGATAGTATCGCATTGAAGAATATTACTTAGATTATTGTCTGGACCATGTTTAGATTCTAGATGATGTACTCGATAGTTGCTTACACTGTTTAATGCTTGTTGTATTGTAAGAATGTATTAATTAATACATAGAGGATATCGAGTTGAGTTGTAAATGTTTATACGATAACTCAGATAAGAAGGAATCATATTATATAGTTGATTCAAGATTTGTAATCGGTATCAAAGTTATGGAATCAATAAAAAGATTTTTATTCAAAGGATATTGAAAAGTTTAAATTATTTCGTATTTTAGTAATATCGAATATGATGTAAAGCCGAGATCTTGGATATAAATAGAATTTATATTCTATATTGTAATAAACATAGTTGCATTCTTTTAAAGATGTAATAATTTGGCGATAATAGTATCGTGACTGCACTGAATCCGAGGTTTCGAAGGAACGTGGATTTGGGGGCGTCACATAATCCAATTAGAATAGGTTTTTATTTATTTAATTAATTAAACACTTTTAATTAATTTATATCCTAATCTTATTAAGATTGAGAGAGAGTACTGATATTATATTAATTCCTAAACTCCTTTAGAATTAAAATAATAATAATATATTAATAAGACTCCTCTTATTAATTTATATTTAATATTTCTAAAATATTAAATAATAAACATTAAGCTATTTAATTTATTCTATCACCATAGATTAAATTAGTTACACTTAATGCATTATTACTATCATGCCATTTTCTTCTTAAATAATTCTTTTTTCTTTTATGGTGTGACCCTTTAGGTTCTTGATGAATGGAATTTATACCCACGAATCGGATACTTTATGGCTTAAATAGTTGCCTGATCTTCGTAGTTTTTATATAGTTTTATATGCATATAGTATTATTATGCTTAACCGACGTATTGCAGGGCTTTACAGGACTTTTCTAGCTTTTGGGGGACAAAATGGGCAATTTACATACACTGGCGCCGCAACGCCTATGCCATGCCTTCATCTTGCGCCGCAGCGCCACCCACCTGTCCAACCTGACGTCACCATGGTGCTGTAGCGCCCTTGATCCTTCATGGACTCGCGCTGCAGTGTGGCCGCCGGTCTTTTGATTTTACCATGGCGCCGCAGCGCCACTTATAAGTCTATTGCCCGCACCGCAGCGCGACCTCTGGTGTCCAGGCAGAGAAGGCTTGCTTTTGACCTAGCTAAAGAGAAAAAGAGATATATAAATCAAGAGAGCCTCTGCATAGAAGAGAAGAGAGGAGAAGAGGGGAGACTGATATACACTCGGTTAGCTTAGATTAGATTAGATCCTCTTTTGTAATCTTTCTCTCTCTACTTCTTAGTTAATGTTTGTAAATATAGATTAGGTAGATTAGGGTAAAGTCTGGGATTTCCTTGGAGCAACAAGAGCAGTGAGCTACACGGATTGGAGAGCTTGAAAGGAGTGGAATGCTTGGAGACTGAAGAGCCTTGACAGAGTTTATTCTTATCCATTTATTTCCTCTAATTTTGTAATCTATAAATGTTGTCTCTATTGCTACTTATATTTTGTTCAATAGCTATGAACTAAGTATTGACTCTAAGGTTATAATGGAGCCCTTTGTTAGTTAAATTGACTGTCTTATCTCTTTGGTTGACACCATATGGTTTGGTTTAATATATTCATGCTTAATGATTCTCGCTAAGACATTAGTGATGATTTTGGTAATCTATATGATATCGAAAGAAGGATTATAGATTTACACCTAAATATATTAGCATGTGATTATGAGTTTCGACTGCATAAGTTGTGCGTAGAATAGACATATATCTGTGTGCCACGTGTGACCTAATTGAGAACTTATGCTTAAATCCTTGTTAGGTTAATTCGCATAGACATGTGTAGGATTATCACCTAGCTTGGACGTTCTTTTCTGTTCTATTCCCTATCGGGTGGATCTGGAGAGGATATGTTTGTGCATACCTCGACAGAGGTGTATAAGCACCTGTGTGTTCTCGGTCGACAAACTGTCATGACCATTAAGACCAAAGAGAGAAGGGTGGGAAGTTTGATGAAGCATAGCACGCCAGGCGTTCGACGGAATGCCTGTGTGGGGTGAAATTGTAACCTTAGCTTGTAATTCCTTCGATTACCATTCGTTATCCGTTTACTTGCTTTAATAATTAGTTATAACTAGCTTAACCACACTCCTATTAGTTTACTGTTCGAATAAGACTTAAGCGATACAAAGTTGGTATTTGGTAAATATTAGTGATAGTTCCTCGTGGGTATGACACTTTTCTTATCACTATATTACTTGTTAGACCGCGTATACTTGCGCGTGTTTAGTGATCGATTTTCCGACCAACAGTTCTCCATATTAAACCGGTTGTGAATAAATTAATTAGAACAATTCTAATCTTATTTAAATAAATAAATAAAACTAATAATCTATTTAAATAAATAACATTTATTCTACAATAGGGATAAGCCTCCCTAGCGATCAACGACTTTTCAGATAATATAGATTTCAACATTAATCATAAAAGAACCTGTGAGTTAATAGTTACCGTACAATTCAATCATTCCACCATACAATGTCCCAATTAAATATAAGACATGGATTTACTGTCAAGTCTTAATTTATTTAATCATATGTATTTCGATTAGAAAATGCACAACTCCAAATAATGCAAAGTAGAAACCTCTTTCTAATTTCATTCCATCTTGGCCAAGGATTCCTGGGTTGTCATTTAACGAATCACATAGGACATATCTCCTCTTTTACTAGAGGTGGTAGATTCTTTAATGATCATACATTATCTCCATATGCAAGTCATTATACCCAAGCATACCCTATATATGCCTTAAAAGGCCTTAAGGAATAAGTCAAAGTATAATTTGTTACATACAAGATACTATGATGATCTCAAGTCCAAGGATCACTTGTACTACTATCACATTAGGAATTTCTATTGACAGGCGAGTAAAACTCCATTAGGTATTCCATAGCGAGTCACGTTCAGTGAACTTATTCTCCAATAAGCACCTACATACTTGCTTTAGTGTCTCCACACAAATGACCATGAGATCAGTCATCCTCATCCAATGAGCAAGCAACATATGTACCAATCTATTCCGGATTTACTAATCTCCATTTTCGTAATCCCACAATTGGAAACTATTTTAGTTTTTAAGCTTTCTAAGAATTTAGATCTCATTAGCATGATCTCATCATGATTCTAAAAGCATTGCTTAAAACTATGGGTTATTTACATATAATAAAAATAGCACCATGTATATAATTAAATGCCTTAAATTAATATTTTATTAATAAATAAATAAGATTGTTTATAAAGTATGTGCTTTATCATCATACACGATTGGCTTGTATGCACACTACTATCACATGGTTCAAGGTCTTATGACCCTAAAATGTTCTTTTGATTCTTGTTATTCATTCTTTATTCAAAAGCCGAGTTTTCTTTATCCAGAAGTCTTTGATTCACTCACATGTTATTATATTGTTATATTTGTATACTTGTGGGCAATCGTGCTCACTCTTGCGTAATAATAAGATTGCAGTTAAGAACGAAAGATCTGACGAGCCTTCCACTAGCAAAGGCAAGGGAAAAGTCAACAAGTGATGAAGACTTGTTGTTTAATTGATAATATTTGTTTAAGACTTATGTTTATGTTGTGTAAGACTTATTATTTGTTTACATTTTTGCATTTGATATTTAAGGTTAGTATGACCTGGGATTGATGTAATTATGATTCAGATGTTGTAACCCCATAAGTAGAGGATTTTTTTTCTATCTATTACATGATTTGCATTTATTATGGGTAGATAGATAGATGATATTTGTATAGTAAACACCAAATCCCGTGGAATTGAAGTACCCAGATTTGGGGGTGTCACAGGTTGGTATCAAAGCTGTAGGTTATGAACCTTAGGTGGGGAAAACCTTAGGGTTGTAGCCTTCAAGAACATAGTAATGATAACTCCTATCGAGTTCTAAGAAAGATAATAACTTAACTTATGTGCTATGTGCTTATACTTATATACTTGCGAGAGTATCGATTAGCATCACTTAATAACTAAGACCTTAAATTTGATTTGTCAGGATGTCAGATGCTGGAGAACCCAGTCAGCCTAGGGACGTCGTACCCCGAGAGGCTAGAGAGGAGGAGCCCCAAGACATTCACACAGTCTGGGAGTAGTTGATTTGACGAGAGCCATCTCCTTTGATCACCGTCGTTGGTCAGGAGCATGAGTCGGTATTTGACTTAGAGGAAGACTCTGAGGAGGTTAAGATTCAAACTGAGGCAGCTGAAGAGGAGAAGGAAGACTCTGAAGAGTTTCCACCAAACTCTATCAGTGCTGAGATGTACAATGAACTGTATGACCGTAACATAGAGTTACGGGATACTGTTCAAGAGCATGAGCAAGGTTTTGGTCATGAGAATTAATGTTTCAAATAAGTTAAGTTTATAATTAGTACAGTTGTAGTCTGTAATGGTAGCGATATAGTATCTGGGCTAAACGATTCCGTTAGAGAGCGACGGTTAATACGAAATAGCAACCGATCTAACTCACTGTTAAAGACAATGTCGACGAGGCGGGAAACTAGTTTGTTGGTTGTTTGGGGGAAACCACTCAGTATAGTATATTGAATACTGTTAGAGACTCAAAGTGTGCTAAATATAATGAAACTGAATAACGACATTAAAGAAGAATTAGCAAAGCATGCCACAGCAGAGGAGACAGACCATACGTTTCAGAATGCGATTGATGAGGCCCAGGATCAGGTGATATACTATCCAGTTCAATTCAAGGGTCTACCTTGGTATACGCTAGATCGCAGGACGATGTTCCGTATCATGGAGGAAGAACGCAGTAAAGCTGTTCGACGCCTTAGTAGGCAGTGATAGGAACAGTTTGATTATGTGATAACTTATTTGGTAGTTAATAATATAAATTCCGATGTGCTTATAAACAGAGGAATATTTTGATAATTTAAATCATGTAGATTCTTTATCTCGGGATAGTTGATGTAAATAATAGTGATGCTATCGTATTATGTTAAAACTTTGATTAAATAAAATATCAGAGTTATTTGAGATGTTATGTGTTAAGTGATTATGTTAAAATGTTTAAGCTAAGTCTTAGATATTTAAAGATTGAAGAAAGATCTAATAAACGTATATCTTAATAGAAATATGCCGCCAAGAGGATGCCCTAACCGTCGACCAGCCCGAGAAGGGTCAACAAACAATAACGACGCTAATGCCAACGCGAATCCTGTTTAACAGTTGGTGAACTTGTTGACAGGAGCAATGAACAATCAGCCGCATACTCCACCGAACACCTCGTTCAAGGATTTCAAGGCGGTGGGACCGCCAAATTTAAGGGAACCATGAACCTAATTGAGGCGCAAACATGGGTTATAGAAATGGAAAAGGTTTTCGATGTCGCTAGAGTGAGTGAAGATCAGAAGACGGCTTACGCAACGTTTATGTTAAAGTCAGAAGCCAGCTATTGGTGGCAGGCAAACAAGGTACGAGGAGGCCAAGGTGTGATAACTTGGGAAAGGTTTAAAGAAATGTTTTTTGAGATGTACTTTCTGATGAGCTCACAGAACCTAGATGGAGGTATAATTTCTGGAGCTGAAGCAGAGGAATATGTCCGTACCAGACTATGCGGTGAAATTCAATGAGTTAGCTAGGTATGTCACGTATCAAGTGCACACCAACGAAAGGAAGGCAAGGAGGTTTTAACAGGGTCTAAAACCCTAGCTGTATAGCAAAGTGTCAATGTTTCAATTGAACACTTTTGCTAGAGTATTGGAGAAGGCCATCCTCGCTGAAGGTGAAAGCGATGCGGTGACCAAGTGTGACACCCCCAAATTCGGGTACTTCGTTTCCACAAGATTTGGTGTTCACTTTCTAAATAAAATATGTATCTACCTAATAATAAAGAATCGCAAAGAAGATTACAACCTTCATAATTACTTAAATAAAAATCATCTTCCTTATAAAAGGATTACAATCTTGTCCAAAATAAATCCCAGGGTTATCTAACCTTAACATAACAAATAAGTGCGGAAATAAAATATTATGAACTAAGTCTTGTTACAATCAAAATTGAAGACAACAAGTCTTCACTTGCTCATCTTTTCTTTCCCTTTACTTGTTGACGGTACGTCAACATTCTCGGCTTTTACTGCAAGGGGTTATAAAATGTGCAAGAGTGAGCAAACAAAAGCTCACTTGAAATATAACAATGATATGACATAACTGAATAACTTTAAAAAGGGTTTAAATAACTTTACTTTCGTCAAAACAAAAAATTTGAATAATAATTCTTTCATCAATATTTGGAATTTTGAATATTGAAACATCTGAGGGTCATACGACCTTGAACTATGTCCTAGGTTATAAATATTTTTATTTAAAACTTTTAACAGCCAGTGAGACTATGGACCTTTAACTCGTACTTAGGGGGATCAGCCCTTCGTACCATGTATTGTGCACAAACATTCAACGCTTTCGCGTAGTAACATCCCCTAATAAATAGGGTTGTTCATCTCAGTATTTGAATACAAGTCCGCACCAAAGAAAGTTTGGTTTGGATAAGCTTAAAGGAAATTTGGAGTTTTAACTATCATCAACTAAGGAGTAGTTGAATCAACTCACAATACTTTAACAGTTCGATAATATAAGAATCATGAACCAAATGTAAGATACAACAATAGATTTAATGATAACTATGCATGCTTTGGAATAACTTAAAGCATTCGAAAGATTGGTGGATCTCGCTTGAATAATTAAGTCAAGATCACATCGTTATGATAATAACTTCAATACTTGTGCATTATGAACATTAGAATACAATATAACTTGTACAATACATAACGAGTTAAGAATCAGAAATAAACTTGCATGCTATAATAAGCAAGATTAGAAACATGCACAATGAAAAGATACCATGAAAGGACTTGCATAGCGTAGAAAAATAATGATTAGAAACCTTGCTCAAATAAGAGATAAGGAGTAGAGAACTTGCCTCAAGCGCAAGCTACACTTTACTATTACAACCCACTTCCACAATTATCCTACATATCACATGGTTTTTATAATATCAATTAGTACACGATTATTACGTTAGCGTCGTTGAACTTCTACTTAAGTTCAACTCACAACGTGGTTTACAACATAAGTCGCTAACTAGCCACAAATGTGAGTTTAACTCACAATCATACACGTATAGCACTTCAAACTATTATATCGTAGTCTAGGATAATAATTTCCAAGTACACACAAAATATAATAATGTAAGACTTAAAATTATTTTAAACACATCAAAAGTATGTTATCTCATTATCTATTACACTTAACAAGTCATCAATATGCGTTAGCTAAACAAACACGACACAATAACTCAACAAAGCACAAACCACATCTCCGGACAGTAGGGTTCCCCGCTGGGGCGGGTCCTCATAGGGTAAAAGCCCCGCTGGGGCAGGCCCACTATTGGTGGGAACCCCCAGTTCGTGAATAGCAGAGAAATAAGCCAATTTGGCTTATTTCTTCACACCAAAATTCGATTCTTCTCAACATGATCTACATTAAACTTAATGACAACAAAATTTTCGACTTTTAGCATGATTATAACATACAAAATCATTACAACACATAATCAAAACACAGTTTTCATAATCTTTTGAAGAAAAACACAAAATCAATCGTTCTTGACAAAATTGATACTGTGAATTCGATTTTAAACCAATTCATGAAATTCTAATTGTACTAACTCTAATTCTTAACATATTAACATAACCCATGATCAATTGACACAACAATCAATAATCAATAATCAAACACCAATTTAATAGTTTAAAAAGGTTATTTTCAAAATTAGTTTACAGTAAATTACTATGAACATGATTTCTTCATGTTCATCGTAATTGCGTGGATTGAATCCCTACAACAACTATATAACTCATATATAAACATATATTACACATAAATTTTATGTTTACATTAATTTTTCATTCTAACTCAACCAAAAATATGAAAATTTTATAAGAACGCAATTTCTCCATAAAAATTTATTTCTACAACAATTTGATTTCTAAAAACTTGTTTATGGCATACAATTCAATTATAAACAGTTTGTAAACACAAATTCTACATATCTACAACAACATCACCAATTCATGAAGATTATTTTCACAGAGAACTCAAAATAAAGAAAACAACTAAATAAAGTTCTTAGAATTTTAGGGTAGTAATTATACCCTTCTTGCTTTGGTGATTGAAGAAGAAGATGATGGTGGTGGTTGCTTCCCCTTTTTTGCTTTCTCAAGCTCTTCCTCTTCCTTCTTCTTCTTCTTCTTCTCTGAGTTCTCTCTAACCTTTTTTCTGTTTTTCTTTCTTTCTCTAACATACTAATTTCTAACTAACGTATATTATAGATATGTAATATACATATACATATATTACATATATATAACTTATAATATTAATGTAGCTAATAAGGATTACACTAATTACTATTTAATATATAGGTTACATCTTTTGAATTTGAAAAGCCCTAAGGCCTTGTTTGGTAAAACAGGTTTAAAACAAAAGTGAGGGCCTTGTTTAGTAAAATAAATTTAAAACTCTTTTCAAATCTTTTAATAAATCCTTTAACCCATAGTTTAAATGCTACACTTTATTTAATTAAATTTCAACCCTCTAATTTAATTAAATATAAGCTAACATTCATTAATTAATTAAAATTATACATAATACTAAATTGTCACACACTTACAATTCTCTTATTAATCATAATTCATGTAACAATTAGTAAAGCACTATAACCACTTAGCACGTAATATTACTCTAATTTAATTATTCTCAATTAAATTAGAATTATGCTACACCATTACTTGCACATCAATTTAATTAAATTTAATTAATTCTATTGTACTTAATTAAATTATTCTACAACAATCACACAATTTATTTATTTAGCTCAGTAAATAAATCAAATAAAATATTTATTTAATTCAATAAATATTTTTAATTAATATATAAAATTCTCATTCGTTACAATCTTCCCTCCTAAAAAGGATTCTGTCCCCAGAATCACAACATAAAAATTCTATAAAAAAAATGAATCTTATCTGTTACATTCTTCCTCCCTTAAAAGGATTCTGTCCACAGAATTGATATATAAGGGGTTACACAATTAATTAAGCAAATAATTGAGGATATGATTTCCTCATTACATCTTTGAGTTCTCACGTAGCTTCTTCAGCACTGTGGTTTCTCCAGATTACCTTAACAGAATGGTATTACTTTATTTCTAAGTAGTTGTTCCTTTCTATCAACTATTTGAGCATGAACCTCTTCATAAGTTAAGTCTTTATCAAACTTTAATGGCTCGTATTCTATTGCATGTTTATAGTCGTGTTTATACGATCGTAACACGAAAATATGAAAAATGTTGTGTATATTGTCAAGCTGCGGAGGTAATGCCACCTCGTAAGCTACTTTGCCAACTTTTTATAGTACCTCAAAAGGTCGAATAAATCGGGGACTCAGCTTCCCCTTCTTCTCAAATCGAATCTTCCCCTTCTAAGGAGATACCTTCAGGAAAACGAAGCTTCTTGGTAAGAATTCTCGGTTCTATCGATGTTGATCAGCTTATTTCTTCTGTCTATCTTGAGCAGCAACCAGTCTCGTTCTGATCAGCTTCACGATTTCGGCAGTTTGTTGTACCAGTTCCGGTCCCAACAGTTGACGTTCACCGACTTCATCCCAGCACAATGGCGTTCTGCAGATTTTTTTGTATAACGCTTCGTAATGCGGCATTCCAATACTCGCGTGGTAACTATTGTTGTAGGCAAACTCCACCAACGGTAGATGATCATCCCAGCTTCCCTTAAAGTCCATCACGCAAGCTCTGAGCATATCCTCTAGCGTCTGAATCGTTCTCTCGCTCTGGCCATCAGTCTGAGGATGGTACACCGTACTCATTCACAATTGCGTTCCTAGACACTCTTACAACTGCTTCCAAAAATTTAACGTAAAATGCGAATCTCTATCAGACACAATTGACACTGGAACACTATGCCGAGATATAATCTCTTTGACATATAGCTTTCCCAATTGGTCAAGGTTGTACTTAATTCTGATTGGTAGAAAGTGTGCTGACTTTGTCAGTCGATCCACTATCACCCATATCGCATCAAAATCCTTCTGAGTTGCTGGAAGACCAACCATGAAATCCATTGTGATATGCTCCCACTTTCACTCTGGAATCTCCAGCGGTTGTAGCAATCCACTGGGTCTCTGGTGTTCCGCTTTAACCTTCTGGCACGTTAGACATTTTGCAATGCATTCAGCAACATCCCTCTTCATGTTTGGCCACCAGAAGTGGTGCCTGAGATCCTGGTACATCTTCGTACTCCCGGGGTGAATAGAATATCTCGAGCTGTGAGATTCGCTCAAAATCTCCTCTTTGACTTTTGGTACTGGCGGTACCCAGATTCTTCCTTCAAATCATAGCAGCCCTTCATTATCGATCTTGAACTTGAACTCTTCGCCATCGGCTATTCTTTTTCGGATCTTTTTCGCACTCTTCGTTGTGAAGTTGTGCTTCTTTCACTTTGTCTACCAGAGTAGAACCAGTTGTTACTTGAAAGAACTTCTCATCCGATTCCTTCGAAAACTTCACTTCCAGTTCTAATCTAGCCATCTGTTCTATTAACTGGTCCTGATCAGTTAACATATTCAGCTTCTCCCTACTCTTTCTGCTCAAAGCGTCGGCGACGACGTTAGCTTTACCCAGATGGTAAAGTATCTCGTAGTCATAGTCCTTGATCAATTCCAACCATCTCCTTTGGCGAATGTTCAAATCCTTCTGGGTAAAGATATACTTCAAACTCTTATGATCCGTGTATATCTCACACCTTTCTCCATAGAGATAGTGTCTCCAAATCTTTAGAGCAAACACTACTGTCGCCAACTCCAAGTCATAGGTCGGATACCCCTTTTCATAATCCTTTAGCTGACGTGATGCGTAGGCAATGACCTTGCCATTCTACATCAGCACGCAGCCTAAACCTTTATGTGAGGCATCACTATAGACTACAAAATTTCCCGTACTATCCGGCAAGGACAACACAGGCGCAGTACTCAACCTCTTCTTTAGCTCCTGGAAACTTTCCTCACACTTTTCCGTCCAAATAAACTTAACTGTTTTACGAGTTAAATTCGTCAACGGAGTTGCGATTCTAGAAAAGTCTTGGATAAATCTTCGGTACTAACCTGTCAATCCCAAGAAACTCCTCACTTCAGACGGCGTCTTCGGCTGATCCCAATTTATTACCGCTTCAACCTTCGACGGATCTACCAAAATACCATCCTTGTCGATCACGTGGCCAAGAAATTGCGCACGTTTCAACCAGAATTCGCATTTCGAGAATTTTGCATAAAGCTTGTCTCGCCTCAGTGATTCCAACGTTAGTCTCAAATGTTCGGTGTGTTCTTCCTCAGTCTTGGAATAAATTAGGATGTCATCTATGCACACCACCACGAACTTATCTAGGAATGGCTTAAACACCCAGTTTATTAAGTCTATAAATACAGCTGGGGCATTCGTCACACCAAATGACATCACCAAGAACTCGTAATGACCATACCGAGTCCTAAAAGCTGTCTTCGGTATATCTTCTCTCCTCACCTTCAACTGATGATACCCTCTTCTCAAATTAATTTTTGAGAAGTATTTAGCATCCTTCAGTTGATCGAACAAGTCATCGATCCTAGGTAAAGGATACCTATTCTTCATCTTAACTTTGTTCAACTCCCTATAATTAATGCAAAGTCGCATCGATCCATCCTTCTTCTTCATGAAAAAAATTGGCGCTCCCCTACGACGAAATGCTCGGTTGAATATACTTCTTGTCCAGTAGTTCTTGTAGTTAAACCATTAGTTCCTTCATCTCGACTAGAGCCATTTGGTACGAAGCTTTCGAAATCGGAGCAGTCCCCGACGCTAAGTCGATCACGAACTCTATCTCCCTATCCGGCGGAACACCTGGCAAATCGTCCTGAAACACGTCCACAAACTCCCTAACCACATGATATCTCTTCTAACTTCGGGCTCTCCTTACGCGTATCTATTATGTAGGCTAGATATCCCACACAGCCTTGCGTCAAAAATTTCTTGGCTTGCATAACCGTCAGATAACTCGCTTGTCTATGCGATTTAGCATAGAACACTACCTTCGATGGAGTCATAAGGTTTACCGACTTCTTCTGACAGTCAATTATCGCCCCATGGTTGAACAACCAGTCCATACCCAGTATGACATTGAACTCCCCAAGTTTTATTAGAATCAAATCTACCCTTAATGTCCAATCTACAGTTCTTGTATACAAACCTAATAGGAATAACTTCCCTATTTACAATATCTATGTTCAAGGGATGAACTAATTCCTCTTTAGATAAGTCTAAGGTCTTAGCAAAATCATCAGATATGAATGAACAAGTAGCACCCGAATCAAATAATACATATGCATTTATACTATTGATCGGAATAATACCTGCCACCACATCTTTTGTCAGCACAACGTCCTGCACCATCATGTTGAATGTGCGGGCAGTGGGTCGAATGGCTTGCAGTGGTCCAGCGATAGTCAGAGTGCTGCCGCTGTTATTTCCTCCATTCCCTGTTGACCCTGCCGCTGGCTTCTTTAGGCAATTACGAGTCATGCGATCCTTGGATTCACATATGTAACAAGCTCCTTTCTTCGGGTTCGGGCAATTTGGCGCAATGTGGCCTTCCTGACCACAGTTGTAGCACACCCGCTGCCCCTTCATGCACACTCCAGTATGATTCTTCTCTCATGTAGCACATGCTTCTAACTTCTTCTTCTGCTGGCCTCCCTGCTGACTCCCAGCAGAGGTATTATCGTTCCATTTCCTTTTCTGATTGATAGCCCCGCTACCACCAGCCTTGTTTTCCATCTCAATCTTCTTCTTCTTGTCTTAGGTTGAATTTAGTCACGGTGTCACTCCCTCCTTCAGCGAGAATGGCCTTTTCCACCACAGCTGCAAACGTGTTCAACTAGAACATGGAGACCTTGCTATAGAGCCAGGGTTTCAGTCCCCGCTCAAACCTCCTCGCCTTCCTAGCGTCCAGTGCTGACCTGGTAAGTAGCGAACCTGGCCAACTCGTTAAAATTTGCGGCGTATTCCGACACCGTCATCCCTCCCTGCTTAAGCTCTAGAAATTGGACTTCCATCTGGTCTTACGAGCTAACAGGAAAAGTATACTTTAAAGAACATCTCTTTGAAACGCTCCCACGGTATCGCTCCCACCTTCACCCTCTCTGGTCTTGTTGGCTTGCCACTAGAAACTAGCATCCGACTTCAACATGAAAGTAGCGAGTGCCGTCTTTTGGTCTTCACCGACTCTAGCAACGTCGAAGACCTTCTCCATTTCCATTACCCATGTCTGGGCATCTATAGAGTTTACCGATCCCTTGAACTCCGGCAGTCCTACTGCCTTCAACTCTTTAAACGTTGTGCCCTGCACTTGCGGCTGATTCGCAAGGGCTCCTGTTAGTAGGTTCACCAACTGTTGAACCGAGTTGGGATTCATCCCATCGTTATTGTTGTTGTTCGTCGAACCCTGGTGGTTTTGACGTGTAGGTCTTCTTCTAGGAGGCATTTTTTGTTAAGAAATACTCTTATTAGATCATTTACTAAATTCTTAAGTATTCAAGTTTATACTTAAACATTTAAATAATTCAGTTCGTATATGAACACATAGCACATCAATAATTTCTTTTATTCATTACTCGTAGTTTTGAAAAATATAGAATAGATAACATCTATGCTATTTACATCATCTTTCCTGAATTGGAACAAGTTCCAGGACTACATCATCACTTTATCCCATTATTATCTCAAATTATGGGATTTACATTTATTTATTACATAAAGAAATACTATAGTTAAGGACTCTATTGTCTAAGCATGTTAAGACGTCTCACAGCCTCTCTGCATTCTTCCACCATCACCCGAAACACTGTCCTTCGGTCCATCACATACCATGGTAAACCTTGGAACTAAGCTAGGTAATAGAAGACACAATCCTGGGCCCTATCTATGGCCGCATGGAACGCATATTCTGTTTCTCTCAGCTTGGCCATCTTGGCTTCAGCCTCGTCTTCAGCTCGATCGGCTTGTTGAGTAGCCTTGAAGCATGTTTCCGCCGCTTTAGCACGCTTCATTGACTCTTCCTGGATGTCTTGCTTCAGCTTTGCTATCTCGGCCCGTGTCTCGTCTCTATCATTCTCTACGTGGATTAGCCTCCAGTGCACTTCTCCCAGCTCACTATCCATCTCTTCGATAGTCTCGTCCTGCTGCTGGATTGTTTCTTCGAGCACTCCGACTCGACCATGTAACTCCACGTTACTGTCGTAGACTTTCTCGTACATCTCAGCACTAGTAGAGTGAGGTGGGAATTCCTCCTCGAGATCCTCTTCCTTCTCTTCCTTCTCTGACTCATCCTCGTCCTCCTCCTCTAGAATAGGTGTCAGCTCATACTCCCGACCAGCTACGGTGATCACTGAAGATGGCTCTCTCCTAACCATCTTCTCCCAGACAACATGGATGTCTCGGGGCTCCTCCTCTCTGGGCACCTGAGGTATATCCTCCCTAGCCTGACTAGATTCTCCAATGTTCGTCATTCTGACAAAAGAATTTTAAAGTTTATTATTACGTGATATCGAATCGTCATTCTTCGGATACTTCAACGTAAACACATAGCACATAAGGTAGTTTATTATCTTTACCTATCACCACTATCTTTTCGATCTTCCTATAAGGCTAGTACCTAAGGTTTTTTCCCCCACCTAAGGTTCATATCCTATAGCTCTGATACCAACCTGTGACACCCCAAATCTGGGTACTTCGTTTCCAAAAGATTTGGTGTTCACTTTCTAAATAAAACAAGTATCTACCCAATAATAAAGAATAGCAAAGAAGATTGCAACCTTCATAATTACTTAAATAAAAATCATCTTCCTTATAAAAGGATTACAATCTTGTCCAAAATAAATCCCAGGGTTATCTAACCTTAACATAACAAATAAGTGCGGAAATAAAATATTATGAACTAAGTCTTGTTACAATCAAAATTGAAGACAACAACTCTTCACTTGCTCATCTTTCCTTTCCCTTTACTTGTTGACGGTACGTCAACATTCTCGACTTGAACTACAAGAGGTTATAAAATGTGCAAGAGTGAGCAAACAATAGCTCACTTAAAATTTAACAATGATATGACATAACTGAATAACTTTAAAAAGGGTTTGAATAACTTTACTTTCGTCAAAACAAAGAATTTGAATAATAATTCTTACATCAAAATTTGGAATTTCGAATATTGAAACATCTGAGGGCCATACGATCCTTGAACTATGTCCTAGGTTATAAATATTTCTATTTAAAACCTTTAACAGCTAGTGAGACTATGGACCTTTAACTCGTACTTAGGGGGATCAACCCTTCGTACCATGTATTGTGCACAAACATTCAACGCTTTCGTGTAGTAACCTCCCCTAATAAATAGGGTTGTTCATCTCAGTATTTGAATACAAGTCCGCACCAAAGAAAGTTTGGTTTGGATAAGCTTAAAGAAAATTTGGAGCTTCAACTATCATCAACTAAGGAGTAGTTGAATCAACTCACAATACTTTAACAGTTCGATAATATAAGAATCATGAACCAAATGTAAGATACAATAATAGATTTCATGATAACTATGCATGCTTTGGAATAACTTAAAGCATTCGAAAGATTGGTGGATCTCGCTTGAACAATTAAGTCAAGATCACATCATTATGATAGTTACTTCAATACTTGTGCATTATGAACATTAGAATACAATATAACTTGTACAATACATAACAAGTTAAGAATCATAAATAAACTTGCATGATATAATGAGCAAGGTTAGAAACTTGCACAATGAAAAGATACCATGAAAGGACTTGCATAATGTAGAAGAATAATGATTAGAAAACTTCCTCAAATAAGAGATAAGGAGTAGAGAACTTGCCTCAAGCGTAAGCTACACTTTACTATTACAACCTACTTCCACAATTATCCTACATATCATGTGATTTTTATAATATCAATTAGTACACGATTGTTACGTTAGCGTCGTTGAACTTCTACTTAAGTTCAACTCACAACGTGGTTTATAACATAAGTCGCTAACTTGCCAGAAATGTGAGTTTAACTCGCAATCATAGACGTATAACACTTCAAACTATTATATCATACTCTAAGATAATAATTTCCAAGTACACACATAATATAATAACGTAAAACTTTAAATTATCTTAAACACATCAAAAGTATGTTATCTCATTATCTATTACACTTAACAAGTCATCAATATGCGTTAGCTAAACAAACACGACACAATAACTCAACGAAGCACAAACCACATCTCTGGACAGTAGGGTTCCCCGCTGGGGTGGGTCATAGGGTAAAAGCCCCGCTGGGGCGGGCCCACTACTGGTGGGAACCCCCAGTTCGCGAATAGCAGAGAAATAAGCCAATTTGGCTTATTTCTTCACACCAAAATTCGATTCTTCTCAACATGATCTACATTAAACTTAATGACAACAAAATTTTCGACTTTAGCATGATTATAACATACAAAATCATTACAACACATAATCAAAAAATAGTTTTCATAATCTTTTGAAGAAAAACACAATATCAAGCGTTCTTGACAAAATTGCTACTGTGAATTCGATTTTAAACCAATTCATGAAATTCTAATTGTACTAACTCTAATTCTTAACATATTAACATAACCCATGATCAATTGACACAATAATCAATAATCAAACACCAATATTATAGTTTAAAAAGGTTATTTTCAAAATTAGTTTACAGTAAATTAGTATGAACATGATTACTTCATATTCATCGTAATTACGTGGATTGAATCCCTACAACAACTATATAACACATATATAAACATATATTACACATAAATTTTATGTTTGCATCAATTTTTCATTCTAACTAAACCAAAAATATGAAAATTTCATAAGAACACAATTTCTCCATAAAAACTTGTTTCTACAACAATTTGATTTCTGAAAACTTGTTTATGGCATACAATTCAATTATAAACAGTTTGTAAACACAAATTCTACATATCTACAACAACATCATCAATTCATGAAGAATATTTTCACAAAGAACTCAAAATAAAGAAAACAACTAAATAAAGTTCTTAGAATTTTATGGGAGTAATTATACCCTTCTTCCTTTGGTGATTGAAGAAGAAGATGATGGTGGTGTTTGCTTCCCCTTTTTGCTTTCTCAAGCTTTTTCTTCCTCTTCCTTCTTCTTCTTCTTCTTCTCTGAGTTTTCTCTAACCTTTTCTCTGTTTTTCTTTCTTTCTCTAACAGACTAATTTCTAACTAACGTATATTATAGATATGTAATATACATATACATATATTACATATATGTAACTTATAATATTAATTTAGCTAATAAGTATTACACTAATTACTATTTAATATATAGGTTACATCTTTTGAATTTGAAAAGCCCTAAGGCAATGTTTGGTAAAACACGTTTAAAACAAAAGTGAGGGCCTTATTTGGTAAAATAAATTTAAAACTATTTTCAATTCTTTTAATAAATCCTTTAACCCATAGTTTAAATGCTACACTTTATTTAATTAAATTGTAACCCTCTAATTTAATTAAATATAAGCTAACATTCATTAATTAATCAAAATTATACATAATACTAAATTGTCACACACTTGCAATTCTCTTATTAATCAAACTTCATGTAACAATTAATAAATCACTATAACCACTTAGCACGTAATATTACTCTAATTTAATTATTCTCAATTAAATTAGA
Organism: Panax stipuleanatus; assembly: GCA_020205555.1. NCBI lineage: Eukaryota > Viridiplantae > Streptophyta > Magnoliopsida > Apiales > Araliaceae > Panax > Panax stipuleanatus. Next base: position 133,740,468 of record CM035124.1, on the reverse strand, counting down.
ATTATGCTACACCATTACTTGCACATCAATTTAATTAATTCTATTGTACTTAATTAAATTACTCCACAATAATCACACAATTTATTTATTTAGCTCAGTAAATAAATCTAATAAAATATTTATTTAATTCAATAAATATTTTCAATTAATATATAAAATTCTTATTCGTTACAATCTTCCCTCCTTAAAAGGATTCTGTCCCCAAAATCACAACATAAAAATTCTCAAAAAAAAAAAAATCTGATCTGTTACATTCTTCCCCCCTTAAAAGGATTCTTGGCTTCTTCAGCACTGTGGTTTCTCCAGATTACCTTAACAGAAGGTATTACTTTATTTCTAAGTACTTGTTCCTTCCTATCAACTATTTGAACAGGAACCTCTTCATAAGTTAAGTCTTTATCAAACTGTAAAGGCTCATATTCAATTACATGTTTATAGTCGTGTTTATATGGTCGTAAAACGAAAATATGAAAAACGTTGTGTATATTTTCCTGCTCCGAAGGCAATGCCACCTCGTAAGCTACTTCGCCAACTTTTCATAGTACCTCAAAAGGTCTAATAAATCGGGGACTCAGCTTTCCCTTCTTGCCAAATTGAATCTTCCGATTAAAGGGAGATACTTCAGAAAAACGAAGCTTCCTAGTAAGAATTCTCGATTCTGTCGATGTTGATCGGTATATTTCTTTTGTCTGTCTTGAGCAGCAACCAATCTCATTTTGATCAGCTTCACGATTTCGGTAATTTGTTGTACCAGTTCCGGTCCCAACAGTTGACAGTTCACCAACTTCATCCTAGCACAATGGCGTTCTGCACTTTCTGCCGTATAACGCTTCGTAAGGCGGCATGCCAATACTCGCGTGGTAACTATTGTTGTAGGCGAACTCCACCAACAGTAGATGATCATCCCAGCTTCCCTTGAAGTCCATCACGCAAACTCTGAGCATATCCTCTAGCGTCTGAATTATTCTCTCACTCTGGCCATCAGTAAGAGGATGGTACGCTGTACTCATTCGCAATTACGTTCCCAGACACTCTTGCAAATGCTTCCAAAAATTCACCGTAAAATGCGGATCTCTATAGGACACAATTTACACTGGAACACCGTGCCGAGATATAATCTCCTTGACGTATAGCTTTGCCAACTGGTCAAGGTTGTACTTAATTCTTATTGGTAGAAAGTGTGTTGACTTCGTTAGTCGACCCACTATCACCTATATCACATCAAACCCTTCTGAGTTGCTGGAAGATCAACCACGAAATCCATCGTGATATGCTTCCACTTCCACTCTAGAATCTCCAGCGGTTGTAGCAATCCACTGGGTCTCTGGTGTTCCGCTTTAACCTTCTGGCACGTTAGACATTTTGCAACGCATTCAGCAACATCCCTCTTCATGTTTGGCCACTAGAAGTGGTGCCTGAGATCCTGGTACATCTTCGTACTCCTGGGCTGAATAGAATATATCGAGCTATGAGATTCGCTCAAAATCTCCTCTTTGACTTCTGGTACTGACGGTACCCATATTCTTCCTTCAAATAGTAGCAGACCTTCATTATCGATTTTGAACTTGAACTCTTCTCCATCGGCTATTCTTTTTGGGATCTTTTCGCACTCTTCGTCGTGAAGTTGTGCTTCTTTCACTTTGTCTACTAGAGTAGAACCAATAGTTACTTGAAATAACTTCTCATCCGATTCCTTCAAAAACTTCACTTCCAGTTCTAATCTAGCCATCTGTTCTATTAACTGGTCCTGATTAGTTAACATGTTCAGCTTATCCCGACCCTTTCTACTCAAAGCGTCGACGACGACGTTAGCTTTACCCGGATGGTAAAGTATCTCGTAGTCATAGTCCTTGATCAGTTCCAACCATGTCCTTTGGCGCATGTTCAAATCCTTCTAGGTAAAGATATACTTCAAACTCTTATGATCCGTGTATATCTCACACCTTTCTCCATAGATGTAGTGTCTCCAAATCTTTAGAGCAAACACTACTGCCGCCAACTCCAAGTCATGGTTCGAATACCCCTTTTCATAATCCTTTGGCTAACGTGATGCGTAGGTAATGACCTTGCCATTCTGCATCAGCACGCAGCCTAAACCCTTATGTGAGGCATCACTATAGACTATGAAATTTCCCGTACTATCCGTCAAGGACAACACAGGCGTAGTACTCAACATCTTCTTCAGCTCCTGGAAACTTTCCTCACACTTTTATATCCAAACAAACTTAACTATTTTACGAGTCAAATTCGTCAACGGAGTTGCGATTCTAGAAAAATCTTGGATAAATCTTCGGTACTAACCTGCCAATCCCAAGAAACTCCTCATTTCAGATAGCGTCTTTGGCTGATCCCAATTTATTATTACTTTAACCTTCGACGGATCTACCAAAATACCATCCTTGTCGATCACGTTGCCAAGAAATTGCACACGTTTCAACTAGAATTCGCATTTTGAGAATTTTGCATAATGCTTCTCTCGCCTCAGTGATTCCAACATTAGTCTCAAATGTTTGGTGTGTTCTTCCTCAGTCTTGGAATAAACCAGGATGTCATCTATGAACACCACCACGAACTTATCTGGGAATGGCTTAAACACCCTGTTCATTAAGTCCATAAATGCAACTGGGGCATTCGTCAGACCAAATGACATCACCAAGAACTCGTAATGACCATACCGAGTCCTAAAAGCTGTCTTCGGTATATCTTCCCTCCTCACCTTCAACTGATGATACTCGCTCCTCAAATTGATTTTTGAGAAGTATTTAGCACCCTTCAGCTGATCGAACTAGTCATCGATCCTAGGTAAAGGATACCTATTCTTGATCGTAACTTTGTTCAACTCCCTATAATCAATGCAAAGTTGCATCGATCCATTCTTCTTCTTCACGAATAAAATTGGCGCTCCCCACGGCGAAATGCTCGGTTGAATATACTTCTTGTCCAGCAGTTCTTGTAGTTAAACCATTAGTTCCTTCATCTCGACTAGAGCCATTTGGTACGAAGCTTTTGAAATCAGAGCAGTCCCCGGCGCTAAGTCGATCACGAACTCTATCTCCCTATCCGGCGGAAGCCCTGGCAAATCATTTGAAACACGTCCACAAACTCCCTAACCACTAATATCTCTTCTAACTTCAGGCTCTCCTTACGCGTATCTACTATGTAGGCTAGATATCCCAAACAGCCTTGCGTCAAAAGTTTCTTAGCTTGCATAACCGTCAGACAACTCGCTTGTCTAGGCGATTTATTACCATAGAACACTACCTTCGACTAAGTCGTAAGGTTTACCAACTTCTTCTGACAGTCGATTATCGCCCTATGGTTGAACAACCAGTCCATACCCAGTATGACATCGAATTCTCCAAGTTTTATCGAAATCAAATCTACCCTTAATTCCTTAATGTCAAATCTACAGTTCTTATATACAAACCTAACAAGAATAACTTCCCTATTCACAATCTCTATGTTCAAGGGATGAACTAATTCCTCTTTAGGTAAGTCTAAGATTTTAGCAAAATCATCAGATATGAATGAACAAGTAGCACCCGAATCAAATAATACATATGCATTTATACTATTGATCGAAATAATACCTGCCACCACATCTTTTGACTGCACAACGTCCTTTACCGTTATGTTGAATGTGCGGGCAGTGGGTCGAACGGCTTGCAGTGGTCCAGTGATATTCAGAGTACTACCTGCTGCCATTTCCTCTATTCCCTGTTGAACGTGCCGCTGGCTTCTTTATGCAATTACAAGCCATGTGATCCTTGGATCCACATGTGTAACAAGCTCCTTTCTTCGGATTCGGGCAATTTGGCGCAATGTGGCCTTCCTGACCACAGTTGTAGCACACCCGCTTCCCCTTCATGCACACTCCAGTGTGATTCTTCCCGCATGTAGCACATGCTTTGAACTTCTTCTTCTGCTGGCCTCCCTGCTGACTCGCAGCAGAGGTATTATCATTCCATTTCCTTTTTTGATTGATAGCCCTGCTGCCACCAGCCTTGTTTTCCATCTCAATCTTCTTCTTATTGTCCTGGTTAAATTTAGTCAAGGCGTCACTCGCCTCCTTCTGCAAGAATGGCCTTTTCTAGCACAGCTACAAATGTGTTCAGCTGGAACATGGAGACCTTACTGTAGAGCCAGGGTGTCAGTCCCCACTCAAACCTCCTCGCCTTCCTAGCGTCCGTGCTGACTTGGTAAGTAGCGAACCTAGCCAACTAGTTAAACTTTGTGGCGTATTCCGACACCGTCATCCCTCCCTGCTTAAGCTCTAGAAATTGAACCTCCATCTGGTCTTGCGAGCTAACGGGAAAGTATATTTCAAAGAACATCTCTTTGAAACGCTCCCACAGTATCACTCCTTCACCCTCTCTGGTCTTGTTGGCTTGCCACCAGAAACTAGCATCCGACTTCAACATGAAAGTCGCAAATGTTGTCTTCTGGCCTTCACCGACTCTAGCAACGTCAAAGACCTTCTCCATTTCCATTACCATTACCCACGTCTGGGCATCTATAGGGTTTACCGATCCCTTAAACTCCAGCAGTCCTACTGCGTTATACTCTTTAAACGTTGTGCCCTGTACTTGCGGCTGATTCGCAAGGGCTCCTGTCAGTAGGTTCACCAACTGTTGAACCGAGTTGGGATTCGTCCCATCGTTATTGTTATTGTTCTTCGAACCCTCAGGGTTTTAACGAGTATGTCTTCTTCTAGGAGGCATTTTTTGTTAAGAAATACTCTTATTAGATCCTTTACTAAATTCTTAAGTATTCAAGTTTATACTTAAATATTTAAATAATTCAGTTCATATATGAACATATAGCACATCAATAACTTCTTTTATTCATAACTCATAGTTTTGAAAAATATAGAATAGATAGCATCTATGCTATTTACATCATCTTTCCTGAATTGGAAAAAGTTCCAGGACTACATCATCACTTTATCCCATTATTATCTCAAATTATGGGATTTACATTTATTTATTACATAAAGAAACACATAGTTAAGGACTCTACTGTCTAAGCATGTTAAGATGTCGCGCAGCCTCTCTGCGTTCTTCCTCCATCACTCGAAACACTGTCTTTCGATCCACCACATACCATGGTAAACCTTGGAACTGAGCTGGGTAATAGAAGACACGATCCTGGGCCCTAATCTATGGCCGTATAGAATGCGTATTCTATTTCTCTCAGCTTGGCCATCTTGGCTTCAGCCTCGTCTTCAGCTCGATCGGCTCGTTGAGTAGCCCTGAAGCTTGTTTCCTCCGCTCTAGCATGCTTCATTGACTCTTCCTAGATGTTTTGCTTCAGCTTTGCTAGCTCGGCCCGTGCCTCGTCTCTATCATTCTCTACGTGGATTAGCCTCCATTGCACTTCTCCCAGCCCACTATCCATCTCTTCGATAGTCTCATCCCGCTGCTGGATGGTTTCTTAGAGCACTCCGACTCGATCATGTAACTCCACGTTACTGTCATAGACTGCCTCATACATCTCAGCACTAGTAGAGTGAGGTGGGAATTCCTCCTCAGGATCCTCTTCCTCCTCTGACTCATCCTCGTCCTCCTCCTCTAGAATAGGTGTCAGCTCATGCTCCCGACCAGCTACGGTGATCACTGGAGATGGCTCTCTTCTAACCAACTGCTCCCAGACAACATGGATGTTTCGGGGCTCCTCCTCACTGGGCACCTGAGCTATATCCTCCCTAGCCTGACTGGATTCTCCAATGTTCGTCATCCTGACAAAAGAATTTTAAAGTTTATTATTACGTGATATCGAATCGTCACTCTTAGGATACTTAAATGCAAACACATAGCACATAAGGTAGTTTATTATCTTTACATATCACCACTATCTTTTCGATCTTCCTATAAGGCTACTACCTAAGGTTTTTCCCCCCATCTAAGGTTCATAACCTATAGCTCTGATACCAACCTGTGACACCCCCAAATCCAGGTACTTTGTTTTCACAAGATTTGGGGTTCACTTTCTAAATAAAACATGTATCTACCCAATAATAAAGAATTGCAAAGAAGATTACAACCTTCATAATTACTTAAATAAAAATCATCTTCCTTATAAAAGGATTACAATCTTGTCCAAAATAAATCCCAGGGTTATCTGACCTTAACATAATAAATAAGTGCGGAAATAAAATATTATGAACTAAGTCTTGTTACAATCAAAATTGAAGACCACAAGTCTTCACTCGCTCATCTTTCCTTTCCCTTTACTTGTTGACGGTACGTCAGCATTCTCGGCTTTAACTGCAAAGGGTTATAAAATGTGCAAGAGTGAGCAAACAAAAGCTCACTTAAAATTTAACAATGATATGACATAACTGAATAACTTCAAAAAAGGGTTTGAATAACATTACTTTCGTCAAAACAAAGAATTTGAATAATAATTCTTTCACCAATATTTGGAATTTTGAATATTGAAACATCTGAGGGTCATACGACCTTGAATTATGTCCTAGGCTATAAATATTTCTATTTAAAACCTTTAACAGCCAGTGAGACTATGGACCTTTAACTCGTAGTTAGGGGGATCAGCCCTTCGTACCATGTATTATGCACAAACATTCGACGCTTTCGCATAGTAACCTCCCCTAATAAATAGGGTTGTTCATCTCAATATTTGAATACAAGTCCGCACCAAAGAAAGTTTAGTTTGGATAAGCTTAAGAAAATTTAGAGTTTCAACTATCATCAACTAAGGAGTAGTTGAATCAACTCACAATACTTTAATAATTCGATAATATAAGAATTATGAACCAAATGTAAGATACAACAATAGATTTCATGATAACTATGCATGCTTTGGAATAACTTAAAGCATTCGAAAGATTGGTGGATCTCGCTTGAACAATTAAGTCAAGATCACATCATTTTGATAATAACTTCAATACTTGTGCATTATGAACATTAGAATACAATATAACTTGTACAATACATAACAAGTTAAGAATCGAAAATAAACTTGCATGATATAATGAGCAAGCAATGAAAAGATACCATAAAAGGACTTGCATAACATAGAAGAATAATGATTACAAAACTTGCTCAAATAAGAGATAAGGAGAAGAGAACTTGCCTAAAGCACAAGCTACACTTTACTATTACAACCCACTTCCACAATTATCCTACATATCACGTGGTTTTTATAATATCAATTAGTACACGATTGTTACGTTAGCGTCGTTGAACTTCTACTTAAGTTCAACTCACAACGTGGTTTACAACATAAGTCGTTAACTAACCACAAATGTGAGTTTAACTCACAATCATACACGTATAGCACTTCAAACTATTATATCATACTCTAGGATAATAATTTCCAAGTACACACATAATATAATAACGTAAGACTTCAAATTATCTTAAACACATCAAAAGTATTTTATCTCATTATCTATTACACTTAACAAGTCATCAATATGCGTTAGCTAAACAAACACGACACAAAAACTCAACGAAGCACAAACCACATCTCCGGACAGCAGGGTGCCCTGCTGGGGCGGGTCCTCATAGGGTAAAAGCCGCTATGGGATGGGGCCCACTACTAGTGGGAACCCCCCAGCTCGCGAACAGCAGAGAAATAAGCCAATTTGGCTTATTTCTTCACACCAAAATCTGATTTTTCTCAACATAATGTACATGAAACTTAATGACAACAAAATTTTAGACTCTTAGCATGATTATAACATACAAAATCATTACAACACATAATCAAAATACAGTTTTCATAATCTTTTGAAGAAAAACACAATATCAAGCGTTCTTGACAAAATTGCTACTGTGAAGTCGATTTTAAACCAATTCATGAAATTCCAATTGTTCTAACTTTAATTCTTAACATATTAACATAACCCATTATCAATTGACACAATAATCAATAATCAAACACCAATCTGATAGTTTAAAAAGGGTTACTTTCAAAATTAGTTTACAGTAAATTACTATGAACATGATTTCTTCATGTTCATCGTAATTACGTGGATTGAATCCCTACAACAACTATATAACTCATATATACATATATATTACACATAAATTTTATGTTTGCATCAAATTTTCATTCTACCTCAACCAAAAATATGAAAATTTCATAAGAACACAATTTCTCCATAAAAACTTGTTTCTACAACAATTTGATTTCTGAAAACTTATTTATGGCATACAATTCAATTATAAACAGTTTGTAAACACAAATTCTACATATCTAGAACAACATCACCAATTCATGAAGAATATTTTCACAGAGAACTCAAAATAAAGAAAACAACTAAATAAAGTTCTTAGAATTTTATGGGAGTAATTATACCTTTCTTGCTTTGGTGATTGAAGAAAAAGATGATGGTGGTGTTTGCTTCCCCTTTTTGCTTTCTTAAGCTTTCTCTTCCTCATCCTTCTTCTTCTTTTCTCTGAGTTCTCTCTAACCTTTTCTCTGTTTTTCTTTTTTTCTCTAACAGACTAATTTCTAACTAACGTATATTATAGATATGTAATATACATATACATATATTACATATATGTAACTTATAATATTAATGTAGCTAACAAGTATTACACTAATTACTATTTAATATATAGGTTACATCTTTTGAATTTGAAAAGCCCTAAGGCCATGTTTGGTAAAAACAGGTTTAAAACAGAAGTGATGGCCTTGTTTAGTAAAATAAATTTAAAACTATTTTCAATTCTTTTAATAAATCCTTTAACCCATAGTTTAAATGCTACACTTTATTTAATTAAATTGCAACCCTCTAATTTAATTAAATATAAGCTAACATTCATTAATTAATTAAAATTGTACATAATACTAAATTGTCACACACTTGCAATTCTCTTATTAATCATAATTCATGTAACAATTAGTAAATCACTAGAACCACTTATCATGTAATATTACTCTAATTTAATTATTCTCAATTAAATTAGAATTATGCTACACCATTACTTGCACATCAATTTAATTAATTCTATTGTACTTAATTAAATTATTCCACAACAATCACATAATTTATTTATTTAGCTCAGTAAATAAATCAAATAAAATATTTATTTAATTCAATAAATATTTTTAATTAATATATAAAATTCTCATTCGTTACACCAAGTACAACCAAGATCAGAAGAAGAAGAAGAAGAATGAAAATGAAGGAAATAACAAGGCTAGTGGCAGCAACACGGGAGGAAGTAACAATCTGAAGAGGAGGTGGACTGACAACTCGTGAACTGGAAATCATCAAGGAGGTCAGAAAAAGAGAATTGAATCATGTCCGACCTGCGGGAAAGCTCATCTGGGGGTTTATATTAAAGGGAAAAGAGTTTTCTACAATTGTGGTCAGGAAGGCCACATAGCACCTAACTGTCCTAACCCAAAGAAGGGCGTCTGCTTCACGTGTGGATCAAAGGACCACTTGGCTAGGGACTGTCCCAAGAAAGGATCTAGAGGGGCAGGATCAGGAGGAAACAGAGGAGGCAGCGATGGAAAAGCTCTGACAATCACGGGACCAACCGCAACCAACCGACCGATCGCCAGAACATTCAGCATGACAGTGCAGGATGCTGTGCAGTCTCGCGATGTGGTGTCAGGTATCGTTCTGATCAATAAAGTTATTGCATATGTATTCTTTGATTCGGGTGCTACTTGTTCATTTATATCCGATGACTTTGCTAAGAACTTAGGATTGACTAAGGACGAGTTAGAATACCCCATGAATATAGAAATTACGAATAGAGAAGTGATCCATGTTAAGTACATACATAAGAACTGTAGGGTGGATATTAAGGGTAATGTTATGAATGTAGATCTTATCCCGATTAGACTCAGAGAGTTCGACGTTATTATGGGAATGGATTAGCTATTCAATTATAGGGCTGTAATTGATTGCCAAAACAAGTGTATTAACCTTATGACTCCGTCAAAGGTTGTGTTTTATGGCAGCAAGTCGCCTAGACAAGCGAGTTGTATGACGATGATGCAAGTTAGGAAGTTATTAAGACAAGGCTGTATAGGATATTTAGCCTGTATAGTCGATAGTCGTAAAGAGAACCCAAAGTTGGAAGATATACCAGTCGTGAGGGACTTCGTAGATGTATTTATGGATGATCTGCTAGGACTTTTGCCAGATAGAGAGGTTGAGTTTGTGATCGATTTGGAGCCTGGAACGGCTTCAATATCGAAGGCATCGTACCAGATGGCTCCGATAGAGATGAAAGAATTGATGGTACAACTGCAAGAATTACTGGACAAGAAGTACCTACTGATAGTAGTGTGCATACAAGCCAATCATGTATGATGATAAAGCACGTACTTTGTAAACAATCTTATTTATTTATTAATAAAATATTCATTTATTAAAGGCATTTAATTATCTACATGTTGCTGTTTTTATAATATGTAAATAACCCATAGTTTTAAGCAATGCTTTTAGAATCATGATGATGATCATGCTAATGAGATCTAAATTCTTAGAAAGTTTTAAAACTTAAATAGTTCCCAATCGTGGGATTACTAAAAAGGGGATTAGTAAATCCGGATAGATTGGTACATATGTTGCTTGCTCATTGGATGAGGATGATTGATCTCATGATCATTTGTGTGGAGACACTAAAGCAAGTATGTAGGTGCTTATTGGAGAATAAGTTCACTGAACGTGACTCGCTATGGAATACCTAATGGAGTTTTACTCGCCTGTCAATAGAAATTCCTAATGTGATAGTAGTACAAGTGATCCTTGGACTTGAGATCATCATAGTATCTTGTATGTAACAAATTATACTTTGACTTATTCCTTAAGACCTTTTAAGGCATATATAGGGTATGCTTGGGTATAATGAGTTACATATGGAGATAATGAATGACCAATAAAGAATCTACCACCTCTAATAAAAGAGGAGATATGTCATATGTGATTCGTTAAATGACAACCCAGGAATCCTTGGCCAAGGTGAAATGAAATTAGAAAGGAGTTTTTAATTTGCATTATTTGGAGTTGTACATTTTCTAATCGAAATACATATAATTAAATAAAATAAGACATGACAGTAAATCCATGTTTTATATTTAATTGGGACATTGTATGGTGGAAGGATTGAATTGTATGGTAACTATTAACTCACAGGTTCTTTTATGATTAATGTTGAAATCTATATTATCTGGAAAGTCGTTGATCGCTAGGGAGGCTTATCCCTATTGTAGAATAAATATTATTTATTTAAATAGATTATTAGTTTAATTTATTTATTTAAATAAGATTAAAATTGTTTTAATTGATTTATTCACAACCGGTTTAATATGGAGAACCTAAAGGGTCACACCATAAAAGAAAGAATAATTATTTAAGAAGGTAATGGCATAATCGTAATAATGCATTAAGTATAATTAATTTAATCTATGGTGATAGAATAAATTAAATAGCTTAATATTTATTATTTAATATTTTAGAAATATTAAATATAAATTAATAAGAGGAGTCTTATTAATATTATTACAATTATTATTATTTTAATTTCTAAAGGAGTTTAGTAATTAATTTAATATTTAGTACTCTCATTTATTCCTAATAAGATTAGGAGATAAATTAATTAAATGAATTTAATTAATTATTCCCATGTGGTGGGAAGCCTAAATTAATTAAAGGAGTTTAATTAATTAAAAGAAATCCCATGTCTAATAGGATTAGAAGGGTTGACCAATGTCTATATAAGAGAAGTCTTATAATAGATATTTGATGATGCAATTCCAATTGTTGGAGAGTACTCCTTTTCTATAGAGAATAGAAAACTAAGCCAAACACCCTCCTTCTTGATAATTCATCTTCCTTGGTGGATCACCTCTAGAGGCCAAACACTTGGGTGGCTAACGTTGATCAAAGAAAGGAATCTAACCCGGAAATTCAAGGAGATCACGAAGAACAAGGAGTTGAACTAGTACCTGTGGAAGCTTCGTTCTACAAGGGTATGATTCCATAACTTCTTATTTATCGTTTTAAATTAATAATTTGCATAAAGGATGATCCGGGTAATGGTTTTGTAGAATTTTTTTTTTAAACTCTGATATATCATGCTTCCGCTAATTTTTGCAATTTGATTGCGTCACGATTTCGTACAAACCCAACAGTGGTATCAGAGCCAAATCTTTATGCAATTATTAATTTATTTTTGATTTCATATACATATGGGTATGTATTTAAAATAATTTATTGGGCATAATTTTATTATATAAAATTATATTTTTTAAGAAAAAAAGAAGACTTTTTTTGGGACGAATCACAATTTTTTTTGGGTGCTAATCTTGAATTCTGCAAAGAAAAGGTGTTGTCTCTTTCTTACTCTAAAAAGAAGGTGACCCACCAGGAAAGGACTTTTTTAATAAACCTGCAGGACTCTTTTAATAAAAGAAGGTGACTTCTTTTTAAAAAATAAATATGATATATTTATATATTATATTCTAAATAATTTTATAATTAAAATAAAGAGTTTATTTTAATCTTGAAATTGGATTTCATGCAATTTAAAATTGCCCATTAAATGATACTCATATATATATGGAATGTTTTAATTCATGAGATGAATATTTATTTATTGATATATATGGTGATATGTATGAAAATAAATGGGGATTGACTATGGACTATTTGACCAATGTGATTGGATTTTATTTTAGTTGAATGCTTGAATGAATGGGTTTTATTAAATGGGGTCTGCGTACCTCGTCTTCTCTAATTTTTTTTTCTTGATGAAAAATTCTATCTCCCTCCTATGTACTTCCCCTTGACTGTTGATCAAGGTTTCTATTTAAATTAAATAGTTTAATGTAATAAGAATAGTTAGAATTATCTTGAAGAAATTGGAGACCAAGGAGCAAGGAGCGCGTGAAGACCCGTTTGTATGGAGCCCGGGTTTAAATGTAATAGTTATATTTAAATTTAAATTCTTGCACTCCTAGGTTTGACCTTTTGGTTCACTTGGTGGCTCTAGTGAACCAAACTAGAATAAAAGTCCATAATCAATCCGGGTAGAATATAATATTCTATATTGCATGCTAAATATTATATATATTATATTTTATGCAAACATGCTTCGCATGTTTAATAAAATGACGCGTATTTTATATATATATGTGCATGCGCGCTAAACAAGATGAGACAAATAATAACAAACCCCTCAAAGAAATAATATTAAGTCCGAAGCGTTCAAATGATATTTGGAATATCGAACGTCGCCTTCTAGCATGATAAATTAATAGAGTATTAAATATTTAATATGAGCTTGTTGTGCTATCCACAAGGCGAGTATTGCGTATTTAAGATGTTAATTAATCACATTTGATGCTTATCAAGAAAATTGAACGATCTAGTCTTGTTGTGCTATCCACAAGGACGAACATTTTTCTTTTTTGAATTTATGGAAGTGCTAGGCTGGACTTAACTTAAATCATTTTAGTTCGGATGTGCACACACTTGACCATTATGATTTAAGAGGCAAAATAAAAGGAGTTATATAGTGTTGTAATTGACAAGAGTTGTCTACCTATTTATTTGTATATCGCTTGTTGTGCTATCCACAAGGTTATATACATTTGAAATGGGATCCTTATTCTCACTAGCAAATCTTTAATTAGATGTTGCCGAACTATATAAGTGAGGGTAATATAGTTTGATAAAAATAGTGGGAGATACCAATTTAAAATAAAGACCTAAATTTATTTTGGTATGCAAAATTAATAAAATGAATGTTTGCTAAAATGTTGTTTTTCACATGCAGAATTTTAAAAATATCAAAATCACTAATTTCACTGCGAAGCATACTTGATGCTAATAAGCTTACCGGGCCGAATTATACGGACTGGCTAAGAAATCTGAGAATAGTTCTCATTGCTGAAAAGATTTCTTATGTCCTAAACTCACCTGTCCCTGGAACTGTTCCAGAAACAGCCTCTGAGGAAGAGATTGCCACCATTGTAAAGTGGCAAGATGATGCATTTGTGGCTCAATGCATCATGCTCGCATCCATGAATAACGAGCTTCAGCGTCAGCACGAAAACATGGATGCTCCTACTATGTTGATTCACCTCAAGGAGTTGTATGGTGAACAAAATAGGACTGCTAGATATGAGATATCTAAGGAGCTCTTCCGATCTCGGATGACCAAGGGCAAAGTGAACATAAAGGAACAAAAGAAATCTGATCCAGCTAGCAAAGGAATGTGCTTTCATTACAACGAGCCGGGTCATTGGAAGAGGAACTGCAAGAAGTTTCTGGCAAAGAAGAAGCCAGCACGAAAACATGGATGCTCCTACTATGTTGATTCACCTCAAGGAGTTGTATGGTGAACAAAATAGGACTGCTAGATATGAGATATCTAAGGAGCTCTTCCGATCTCGGATGACCAAGGGCAAAGTGAACATAAAGGAACAAAAGAAATCTGATCCAGCTAGCAAAGGAATGTGCTTTCATTACAACGAGCCGGGTCATTGGAAGAGGAACTGCAAGAAGTTTCTGGCAAAGAAGAAGCTTGGAGAAGCTTCGACTTCCAATCAAGGTTTGTTCATGATTGAAATTAATTTTTCAGAAAGTCAAAATTCTACTTGGGTATTGGATACCGGATGTGGTTCTCACATATGTAATAATGTGAAGGGACTGGTCAGAAGTAGAAAGCTGAACAATGATGAGGTGATCCTACGAGTGGGGAATGGAGCAAAGGTTGCTGCATTAGCTGTAGGAACTTATTATTTAGCAATGCCTTCGGGCAAGTTCATTTATCTTAATAATTGTTATTATGTTCCGAATATTATTAAAAACATTATTTCAATTTCTGTATTGGATATGGAAGGATTTAACGTTGTTATAAAGAACAATAGTTGTTCTATTTATAAAGACGATGTTTTATATGGTATTGGAAATTTGCGAAATGGACTTTATACACTTGACTTACAAGAAAATATTTTTCAAATTGAACAAACTAAGAAAAGGAAAAGAGATGATATTAATTATACTTACATGTGGCACTGTAGACTCGGTCATATCAATGAAACAAGATTATCCAAGTTGCATAAAGATGGGCTCCTTGAGTTATCTGATTATGAATCATATCCAACTTGTGAATCTTATTTCATGGGTAAAATGACTAAATCTCCTTTTAGTGGAAAAGGAGAAAGAGTTACAGAGTTGTTGGCATTGATTCACACAGACGTTTGTGGACCTATGACAACAAGTGCACGGGGTGGGTATTCTTATTTTATTACTTTCACTGATGATCACTCAAGATTTGGATATGTGTATTTAATGAAATACAAGTCAGAATCATTTGAAAAGTTCAAAGAGTTCAGAAGTGAAGTAGAGAAACAAACGGGCAAGAGTATAAAGATACTTCGATCAGATCGAGGTGGAGAATACTTAAGCGGTGAGTTTCTCTATTGTCTCAAAGAAAATGGTATAATCTCACAATGGACTCCTCCAGGTACACCACAGTTAAATGGAGTATCTGAAAGGAGAAATCGAACACTGTTGGACATGGTTCGATCCATGATGAGTTTTATCGACCTTCCAATTTCTTTCTGGGGATATGCCCTAGAAACGGCTGCATACCTACTTAACAAGGTACCTACCAAATCCGTCCCAAAGACTCCATATGAGATGTGGAAGGGGAGGAAATCAAATCTTAAGCATATTAAGACTTGGGGTTGCCCAGCTTATGTCAAAAAGTTTGAAAATGATAAGCTACAGACTAAATCCGATAAGTGTAGATTTGTGGGATACCCTAAAGAAACTTTAGGGTATTATTTCTATCATCCAACTGATCAAAAGGTGTTTGTTGCGAAACATGCTGCCTTCTTGGAAAAGGAGTTTATCCATGAAGGGGTCAGTGGGAGTAAGATATATCTTGAAGAAGTTCAAGAACCACAAATTATCATGGATCAAAGTCAGGTACCTGACAAAGTCAGGTACCTGACCAAGTAGAAGAACCTACTATACTACACCCTGTTAGTAAATCTGGAAGAGTACCGAAGATACCTGAGAGGTATGGATTCGTTATAGAGGATGACGATGAGGTACACATCATGAATGATGATGATCCATTGAATTACGAACAGGATATGAGTAATAAAGACTCAGGGAAATGGCTTGAAGTCATAAAATCCGAAATGGACTCCATGTATGAAAACAAAGTATGGACTTTGGTTTCACCACCTGAAGGCATTAAGCCTATTGGGTGTAAATGGGTCTTTAAAAGAAAGACTGGAGCGGACGGCAAGGTGGAGACCTATAAGGCCCGACTGGTTGCAAAAGGTTTCAAACAAAGACAAGGAGTTGATTATGATGAAACCTTTTCACCAGTAGCTATGCTCAAGTCCATTCGGATTTTGCTTACGATTGCAGCTTATAACGACTATGAGATCTGGCAGATGGACGTGAAAACGGCCTTCCTCAATGGGAAACTTGAGGAGGATGTGTATATGACACAGCCAGAGGGATTTGTTTCAAAGGTTGGAATAAATCAAGTCTGTAAGCTGCAACGATCCATTTATGGATTGAAGCAAGCTTCTCGTAGATGGAACATTCGTTTTGATGAGACAATCAAAGAGTTTGATTTTATCAAAAATGACGATGAACCATGTGTGTACAAGAAGGTTAGTGGGAGCGCTGTTTCATTCCATGTATTATATGTTGATGATATATTACTGATAGGGAATGAAATTTCTATGCTAAAATCGATCAAAATAAAGTTGTCTAAACATTCCTCCATGAATGATTTGGGTAGAACATCCCACATTGGGGATATAAATCTGTATTAATAGATTTAAAAGGATGTTCGGCTTAACCCATGGAAACGTATATTCATTAGATGCTAAAGGCGTTTAGCATGGCAACTCCAAAAGGTGCCTCATGATGATGAGCCATGGAGTGTATCTCTCTAAAATTGTCCTCAGTAAAAGAGAGATCGCATAAGTAACTATTATGTATGCAATGAAATATACAAGACTTGATGTTGATCAGTCATATTCTGGAGAAGATCTCTGTGAGACAGTGATAAACATCTCAAAGTACTTAACTGACACTAAGGATGTCATCATGACACATGATGGGTCTGAATTAAACTAGAAGACTAAACAGACTCAAGTTTTCAGACTGACCAAGACGACAGCAAAATCCACTTTATGGTAAGTCGTTACCTTAAAAGGTGGTGCAGTAAATTGGAAAGGTTTCAAACAGCAAAAGTTGCTGGGTTAGTGACAAAGACAAAGTATATAACTGTAAGTGAAGCTGCAAGTTGATGTTTCGGATGAAAAGTTCATTACAGAACTAGGAATAGTTCCTAAGTCTCATCTTGAATCTAAACATGTGTTGCGGCACTTTGATTAAAAAAAATCATTGAAAGAGGAGAGTGTAGACTCTCAAGACAACATTGTAGATCCATTTACTAAAGCTTTAACACAACAGCAGTTTGATCGTCACTTAGAGAAGATGGGTATGAGATACCATGGCGATTGACTTTAGTGCAAGTGGGAGATTGATAGTAGTGTGCATACAAGCCAATCATGTATGATGATAAAGCACGTACTTTGTAAACAATCTTATTTATTTATTAATAAAATATTCATTTATTAAAGGCATTTAATTATCTACATGTTGCTGTTTTTATAATATGTAAATAACCCATAGTTTTAAGCAATGCTTTTAGAATCATGATGATGATCATGCTAATGAGATCTAAATTCTTAGAAAGTTTTAAAACTTAAATAGTTCCCAATCGTGGGATTACTAAAAAGGGGATTAGTAAATCCGGATAGATTGGTACATATGTTGCTTGCTCATTGGATGAGGATGATTGATCTCATGATCATTTGTGTGGAGACACTAAAGCAAGTATGTAGGTGCTTATTGGAGAATAAGTTCACTGAACGTGATTCGCTATGGAATACCTAATGGAGTTTTACTCGCATGTCAATAGGAATTCCTAATGTGATAGTAGTACAAGTGATCCTTGGACTTGAGATCATCATAGTATCTTGTATGTAACAAATTATACTTTGACTTATTCCTTGAGACCTTTTAAGGCATATATAGGGTATGCTTGGGTATAATGAGTTACATATGGAGATAATGAATGATCAATAAAGAATCTACCACCTCTAGTAAAAGAGGAGATATGTCCTATGTGATTCGTTAAATGACAACCCAGGAATCCTTGGCCAAGGTGAAATGAAATTAGAAAGGAGTTTTTAATTTGCATTATTTGGAGTTGTACATTTTCTAATCGAAATACATATAATTAAATAAAATAAGACTTGACAGTAAATCCATGTTTTATATTTAATTGGGACATTGTATGGTGGAAGGATTGAATTGTATGGTAACTATTAACTCACAGGTTCTTTTATGATTAATGTTGAAATCTATATTATCTGGAAAGTCGTTGATCGCTAGGGAGGCTTATCCCTATTGTAGAATAAATATTATTTATTTAAATAGATTATTAGTTTAATTTATTTATTTAAATAAGATTAAAATTGTTTTAATTGATTTATTCACAACCGGTTTAATATGGAGAACCTAAAGGGTCACACCATAAAAGGAAGAATAATTATTTAAGAAGGTAATGGCATAATCGTAATAATGCATTAAGTATAATTAATTTAATCTATGGTGATAGAATAAATTAAATAGCTTAATATTTATTATTTAATATTTTGAAAATATTAAATATAAATTAATAAGAGGAGTCTTATTAATATTATTACAATTATTATTATTTTAATTTCTAAAGGAGTTTAGTAATTAATTTAATATTTAGTACTCTCATTTATTCCTAATAAGATTAGGAGATAAATTAATTAAATGAATTTAATTAATTATTCTCATGTGGTGGGAAGCCTAAATTAATTAAAAGGAGTTTAATTAATTAAAAGAAATTCCATGTCTAATAGGATTAGAAGGGTTGACCAATGTCTATATAAGAGAAGTCTTATAATAGATATTTGATGATGCAATTCCAATTGTTGGAGAGTACTCCTTTTCTATAGAGAATAGAAAACTAAGCCAAACACCCTCCTTCTTGATAATTCATCTTCCTTGGTGGATCACCTCTAGAGGCCAAACACTTGGGTGGCTAACGTTGATCAAAGAAAGGAATCTAACCCGGAAATTCAAGGAGATCACGAAGAACAAGGAGTTGAACTAGTACCTGTGGAAGCTTCGTTCTACAAGGGTATGATTCCATAACTTCTTATTTATCGTTTTAAATTAATAATTTGCATAAAGGATGATCCGGGTAATGGTTTTGTAGAATTTTTTTTTTAAACTCTGATATATCATGCTTCCGCTAATTTTTGCAATTTGATTGCGTCACGATTTCGTACAAACCCAACACCTACAACCAAGCGTATCACCTTGGGGAGCACCGGTGTTATTTGTTAAGAAGAAGGACGGGACGATGCAGCTTTGCATCGACTATAGAGAGTTAAACAAGGTCACCATTAAGAATAGATATCCATTACCGAGGATCGATGACCTGTTTGATCAATTGAAGGGAGCGAGATACTTTTCAAAGACAGACTTGAGAAGTGGTTATCATTAGCTGAAGGTGAGGCCAGAGGATGTTCCGAAGACAGCGTTTACGACTCGCTATGGTCACTATGAATTTCTGGTGATGTCATTTGATCTAACGAATGCTCCTGCAGCATTTATGAGCCTAATGAACGGAGTGTTCAAGCTGTTTTTGGACAAATTCATGGTGGTCTTTATCGACGACATTTTGGTATACTCGAAGACCAAGGAAGAACATGTAGAGCATTTGACAGTAACATTAGAGGCGTTGAGAAGAGAGAAGTTTACGCCAAATTTTTGAAATGTGAATTCTGGATTGAAAGGGTGCAATTTCTTGGACATGTGATTGATAAGGACAGAATTTTGGTAGATCCCTCCAAAGTCGAAGCTGTGATGAATTAGGATCAGCCGAAGACGCCGTCGGAAGTTAGAAGTTTTCTTGGATTAGCAGGTTATTATAGAAGATTCATTCAAAACATTTCCAATATCGCAACTCTGCTGACGAATTTAACTAAGAAATCGGTGAAATTCGTTTGATCGGAGAAGTGTGAGGAAAGCTTCCAAGAGCTTAAGAAGAGGTTGAGTTCGGCACTTGTGTAATCTCTTCCGGATGACACATAAAATTTTGTGGTTTATAGTGATGCATCGCATAAAGGGCTAGGCTGTGTGCTTATGCAAAATGGCAGGGTCATTGCGTATGCGTCATGACAATTGAAGGACTATAAGAAGGGGTATCCAACCCATTACCTAGAGTTAGCTGCAGTGGTATTTGCTTTGAAGATCTGGAGACACTATCTCTATGGAGAGAAGTGTGAGATATATACAGACCACAAGAGTCTAAAATATAGTTTTACACAAAGAAATTTGAATATGCGCTAGAGAAGGTGGTTGGAATTAATAAAGGACTATGACTGCGAAATTTTATACCATTCGGGTAAAGCAAACGTTGTTACCGACGCTTTAAGCAGAAAGGGTCGGGAGAAATTGATGATGTTGACTGCTCAGGAGGAGCTAATTTTAGCGATGGAGAAGCAGGAGTTAGAAGTGAGGTATCCTATGGAGACTGAAGAAAAGTTGTTCCAGATGTAAGCTGGTACAACTCTATTGGATAAGGTTAAGGAAGCTCAACTTTAGGACAAAGAATGTGAGAAGGTAGGGAAGAAGATATGGGACGCCCCCAGAATAGGTCCAGTCAACCCAACCGATTCTGAGTCGCCAAATACATGGTACAGAATTCAAATACAAACTTTATATCACACGGTCGTGCAAAATACGACCACACAACTGTGAGTATTAATACAAATCGTATATAATACGAAATATTAACATTCAAATTCATTCTTTATTTATTACAATTATTATCCCACTATTTTACAAAAATAGCGAGGACTACTACTGCTCTAACTTGGACCATCACTCTGTCCCCCAACTAGTTCCCGCAACGTTCTCATTTCCCGAAGAGGACAATAAATGAAAAGGGTGAGCTCAACTAGCCCAGTAAAGAATATTATGACTAAGATAATGAAAAATAAATTATCGTTAGCCTTCAATAAATCAGATAAAATATTATTGACAACAAGTTTTAGATCAATATTCGCAGCGAAAATAACCGTTCATCATCAATATTTTATCCCTGTAACATCAATCAATATACATCTCAAATCAAATATTCATCTTTGCACTACAGGCCAAAGATATTCATTTGTATCATCAGTGGTCATGTTCATCTCAACACCTGTCATCTTTGCACTACGGCCAAAGATATTCATCAGGTAATCATTCATTTTTGCTCTACAGGCCAAAGATATTTAGTTATATCACCACTTAGAACTGAGGATGATGAAAAATAATATAAATAAAGAATCCAGTGAAATAAAGGATAAGATTAAGGATTCGTATTTTAGTTTATTCAAGTTCAAGAATATTCCATAATAATACTTTGTGGAGCAAAATTCAAGAATGAAGCTCAAAACTTAGATCCTGTGACGCCCCCAGAATAGGTCCAGTCAACCCAACCCATTCTGAGTCGCCAAATACATGGTACAGAATTCAAATACAACCTTTATATCATACGGTCGTGCAAAATACGACCACACAACTGTGAGTGTCAATACAAATATGTAGAAAATATTAAGATTCAAACTAAGTCCTCATTACAATTATTATCACACTATTTATCAGAAATAGTGAGGACTACTACTGCTCTAACTCGGACCATCACTCTGTCCCCCGACTAGTTCCCGCGACATTCTCATTTCCTGAAGAGGACAACAGATGAAAAGGGTGAGCTCAACTAGCTCAGTAAAGAATATTATGACTAAGATAATGGAAAATAAATTATCGTTAGTCTTCAACAAATCAGATAAAATATAATGGACAACTAACTTTAGATCAATATTCGCAGCGGAAATAACCATTTATTAGAAGAGTTAAGCAGAGAATGAAGTCTACTATCTTCTAAGATTTAAAAGTCCATCATCAATATTTTATCCCTGTAACATCCATCAATATACATCTCGAATCAATATTCATCTTTGCACTACAGGCCAAAGATATTCATTTGTATCATCAGTGGTCATGTTCATCTTAACACCTGTCATCTTTGCACTACGGCCAAAGATATTCATCAGGTAATCATTCATCTTTGCTCTACAGGCCTAAGATATTCAGTTATATCACCACTTAGAACTAAGGATGATGAAAAATCATATAAATAACGAATCTAGTGAAATAAAGGAATATTAAGGATTCGTATTTTAGTTTATCAAAGTTCAAGAATATTTCATAATAATACTTTGTGGAGCAAAATTCAAGAAATAAGCTCAAAACTTAGATTCAATCAAAGATAAGAACTTTGACAAGTAATTTGGACATATAGAAGAAAATTTAATTTTTCCGTGAATAGTGCCGTATACATGAATAGTGCCGTATACGTGAATAGTAACCCCGACGGAAAAAGAAGAATTTCATAATAAAATCCATGCCAATATTTTGGTATAATGATATTGAAAAGAATAACATCATTTATGAAAGAAATAACATCCCTTACCACAAAAAGATAGTACCTCTGACTGGAATATCGGATATAATACCGAAGGAAACTTGCGCTGAATACTAATACTCAAAGTATTGAAATACTCACAAAAATACGCTCGATATTATAGAGAGAGAAAACTTCTGATTCTGGTGTGATTTTCAATTCTAACCTAAGCACCCTATTTATAGGAAAAGCTTAGGATGCCAAAGGAGACTAAATTAATAAAATAATATATTTTTAAAAAAATTCCGCCGCCTGGCGGCTAAAATTTTTTCAACAAAAGTGGGGCCCACCCATTAAAAAAATATTTATTTTCTGAAACTTTAATAATTCATAATAAATAGCCCCTTTGTCAGAAAAATACAAATTCTATGTCCTTCTATAGGAAATTTAATTCTCTACAACTTTGTAGAAGGAAGTTTTTCCAAATTCCAAACATAAATTATCCAAAATCCATAAACAGATGATTTCTCACACCAAAATACTGATACAAATACATCAGCGCTAATTCCTTCTTTATATACACAAAATAAATATTTCCTTATCATATAAATCAATAATTAATTATTCACAAATAATATTACAGAACTACAATATTGACAAACCAGGTCGTTCCCAGGAAAGAGGGGGCCTTCCGATAAGGACTTCTCCTTACTGGCGCGCAATTAAATAACCCCTCCTAGACAGAACTTCCTTAGACATTGTCAATAATGCTATCTAATAATATTATTCAAATAATATGAATTATTGAGTTGATAATGTGAAATACTGTGCAATGACAATTATTGAATCAATAATACAAAATATCAACTGTAGCCATTATTGAATCAATCATATAAAATGACAACGTAGCAATTATTGAGTCAATAAAATATCAACGTAGCAATTATTGAGTCAATAATATAAAATATTGAACAGTAATTACTGTAACAATAATTGAATAAGTTCCTTCTCACGTAAGACTCAATAATTTGAAATACTGTGCAATACCGTGTGCTACTGTGCAACACCGCGTATCACTGTATTTTAACCACCGGGTATTTTAACAGTACTAACGGTAACAACTACGCCGTTATTTTGTAAAAAGGTTATTTCTGTTGCTTTCTATATCCGACAGTTATTCCGTTGTGGGGGCCCACAAATAGCTGCGCCGTCGTACGAATATTCCCCGACAACAAGAATATTTCACGACCAAACGAATATTCCCCGACAACAAGAATATTTTATAACCACTTGCTCATTTTAAAAATATTTGCACATTTCACCCATAACTTTCACATTTATCAATCAACACCTTACTATTTCAAAATAATATAAAGAAAATTAAATCTTTATTCATAAAAGTTGGGGTCTTACAACCTCCCCTCCTTATGAAATTTCCTCCTCGAAATTGACGTACGTACCTGGTATGTCGAAAAGGTGAGGATACCTCGCTTTCATTTCTGATTCCAATTCCCACGTCATTTCCTCAATTGCATGGTTTCTCCACAAAACTTTAACTTGAGGTATAATTTTCGAGTGTAGGATATGCTCCTTCCTATCCAAGATTTTGACAGGTACCTCCTCGTACATTAAATCTTCAACTATCTCGTCTGGTTCTAACTCAATAATGCGGTTTGGATCCTTCACATATTTACGTAACACGGGTATGTGAAACACGTTATGAACACGAGACATGCTTGGAGGTAAAGCGAGTCTATAAGCCACATTTCCTATTCGGTCAAGAATCTCAAATGGACCAATGAATCGTGGATTGAGCTTTCCTCTCTTACCAAACCTCGTAACTCCCTTCCATGGAGCAACACGTAATAACACATGGTCCCCAATATTAAATTCCACGTCTTTTCGATGAAGATCCGCATAACCTTTTTGTCGATCTTGTGCTATTTGTATACGTTGTCGGATTATTTGGATCTTTTCTGTAGTCATACGTACCAACTCCGGTCCCAACAATGTCGTTTCACCCACCTCGTTCCAACATACTGGAGAGCGACACTTTCTCCCATACAATGCCTCGAATGGAGCCACGCCTATACTTGCCTGATAACTGTTGTTGTAGGAGAATTCCACCAATGGTAAATACTTATCCCAACTCCCTTTGAAATCTAGAACACAAAGTCTCAATAGATCTTCAAGAGTTTGAATAGTCCTTTCCGATTGTCCTTCTGTTTGAGGATGATAAGCCGAACTGAATCGTAAATCCGTGCCCATAGCTTTCTGCAAACTGATCCAAAATCGTGAAGTAAATCTGGGATCACGATCCAAAACTATGGATACAGGCATGCCATGCAATCTCATCATCTCATTCACGTACATATGAGCAAGACGTTCAAGGGAATAAGTCTCTTGTATCGGCAAGAAATGAGCAGACTTGGTTAATCTATCAACAATAACCCAAATCGCATCTAAGCCTTGAGAAACCTTGGGAAGACCCGTAACGAAATCCATCGTAATGTGTTCCCACTTCCATTTCAGAATCTCCAGTGGTTGCAATGGACCCTTCGGCACTTGATGCTCCGCCTTTACACGTTGACAAGTTAAACATCTCGAGATGAACTCCGCGATCTCTCTCTTCATATTGCTCCACCAAAATGTATGTCGAAGATCACGATACATTTTAGTACTCCCAGGATGGATCGCAAACGGTATGTTGTGTGCCTCCATCATGATTCTATACTTCAAGTCGGAATCGTTAGGAACACAAAGTCTGGAGTTGACTCGAAGTATTCCATCTTCATCGATTCTTGCTTCTGGAATTTCACCTTCTTCTTCATCTTCATCAGCTCCGCATCCGTAGCTTGAGCAGCTTTAACTTTATCAATCAAAGATGGTTCTACGCGTATACTTGACATCATCGCACTCGTTCCCACATATGATCTTCTACTCAACGCGTCAGCTACCACGTTCGCTTTTCCAGGATGGTATTGGATGGTATGATCGTAATCTTTCAACAGCTCAAGCCAACGTCGTTGCCGCATGTTGAGTTCCTTCTGAGTGAAGAAATATTTAAGGCTCTTATGATCCGTATAAATCTCCACTTTCTCCCCGTACAGGTAGTGTCTCTAGATCTTCAACGCGAAAACGACTGCTGCCAACTCTAGATCATGAGTAGGATAATTCCTCTCATATTCTTTGAGTTGTCGCGAGGCATAGGCTATGACTTTCCCATGTTGCATGAGAACACATCCTAACCCTTTGCCCGAATCATCGCTGTAAATAACAAATCCATCCGAACCAGATGGTATTGTCAGAACAGGTGCCGAAATAAGTCTTCTCTTGAGCTCTTGGAAGCTCTTCTCGCATTCCTCTCTCCAAACGAATTTCGTATCTTTCCGAGTCAACTGAGTTAATGGAGTAGCGATTCGAGAAAATCCCTCTACGAACCTCCGATAGTAACCAGCTAAGCCCAGAAAGCTTCGTACTTCGGTCACCGACTTAGGTTGCTCCCCGCTTTGTATTGCTTCAATCTTCGCCGGGTCAACAGATACTCCACGTTTCGATACCACGTGCCCAAGGAATGCTACTTCCTCAAGCCATAACTCGCATTTCTTTAACTTGGCGTATAGCTTGTTCTCACGAAGCTTTTGAAGTACCAACTTCAAATTGTGTTCATGATCTTCACGGCTTTTAGAATAGATGAGGATGTCATCAATAAAGACAACAATGAATTGATCCAAATACTCCTTAAATACACGGTTCATCATATCCATGAAAGTAGCAGGAGCATTAGTCAATCCAAAAGACATGACTAAGAACTCGTAATGCCCGTACCGAGTTCTAAAAGCAGTCTTCGGAATATCCTCGGTTTTAATCTTCAGCTGATGATATCCAGAACGAAGATCGATCTTTGAAAAGAATTGTGCTCCTTGCAACTGGTCGAACAGGTCATCAATACGAGGTAACGGATACCTATTCTTGATGGTGACATGGTTCAACTCCCTATTGTCAATACAAAGTCGCATACTCCCGTCTTTCTTCTTTACGAATAAAACAGGAGCACCCCAAGGAGACGTACTAGGACGAATAAAACCGATGTCTAACAACTCTTGTAATTGGACCTTTAACTCCTGAAGTTCAATAGGAGCCATTCGATATGGGGTTTTAGAAATGGGCCTTGTACCGGGCTCAAGGTCAATAAAGAATTCAACTTCACGTTCTGGGGGTAGACCGAGAAGTTCTTCGGGAAATACATCAGGAAACTCATTAACAACGGAAATATCATTCAAATCTGATGTATTCTAGTTTAGATCAGTGACATGAGCTAAGAAAGCTTGACATCCGTTTTTCAATAAACGAATAGCTTTATGACTTGAAATGATATTGACTGATTTTAGTGGTTTGGTGATTTGGATTCGTACAACAGGTTGATTAGGAATATGAAAACTAACAACCTTACGAAAACAATCAATTCTGGCATGGTAATTGGTTAACCAGTCAATTCCTAAAATCACGTCAAATGCAAGTATTTTTAAAGATATAAGATCAACAGGTAAGGTAAGGGTACCACTCTGAATCAAGCAAGATTTGTAAACTGTGGATGTAACAAAGGTTTCTCCCAATGGAGTTTCAACAAATAAGTCAAAGTCTAATTTATCAGAAGTCAAGTTCAAAAGTTGAGCACAAGCAGGTGAAATAAAAGAATGGGTAGCACCGGTATCTAACAAGGTGTAAACTTCGCAAGAGTTTATGATCATCTTACCCGTAATCACCTCGTGTGGATTCCTCGCGTTTTGGGCTGTCACGACAAACGCTCTTCCAGGAATCACCGACTTTGACTTGTCTGCAACCGCCATTGGAATCACCACCCCCGCTGAACTTGGTTTCGTAACAGGAAAATCTCGAGCTATATGTCCTTCCTTTCCACAGTTATAACATGCTTTGAATTGTTGTGGACAGTTTGGGCTGATGTGTCCCTCTTTCCCGCACTTATAGCATACGACCGGTGGTCGTTCTCCTCCCCTCGAAACAGGTAATGTTGGTGCTGATGTTGACATCTTCGCGTTCTCATTGTTATACCTTCTCTTTTTGAAATCTCCTCCCGATTCGCTTCTTCTACTATCATGGCCACGATTACCACCGGAGTGGTTACCGTTTCTGTCATACTTTCCTCCTCGCTGGTTGTCATTGCTCCGATGACTGCTGCCACCGGTACAACCTTGGTTGTGGTCATTATCTCGTTCTAACAACTAGGCCCTGTTCACTACATCCGAATATAGAGAAACATCCGCGTCATACGTTCCTCATTCTCCACCAAATGAGGTGCAAACCTGGACAGCTCCGCGAACTTAGCCTCGTACTGGGATACCGTCATGTTATTTTGCTCGAGTCTGATAAACTCTACCTCCTTCATATGACGAATACTTTCAGGAAAGTACTTGTCATTAAACAGTTTCTGAAACGTTTCCCAAGACATCTTAAGTGCGGCAGGCTGGGTACGCTTCACGGGATCCCACCAGTAATCTGCCTCTCCACGGAACATAAACGTGGCGAATGGAACCTTCTGTTCCTCCGTACATCCCAAGACATCAAATATCTTGGTAATTTATTTAATCCACGTCTCCGCCTTGATCGGATCTGGTTTTCCCAGAAACTCTGGTGGTCCCAATTCTTTGAACTGCTTGGCAGTGACAACTCGCGTGTTGTTATTATCTCCACCTGTATGTGGCACACGAGTCTCCCTCGTCTGATTTTGCATGAACTGCAAAAAACTTCTAAACATCTCATCGTTTATCGTCTGACCAGCGTTGTTTTTAGGATGAACATTGCCTTCTTGTTGCACGTTCTCCTGGTTAACGATTAAAGGTGTCTCCACAGTCTCATTCACTTCGTTGTTAATGTTCTCAGCTGCCATTCTCAAATACTGCCATAAAACAAGGGATAATTAAACAAATCAACATATCACATATTAACCCTATGCTCCGACTGACCAATTAAATACCACATAAGCTTAGGTAGGACATACTAGTGAAGGATTTACTCGTCTCTCCCCTCCAAGTTCAATTCCCCGATCTCCGCCAGAGATCATATCCCTAAGCTCTGATACCAACTGTGACGCCCCCAGAATAGGTCCAGTCAACCCAACCCATTCTGAGTCGCCAAATACATGGTACAGAATTCAAATACAACCTTTATATCATACGGTCGTGCAAAATACGACCACACAACTGTGAGTGTCAATACAAATATGTAGAAAATATTAAGATTCAAACGAAGTCCTCATTACAATTATTATCACACTATTTATCAGAAATAGTGAGGACTACTACTGCTCTAACTCGGACCATCACTCTGTCCCCCGACTAGTTCCCGCGACATTCTCATTTCCTGAAGAGGACAGCAGATGAAAAGGGTGAGCTCAACTAGCTCAGTAAAGAATATTATGACTAAGATAATGGAAAATAAATTATCGTTAGTCTTCAACAAATCAGATAAAATATAATGGACAACCAACTTTAGATCAATATTCGCAGCGGGAATAACCATTTATTAGAAGAGTTAAGCAGAGAATGAAGTCTACTATCTTCTATGATTTAAAAGTCCATCATCAATATTTTATCCCTGTAACATCCATCAATATACATCTCGAATCAATATTCATCTTTGCACTACAGGCCAAAGATATTCATTTGTATCATCAGTGGTCATGTTCAACTCAACACCTGTCATCTTTGCACTACGGCCAAAGATATTCATCAGGTAATCATTCATCTTTGCTCTACAGGCCAAAGATATTCAGTTATATCACCACTTAGAACTGAGGATGATGAAAAATCATATAAATAACGAATCCAGTGAAATAAAGGAATATTAAGGATTCGTATTTTAGTTTATCAAAGTTCAAGAATATTTCATAATAATACTTTGTGGAGCAAAATTCAAGAAATAAGCTCAAAACTTAGATTCAATCAAAGATAAGAACTTTGACAAGTAATTTGGACATATAGAAGAAAATTTAATTTTTCCGTGAATAGTGTCGTATACGTGAATAGTGTCGTATACGTGAATAGTAACTCCGACGGAAAAAGTAAGAATTTCATAATAAAATCCATGCCAATATTTTGGTATAATGATATTGAAAAGAATAACATCATTTATGAAAGAAATAACATCCCTTACCTCAAAAAGATAGTACCTCTGACTGGAATATCGGATATAATACCGAAGGAAACTTGCGCTGAATACTAATACTCAAAGTATTGAAATACTCACAAAAATACGCTCGATATTATAGAGAGAGAAAACTTCTGATTCTGGTGTGATTTTCAATTCTAACCTAAGCACCCTATTTATAGGAAAAGCTTAGGATGCCAAAGGAGACTAAATTAATAAAATAATATATTTTTAAAAAAATTCCGCCGCCTGGCAGCTAAAATTTTTTCAACAAAAGTGGGGCCCACCCATTAAAAAAATATTTATTTTCTGAAACTTCAATAATTCATAATAAATAGCCCCTTTGTCAGAAAAATACAAATTCTATGTCCTTCTATAGGAAATTTAATTCTCTACAACTTTGTAGAAGGAAGTTTTTCCAAATTCCAAACATAAATTATCCAAAATCCATAAACAGATGATTTCTCACACCAAAATACTGATACAAATACATCAGCGCTAATTCCTTCTTTATATACACAAAATAAATATTTCTTTATCATATAAATCAATAATTAATTATTCACAAATAATATTACAGAACTACAATATTGACAAACCAGGTCGTTCCCAGGAAAGAGGGGGCCTTCCGATAAGGACTTCTCCTTACTGGCGCGCAATTAAATAACCCCTCCTAGACAGAACTTCCTTAGACATTGTCAATAATGCTATCTAATAATATTATTCAAATAATATGAATTATTGAGTTGATAATGTGAAATACTGTGCAATGACAATTATTGAATCAATAATACAAAATATCAACTGTAGCCATTATTGAATCAATCATATAAAATGACAACGTAGCAATTATTGAGTCAATAAAATATCAACGTAGCAATTATTGAGTCAATAAAATATCAACGTAGCAATTATTGAGTCAATAATATAAAATATTGAACAGTAATTACTGTAACAATAATTGAATAAGTTCCTTCTCACGTAAGACTCAATAATTCGAAATACTGTGCAATACCGTGTGCTACTGTGCAACACCGCGTATCACTGTATTTTAACCACCGGGTATTTCAACAGTACTAACGGTAACAACTACGCCGTTATTTTATAAAAAGGTTATTTCTATCGCTTTCTATATCCGACAGTTATTCCGTTGTGGGGGCCCACAAATAGCTGCGCCGTCGTACGAATATTCCCCGACAACAAGAAGATTCCACGACCAAACGAATATTCCCCGACAACAAGAATATTTTATAACCACTTGCTCATTTTAAAAATATTTGCACATTTCACCCATAACTTTCACATTTATCAATCAACACCTTACTATTTCAAAATAATATAAAGAAAATTAAATCTTTATTCATAAAAGTTGGGGTCTTACAGATCCAATCAAAGATAGTAACTATAACAGACAATTTGGACAAATAGAAGAAAGTTTAGTTTTTCCGTGAATAGTGCCGTATACGTGAATAGTAACCCCGATGGAAAAAGTAAGAATTTTCTAATAAAATCCATGCCAATATTTTGGTATAATGATATTGAAAAGAATAACATCATTTACGAAACAAAATAACATCCCTTACCTCAAAAGAATAGTACTTCTGACTGGTATATCAGATATAAGGCTGAAGAAAACTTGCACTGGATAGTAACACTCAAAGTATCTAAATACTCACAAAAATACGCTCGATACTATAGAGAGAGAAAACTTCTGATTCTGGTGTGATTTTCAATTCTAACCTAAGCACTCGCACCCTATTTATAGGAAAATGTCAGGTCACCAATATTGACTTTTATGGCAGGCGGCTTCCCAGCACACCTCGTGAGGAAAAAATATTCAACATTTACAAGCCAACAAAAGTGGGGCCCACCCATATAAAAAATATTTATTTTTCAAAACTTCAATAATTCATAATAAATAGCCCCTTTGTCAGAAAAATACAAATTCGATGTCCTTTATAGGAAATTTAATTCTCTACAACTTTGTAGAAGGAAGTTTTTCCAAATTCCAAACATAAATTATCCGAAATCCATAAACGGATGATTTTCCACACCAAAATACTGATAAAAACACATCAGCACTAATTCCTTCTCTTATATTCACAAAATAAATATTTTCTTATCATATAAATTAATAATTAATTATTCACAAATAATATTACAGAACTACAATATTGACAACCAGGTCGTTCCCAGGAAAGAGGGGGCCTTCCGATAAGGATTTCTCCTTACTGGCGCAGAATTAAATAACCCCTCCTAGACAGAACTTCCTTAGTCATTGTCAATAATGCTATCTAATAATATTATTCAAATAATATGAATTATTGAGTTGATAATGTGAAATACTGTGCAGTGACAATTATTGAATCAATAATATAAAATATCAGCTGTAGCAATTATTGAATCAATCATATAAAATAGCAACGTAGCAATTATTGAGTCAATAAAATATCAATGTAACAATTATTGAGTCAATAATATAAAATATCAACGTAGCAATTATTGAGTCAATAAAATATTGAACAGTAATTACTGTAACAATAATTGAGTAAGTGCCTTCTCACGTGAAAATCAATAATTCGAAATACTGTGCAATACCGTGTGCTACTGTGCCACACCGCGTATCACTACATTTTAACCACCGGGTATTTCAACAGTACTAACGGTAACAACTACGCCGTTATTTTATAAAAAGGTTATTTCAGTCACTTTCTATATCCGACAGTTATTCCGTTGTGGGGCCCACAAATATCTGTGTCGTCGTACGAATATTCCCCGACAACAAAAATATTCCACGACCAAACGAATATTCTCCGACAACAAGAATATTTTATAACCACTTGCTCATTTTAAAATATTTGCACATTTCACCCATAACTTTTCACATTTATCAAATCAACACCTTACTATTTCGAAATAATATATAAAGAAAATTAAATCTTTATTCATAAAAGTTGGGGTCTTACAAGATATCTAAAGGAACCGAACCGAGATTCAAGATAGATAGTGAGGGACTGCTGAGATTTGAGAGCAGAGTTTGGGTACCGCCAGTTCCAGAGATTAAGGAAGACATTTTGAGCGCGGCTCATAGCTCATGGTATTCGGTTCACCCCGGTAGTACCAAGATGTACCTGGATCTTTGACAGCATTTCTGGTGGCCAAATTTGAAATGAGATGTCGCAGAGTGTCTTGTAAAGTGTCTGACATGTCAGAAGTGAAAGCAGAACATCAGAGGCCGAGTGGGTTGCTACAACCTTTAGAGATCCCAGAATGGAAATGGAAACATATTACGATGGATTCCGTGGCTGGCCTTCCGACAACTCAGAAAGGCTACGACGCAATATGGGTTATGGTTAACCGATTGACGAAATCAGCACACTTCCTTTCGATTAGAATTAGATTCAACTTAGACCAGTTGGCAAGGTTATATGTGAAGGAGATTGTTTTGAGGCACGGAGTTCTAGTATCAATTGTTTTCGATAGGGATCCGCGCTTTACATCGAACTTCTAGAAGCGACTACAGGAATGCATGGGGACGCAGTTGAGAATGAGTACGGCCTATCACTCTCAGACAGACGAGCAGAGTGAAAGAACAATTCAGACATTGGAAGATATGCTTAGAGCATGCATTATGGATTTCAAAGGCAATTGGGATGATCACTTACCACTCATGGAATTCGGTTACAATAACAGTTACCACGCTAGTATTGGCATGCTGCCTTACAAATCGTTGTACGGCCGAAAGTGTAGAACTCCACTGTACTGGGATAATATAAGCGAGAGGTAATTGCTAGGTTCAGAACTAGTACAGCAAACAGCAGAGATAGTCAAAGTAACCTGGACAAGACTGATAGCAGCTTAGGATAGGCAGAAGAAATATACCGATCCACACCGTAAGAATGTTGAACTTGAAGCTGGTAGCTTTGTGTTTTTGAAAGTCTCTCCCTGAAAGGGGAAGATCAGATTCGATAAGAAGGGGAAATTGAGCTCGAGGTTCATTGGACCCTTTTGAGGTGCTGCGAAGGATTGAAGAAGTCACATATGAGGTAGCCTTACCTCCGGCGCTAGAGAATGTTCACAACGTCTTCCATGTTTTAGTTTTACGACCCTACAAACCCGATTACAAACATGTGATTGAATATGAACCCCTACAATTTGAGAAAGACTTATCCTATGAAGAAATTCTTGTTCAGATTGTTGACAGGAAAGAGCAAGTTCTTAGAAATAAAGTTATACCTTCTGTTAAGGTAATTTAAAGGAACCACAACGCTGAAGAAGCTACGTGGGAACTCGAAGAGCATATGATGAAGAATTACCCACATTTGTTTGCTTAAATTATGTGTAAGCGATTCTGGGGACATAATCTTTGTAAGGGGGGAGAATGTAACGGGATGAAATTTTTAATTGAACCGTGATTCTGGGAAAAAAATCCTTTTAAGGGGAAAAAGATGTGACGAACGAGATTTTGTAATATGATTTAAATATTTATTGAATTTAAATAAATATTTTTTAATGATTTAATTATTGAGTCAATTAATTATGTGATGAAATTATGGTAGATTAATTTAATTATATGTGTTACATTGATTAAATTAATGTAGAGAATTTTATAATTCAAAGTATGAATTTAATTAAGCTTATTTGATTAAATAAATTATTTAATAAACATAATGTTATTCTAATTAATTAGAGATTTAATGATTTGACATAATTAATAAATAAAAAATTTAATTATGTGATTATGTGATTTAATGTGAAATTATTCTATTTTATTTAATGAATTTAAATAAGATTATTTGATTTATGAAGATATGACATTAAACTATATAATAAGAATGTAATTAGAATAAAAGGGAAAGAAGGAATAGGAGAAGCTAAACATGGCCTTATTGGGAGTTGAACAGTTAACCCATTATGGGATTAACTGACCATTACTACGTTAATTTTATATATATAATTTTACGTATATTGTATTAGACCTTATATCAGTTTTATACAACATATATTATATATCAGATATAGCATATTCATATTTTCAGAGAGAAAAAGAGAGAGTTGAGAGAGAAATTGTGAAGGAATTGGTGAATTGAAGAAGTCTTTATAATCATCCTTGTATCATCTTCACAAACTAGCAAGGGTAATCTCTACTCTTTAGTTTTCAAATTTAGTTTTCAGAATTTTATCATTAACGTGTTTTAGAGTTCTCTGTGAAGAACGATTTTTATGATTAACTTAATATGTGATCATATATGTGTATTATATGTTGATAACATGTTTTATATCATATATTCATGTGTTAGTGTAATCAATTTCATGTAAACATGTTTTAATCAGAGTTTTATGATTTACAGAGCATGAAAAGTATGAAGAACACGTATTTGGCCTTTATGTACAAAATTGTATGCCATGAATTATTTGTTTAACTTAAAATTTACAATAGATTATGATTATACATGTTAAAACAAAGAAAATAAACTTTGAACGGACGGATTCGGAGTTATAACGAATCCGTGACGATGAATTTTGTGTTTTTCTTTAAAACTCTCAAAAACACCAAGAACATTGAATTTATGTGATTTGATTTGAGTAATTACATGATATAAAGTGTTCAAAATATGTTAAAGTCACTATATGATGTTTCTATGAAGTTTATGCTTCATCAGAATCACTGTACTAGTTTGATTTGGATTTATTTGGCCTAAACTGTAAAAAATCGCGAACCAAAAAATGCACTAGCAGGGGGCCCCACCCCAGCGGGTCCTCATAGGTATAAAGCCCTACCCCAGCGAGGGTGGGTGCTGTCTAGGACCTTGCTTGGTGTCCGAGAAAATTTTCGAGACTATTTTGACCTCCTGTAGTAAAATAAGAATAACTTATTCATACGAACTCCGATTAAGGCAATTCATTATAAATATCCACAAAATAAATATTTTTTCCTCATATAAATTAATAATTAATTATTCACAAATAATATTACAGAACTACAATATTGACAACCAGGTCGTTCCCAGGAAAGAGGGGGCCTTCCGATAAGGATTTCTTCTCCTAGACAGAACTTCCTTAGTCATTGTCAATAATGCTATCTAATAATATTATTCAAATAATATAAATTATTGAGTTGATAATGTGACATACTGTGCAGTGACAATTATTGAATCAATAATACAAAATATCAATTGTAGCAATTATTGAATCAATCATATAAAATAGCAACGTAGCAATTATTGAGTCAATAAAATATCAATGTAACAATTATTGAGTCAATAATATAAAATATCAACGTAGCAATTATTGAGTCAATAAAATATTGAACAGTAATTACTGTAACAATAATTGAGTAAGTGCCTTCTCACGTAAGAATCAATAATTCGAAATACTGTGCAATACCGTGTGCTACTGTGCCACACCGCGTATCACTGTATTTTAACCACCGGGTATTTCTACAGTACTAACGGTAACAACTACGCCGTTATTTTATAAAAAGGTTATTTCTGTCGCTTTCTATATCCGACAGTTATTCTGTTGTGGGGCCCACAAATAGCTGCGCCGTTGTACGAATATTCCCCGACAACAAGAATATTCCACGATCAAACGAATATTCTCCGACAACAAGAATATTTTATAACCACTTGCTCATTTTAAAATATTTTCACATTTCACCCATAACTTTTCACATTTATCAAATCAACACCTTACTATTTCCAAATAATATATAAAGAAAATTAAATCTTTATTCATAAAAGTTGGGGTCTTACAACCTCCCCTCCTTATGAAATTTCGTCCTCGAAATTGACGTACGTACCTGGTATGTCGAAAAGGTGAGGATACCTCGCTTTCATTTCCGATTCCAACTCCCAGGTTATTTCCTCAATAGCATGGTTTCTCCACAAAACTTTAACTTGAGGTATAATTTTCGAGCGTAGGACATGCTCCTTCATATCCAAGATCTTGACAGGTACCTCCTCGTACGTTAAATCTTCAGCTATCTCGTCTGGTTCTAACTCAATAATGCGGTTTGGATCTTTCATATATTTACGAAGCACGTATATGTGAAAAACGTTATGAACATGAGACATGCTTGGAGGTAAAACGAGTCTATAGGCCATATTTCCTACTCGGTCAAGGATCTCAAATGGACCAATGAATCATGGATTGAGCTTTCCTCTCTTCCCAAATCTCGTAACTCCTTTCCACGGAGCAACACGTAATAACACGTGGTCCCTAACATTAAATTTCACGTCCTTTCGATGAAGATCTGCATAACTCTTTTGTCGATCTTGTGCGGTTTGTATCCGTTGTCGGATTATTTGGATCTTTTCCGTAGTCATACGTACTAACTCCGGTCCCAACAATGTTGTTTCACCCACCTAGTTCCAACATACTGGAGAACCACACTTTCTCCCATACAACGCTTCGAATGGAGCTACGCCTATACTCGCTTGATAACTGTTATTGTAAGAGAATTCCACCAATGGTAAGTACTTATCCCAACTCCCTTTGAAGTCTAGAACACAAAGTCTCAATAGATCTTCAAGAGTTTGAATAGTTCTTTCCGATTATCCGTCCGTTTGAGGATAATAAGCCGAGCTGAATTGTAAATCCGTGCCCATAGCTTTCTGCAAACTGATCCAAAACCGTGAAGTAAATCTGGGGTCACGATCCGAAACTATGGATACTGCCATGCCATGCAATCTCACAATTTCATTCACGTACATATGAGCAAGATGTTCAAGGGAATAAGTCTCTCGTATCGGCAAGAAATGAGCAGACTTGGTTAATCTATCAACAACAACCCAAATCGCATCTATGCCTTGAGAAACCTTGGGAAGACCCGTAACAAAATCCATCGTAATGTGTTCCCACTTCTATTTTGGAATCTCCAGTGGTTGCAATGGACCCTTCGGTACTTGATGCTCCGCCTTTACACGTTGACAAGTTAAACAACTCGAAATAAACTTCGCGATTTCTCTTTTCATATTGCTCCACCAAAATGTATGTCGAAGCTCACGATACATTTTGGTACTCCCAGGATGGATTGCAAATGGTGTGTTGTGTGCCTCCATCATGATTCTATGCTTCAAGTCAGAATCTTTAGGAACACAAAGTCTGAAGTTGACTCAAAGTATTCCCTCTTCATCGATTCTTTCTTCTGAAATGGCACCTCCTTGCACCTTCTTCTTCATCTTCATCAGCTCCGGATCCGTAGCTTGAGCAGCTTTAACTTTATCAATCAAAGCGGTTCTACGCGTATACTTGACATCATCGCACTCGTTCCCACATATGATCTTCTACTCAACGCGTCAGCTACCACGTTCGCTTTTCCAGGATGGTATTGGATGGTAT
The DNA here is from genome assembly GCA_020205555.1 of Panax stipuleanatus. Taxonomy (NCBI): domain Eukaryota; kingdom Viridiplantae; phylum Streptophyta; class Magnoliopsida; order Apiales; family Araliaceae; genus Panax; species Panax stipuleanatus. The sequence continues at coordinate 133,702,420 of CM035124.1, read as the reverse complement.
GATCGTAATCTTTCAACAGCTCAAGCCAACGTCGTTGCCGCATGTTGAGTTCCTTCTGAGTGAAGAAATATTTAAGGCTCTTATGATCCGTATAAATCTCCACTTTCTCCCCGTACAGATAATGTCTCCAGATCTTAAACGCGAAAACGACAGCTGCCAACTCTAGATCATGAGTAGGATAATTCCTCTTATATTCTTTGAGTTTTCGAGAGGCATAGGCTATGACTTTCCCATGTTGCATGAGAACACATCCTAACCCTTTGCCCGAAGCATCGCTGTAGATAACAAATCCATCCGAACCAGATGGTATTGTCAGAACAGGTGCCGAGATAAGTCTTCTCTTGAGCTCTTGGAAGCCCTTCTCGCATTCCTCGCTCCAAATGAATTTTGTATCTTTCCGGGTCAACTGAGTTAATGGAGTAGCAATTCGAGAAAATCCCTCTACGAACCTCCGATAATAACCAGCTAAGCCCAAAAAGCTTCGTACTTCGGTCACCGACTTAGGTTGCTCCCAACTTTGTACTGCTTCAATCTTTGTCGGGTCAACAGATACTCCACGTTTCGATACCACGTGCCCAAGAAATGCTACTTCCTCAAGCCAAAACTCGCATTTCTTCAGCTTGGCATATAGCTTGTTCTCACGAAGCTTTTGAAGTACCAGCTTCAAGTGGTGCTCATGATCTTCACTGCTTTTAGAATAAATGAGGATGTCATCAATAAAGACAACAATAAATTGATCCAAATACTCCTTGAATACACGGTTCATTATATCCATGAAAGCAGCAGGAGCATTAGTCAATCCAAAAGACATGACTAAGAACTCATAATGCCCGTACCGAGTTCTGAAGGTAGTCTTCGGAATATCCTCAGTTTTAATCTTCAGCTGATGATATCCAGAACGAAGATCGATCTTTAAAAAGGATTGTGCTCCTTGCAACTGGTCGAACAGGTCATCAATACGAAGTAGCGGATACCTATTCTTGATGGTGACATGGTTCAACTTCTGATAGTCAATACAAAGTCGCATACTCCCGTCTTTCTTCTTTACGAATAAAACAGGAGCACCCCAAGGAGACGTACTAGGACGAATAAAATCGATGTCTAACAATTCCTGTAATTGGACCTTTAACTCCTGAAGTTCAATAGGAGCCATTCGATATGGGGTTTTAGAAATGGGTTTTGTACCGGGTTCAAGTTCAATAAAGAATTCAACTTCACGTTCTGGGGGGAGACCGGGAAGTTCTTTGGGAAATACATCAGGAAACTCCTTAACAACGGAAATATCATTCAAACCTAATGTATTCTGGTTTAGATCAGTGACATGAGCTAAGAAAGCTTGACATCTATTTTTTAACAAACGAATAGCTTTATGACTTGAAATGATATTGACTGATTTTAGTGGTTTGGTGGTTTGGATTCGCACAACAGGTTGATTAGGAATATGAAAACTAACAACCTTATGAAAACAATCAATTCTGGCATGGTAAGTGGTTAACCAGTCAATTCCTAAAATCACGTCAAATGCAAGTATTTTCAAAGATATAAGATCAACAGGTAAGGTAAGGGTACCAATCTGAATCAAGCAAGATTTGTAAACTGTAGATGAAACGAAGGTTTCTCCTAACGGAGTTTCAACAGATAAGTCAAAGTCTAATTTATCAGAAGTCAAGTTCAAACGTTGAGCACAAGCAGGCGAAATAAAGGAATGGGTAGCACCGGTGTCTAACAAGGTGTAAACTTCGCAAGAGTTTATGATTAGCTTACCCGTAATCACCTCGTGTGGGTTTCTCGCATTTTTGACTGTCACGACAAACGCTCTTCCAGGAATCACCGACTTTGACTTGTCCGAAACCGCCTTTGGAATCACCACCCCCACTAGATTTGGTTTCGCAACAGGACAATCTCGAGCTATATGTCCTTCTTTTCCACAGTTATAGCATGCTTTGAATTGTTGTGGGCAGTTTGGGCTGATGTGTCCCTCTTTTCCACATTTATAGCATACGACCGGTGGTCGTTCTCCTCCCCTAATAATAGTTGATGCTGGTGCTGATGTTGACATTTTCACGTTCTTATTATTATACCTTCTCTTTTTAAAATCTCCTCCCTATTCGCTTTTTCTACTATCGTGGCCACGATTACCACCGGAGTGGTTACCGCTTCTGTTATACTTTCCTCCTTGCTGGTTGTCATTGCTCCGATGACTACTGCCACCGGTACGACCTTGGTTGTGGTCCCTCGGTTGAATATAATCATTATCTCGTTCTAACAACTGGGCCCTGTTCACTACATTCGAATATAGAGAAAATTTATGAGAAATGAGGTATTGATGTATTTCGGGTTTCAAACCTCTTAGAAACATCTGCGTCATACGTTCCTCATTCTCCACCAAATGAGGTGCAAACCTGGACAGCTCTGCGAACTTAGCCTCGTACTGGGATACCGTCATGTTGTTTTGCTCGAGTCTGATAAACTCTACCTCCTTCATATGACGAATACTTTCAGGAAAGTACTTGTCATTGAACAGTTTCTGGAACGCTTCCCAAGACATCTTGAGTGCGGCAGACTGGGTACGCTTCACAGACTCCCACCAGTAATCTGCTTCTCCACGGAACATAAACGTGGCAAATGGAACCTTCTGTTCCTCCGTGCATCGCAAGACATCAAATATCTTGGTAATTTATTTAACCCACGTCTCTGCCTTGATCGGATCCGGCTTCCCCAAAAACTCTGGTGGTCCCAATTCTTTGAACTGCTTGGCGGTGACAATTTGCGTGTTGTTATTATCTCCACCTGTATTTTGCACACGAGTTTCCCTCGCCTGGTTTTGCAAGAACTGCAAAAAACTTCTAAACATCTCATCGTTTATCGTCTGACCAGCGTTGTTTTCAGGATGAACATTGCCTTCTTGTTGCACGTTCTCCTGGTTAGTGATTAAAGGTGTCTCCACGGTCTCATTCACTTCGTTGTTAACATTCTCAGCTGCCATTCTCAAATACTGCAATAAAACAAGGGTTAATTAAACAAATAACATATCACATATTAATCCTATGCTCCGACTGACCAATCAAATACCACATAAGCTTAGGTAGGACATACTAGTGAAGGATTTACTCGTCTCTCCCCTCCTAGTTCTATTCCCCGATCTCCGCCAGAGATCATATGCCTAAGCTTTGATACCAACTATGACGCCCCCAGAATAGGTCCAGTCAACCCAACCCATTTTGAGTCGCCAAATACATGGTACAGAATTCAAATATAAACTTTATATCACACGGTCATGCAAAATACGACCACACAACTGTGAGTGTCAATACAAATCGTATATAATACAAAATATTAACATTCAAATTCATTCTTTATTTATTACAATTATTATCCCACTATTTTACAAAAATAACGAGGACTACTACTGCTCTAACTTGGACCATCACTCTGTCCCCCGACTAGTTCCCGCAACGTTCTCATTTCCTGAAGAGGACAATAGATGAAAAGGGTGAGCTCAACTAGCCCAGTAAAGAATATTATGACTAAGATAATGAAAAATAAATCATCGTTAGCCTTCAATAAATCAGATAAAATATTATTGACAACAAGTTTTAGATCAATATTCGCAGCGAAAATAACCGTTCATCATCAATATTTTATTCCTGTAACATCAATCAATATACATCTCAAATCAAATATTCATCTTTGCACTACAGGCCAAAGATATTCATTTGTATCATCAGTGGTCATGTTCATCTCAACACCTGTCATCTTTGCACTACGGCCAAAGATATTCATCAGGTAATCATTCATCTTTGCTCTACAGGCCAAAGATATTCAGTTATATCACCACTTAGGACTGAGGATGATGAAAAATAATATAAATAACGAATCCAGTAAAATAGAGGATAAGATTAAGGATTCGTATTTTAGTTTATTCAAGTTCAAGAATATTCCATAATAATACTTTGAGGAGCAAAATTCAAGAATAAAGCTCAAAACTTAGATCAAATCAAAGATAGTAACTATAACAGACAATTTGGACAAATAGAAGAAAATTTAGTTTTTTCGTGAATAGTGTCGTATACTTGAATAGTGCCGTATACGTGAATAGTAACCCCGACGGAAAAAGTAAGAATTTCCTAATAAAATCCATGCCAATATTTTGGTATAATGATATTGAAAAGAATAACATCATTTACGAAAGAAAATAACATCCCTTACCTCAAAAGAATAGTACTTCTGACTGGTATATCGGATATAAGGCTGAAGAAAACTTGCACTGGTTAGTAACACTCAAAGTATCTAAATACTCACAAAAATACGCTCGATATTATAGATAGAGAAAACTTTTGATTCTGGTGTGATTTTCAATTCTAACCTAAGCACCCTATTTATAGGAAAATGTCAGGACACCAATATTGACTTTTGTGACAGGCGGCTTCCTAGCACACCCCGTGAGGAAAAAATATTCAACATTTACAAGCCAACAAAAGTGGGGCCCACCCATATAAAAAATATTTATTTTTTGAAACTTCAATAATTCATAATAAATAGCCCCTTTGTCAGAAAAATACAAATTCGATGCCATTCTATAGGAAATTTAAGTCTCTACAACTATGTAGAAGGAAGTTTTTCCAAATTCCAAACATAAATTATCCGAAATCCATAAACGGATGATTTTCCACACTAAAATACTGATAAAAACACATCAGCACTAATTCCTTCTCTTATATTCACAAAATAAATATTTTCTTATCATATAAATCAATAATTAATTATTCACAAATAATATTACAGAACTACAATATTGACAACCAGGTCGTTCCCAGGAAAGAGGGGGCCTTCCGATAAGGATTTCTCCTTACTGGCGCGGAATTAAATAACCCATCCTAGACAGAACTTCCTTAGTCATTGTCAATAATGCTATCTAATAATATTATTCAAATAATATGAATTATTGAGTTGATAATGTGAAATACTGTGCAGTGACAATTATTGAATCAATAATACAAAATATCAACTGTAGCAATTATTGAATCAATCATATAAAATATCAACGTAGCAATTATTCAGTCAATAAAATATCAATGTAACAATTATTGAGTCAATAATATAAAATATCAACGTAGCAATTATTGAGTCAATAAAATATTGAACAGTAATTATTGTAACAATAATTGAGTAAGTGTCTTCTCACGTAAGAATCAATAATTTGAAATACTATGCAATATCGTGTGCTACTGTGCCACACCGCGTATCACTGTATTTTAACCACCGGGTATTTCAACAGTACTAACAGTAACAACTACGCCGTTATTTTATAAAAAGATTATTTCTGTCGCTTTCTATATCCGACAATTATTCCGTTGTGGGTCCCACAAATAGCTGCGCCGTCGTATGAATATTCCCCGACAACAACCACGACCAAACGAATATTCTCCGACAACAAGAATATTTTATAACCACTTGCTCATTTTAAAATATTTGCACATTTCACCCATAACTTTTCACATTTATCAAATCAACACCTTAATATTTCGAAATAATATATAAAGAAAATTAAATCTTTATTCATAAAAGTTAGGGTCTTACAAGATATCTGAAGGAACCGAACCGAGATTCAAGATAGATAGTGAGGGACTGCTGAGATTTAAGAGCAGAGTTTGGATACCGCCAGTGCCAGAGATTAAGGAAGACATTTTGAGCGAGGCTCATAGCTCACGGTATTCGATTCACCCCGGTAGTACCAAGATGTACCTGGATCTTTGACAGCATTTCTGGTGGCCAAATTTGAAATGAGATGTCGTAGAGTGTCTTGTAAAGTGTCTAACATGTCAGAAAGTGAAAGCAGAACATCAGAGGCCGAGTGGGTTGCTACAACCTGTAGAGATCCCAGAATGGAAATGGAAACATATTACGATGGATTTTGTGGCTGGCCTTCCGACAACTCAGAAAGGCTACGACGCAGTATGGGTTATGGTTGACCGTTGACGAAATCAGCACACTTCCTTTCGATTAGAATTAGATTCAACTTAGACTAGTTGGCAAGGTTATATGTGAAGGAGATTGTTTTGAGGCACGGAGTTCTAGTATCAATTGTTTCCGATAGGGATCCGCGCTTTACATCGAACTTCTGGAAGCAACTACAAGAATGCATGGGGACGCAGTTGAGAATGAGTACGGCCTATCACTCTCAGACAGACGAGCAGAGTGAAAGAACAATTCAGACATTGGAAGATATGCTTAGAGCATTCATTATGGATTTCAAAGGCAATTGGGATGATCACTTACCACTCATGGAATTCGGTTAAAATAACAGTTACCAAGCTAGTATTGGCATGCTGCCTTACAAATCGTTGTACGGCCGAAAGTGTAGAACTCCACTGTACTGGGATAATATAAGCGAGAGGCAATTGCTAGGTTCAGAACTAGTACAGCAAACAGCAGAGATAGTCAAAGTAACCTGGACAAGACTGATAGCAGCTTAGGATAGGCAGAAGAAATATACCGATCCACACCGTAAGAACGCTGAACTTGAAGCGGGTAGCTTTGTGTTTTTGAAAGTCTCTCCCTGAAAGGGGAAGATCAAATTCGATAAGAAGGGGAAATTGAGCTCGAGGTTCATTGGACCCCTTTGAGGTGCTGCGAAGGATTGAAGAAGTCACATATCAGGTAGCCTTACCTCCGGCACTAGAGAATGTCCACAACGTCTTCCATGTTTTAGTTTTACGACCCTACAAACCCGATTACAAACATGTGATTGAATATGAACCCCTACAATTTGAGAAAGACTTATCCTATGAAGAAATTCTTGTTCAGATTGTTGACAGGAAAGAGCAAGTTCTTAGAAATAAAGTTATACCTTCTGTTAAGGTAATTTAAAGGAACCACAACGCTGAAGAAGCTACGTGGGAACTCGAAGAGCATATGATGAAGAATTACCCACATTTGTTTGCTTAAATTATGTGTAAGCGATTCTGGGGACATAATCTTTGTAAGGGGGGAGAATGTAACGGGACGGAATTTTTAATTGAACCGTGATTCTGGAAAAAAAATCCTTTTAAGGGGGAAAAGATGTGACAAACGAGATTTTGTAATATGATTTAAATATTTATTGAATTTAAATAAATATTTTTTAATGATTTAATTATTGAGTCAATTAATTATGTGATGGAATTATGGTAGATTAATTTAATTATATGTGTTACATTGATTAAATTAATGTAGAGAATTTTATAATTCAAAGTATGAATTTAATTAAGCTTATTTGATTAAATAAATTATTTAATAAACATAATGTTATTCTAATTAATTAGAGATTTAATGATTTAATATAATTAATAAATAAGAATTTTAATTATGTGATTATGTGATTTAATATGAAATTATTCTATTTTATTTAATGGATTTAAATAAGATTATTTGATTTATGAAGATATAAGATTAAACTATATAATAAGAATGTAATTAGAATAAAAGGGAAAGAAGGAATAGGAGAAGCTAAACATGGCCTTATTGGGAGTTGAACAGTTAACCCATTATGGGATTAACTTGTAAGACCCCAACTTTTATGAATAATGATTTAATTTTCTTTATATTATTTTGAAATAGTAAGGTGTTGATTGATAAATGTGAAAGTTATGGGTGAAATGTGCAAATATTTTTAAAATGAGCAAGTGGTTATAAAATATTCTTGTTGTCGGGGAATATTCGTTTGGTCGTGGAATATTCTTATTGTCGGGGAATATTCGTACGACGGCGCAGCTATTTGTGGGCCCCCCAACGGAATAACTGTCGGATATAGAAAGCGACAGAAATAACCTTTTTACAAAATAACGGCGTAGTTGTTACCGTTAGTACTGTTGAAATACCCGGTCGTTAAAATACAGTGATACGCGGTGTTTCACAGTAGCACACGGTATTGCACAGTATTTCGAATTATTGAGTCTTACGTGAGAAGGAACTTATTCAATTATTGTTACAGTAATTACTGTTCAATATTTTATATTATTGACTCAATAATTGCTACGTTGATATTTTATTGACTCAATAATTGCTACGTTGTCATTTTATATGATTGATTCAATAATGGCTACAGTTGATATTTTGTATTATTGATTCAATAATTGTCATTGCACAGTATTTCACATTATCAACTCAATAATTCATATTATTTGAATAATATTATTAGATAGCATTATTGACAATGTCTAAGGAAGTTCTGTCTATGAGGGGTTATTTAATTGCGCGCCAGTAAGGAGAAGTCCTTATCGGAAGGCCCCCCTCTTTCATGGGAATGACCTGGTTGTCGATATTGTAGTTCTGTAATATTATTTGTGAATAATTAATTATTGATTTATTTGATAAGGAAATATTTGTTTTGTGGATATAAAGAAGGAATTAGCGCTGATGTGTTTTTATCAGTATTTTGGTGTGAGAAATCATCTGTTTATGAATTTTGGATAATTTATGTTTGGAATTTGGAAAAACTTCCTTCTACAAAGTTGTAGAGAATTAAATTTTCTATAGAAGGACATAGAATTCGTATTTTTCTGACAAAGGGGCTATTTATTATGAATTATTGAAGTTTCGGAAAATAAATATTTTTTTAATTGGTGGGCCCCAATTTTGTTGAAAAATTTTTAAATTTTTTTAAAAATATATTATTTTATTAATTTAGTCTCCTTTGGCATCCTAAGCTTTTCCTATAAATAGGGTGCTTAGGTTAGAATTGAAAATCACACCAGAATCAGAAGTTTTCTCTCTCTATAATATCGAGCGTATTTTTGTGAGTATTTCAATACTTTGAGTATTAGTATTCAGCGCAAGTTTCCTTCGGTATTATATCCGATATTCCAGTCAGAGGTACTATCTTTTCGAGGTAAGGGATGTTATTTCTTTCATAAATGATGTTATTCTTTTCAATATCATTATACCAAAATATTGGCATGGATTTTATTATGAAATTCTTACTTTTTCCGTCGGGGTTACTATTCACGTATACGGCACTATTCACGGAAAAATTAAATTTTCTTCTATATGTCCAAATTACTTGTCAAAGTTCTTATCTTTGATTGAATCTAAGTTTTGAGCTTATTTCTTGAATTTTGCTCCACAAAGTATTATTATGGAATATTCTTGAACTTTGATAAACTAAAATACGAATCCTTAATATTCCTTTATTTCACTGGATTCGTTATTTATATGATTTTTCATCATCCTCAGTTCTAAGTGGTGATATAACTGAATATCTTTGGCCTGTAGAGCAAAGATGAATGATTACCTGATGAATATCTTTGGCCGTAGTGCAAAGATGACAGGTGTTGAGATGAACATGACCACTGATGATACAAATGAATATCTTTGGCCTGTAGTGCAAAGATGAATATTGATTCGAGATGTATATTGATGGATGTTACAGGGATAAAATATTGATGATGGACTTTTAAATCATAGAAGATAGTAGACTTCATTCTCTGCTTAACTCTTCTAATAAATGGTTATTTTCGCTGCGAATATTGATCTAAAGTTAGTTATCCATTATATTTTATCTGATTTGTTGAAGACTAACGATAATTTATTTTCCATTATCTTAGTCATAATATTCTTTACTGAGCTAGTTGAGCTCACCCTTTTCATCTGTTGTCCTCTTCAGGAAATGAGAATGTCGTGGGAACTAGTCGGGGGACAGAGTGATGGTCCGAGTTAGAGCAGTAGTAGTCCTCACTATTTCTGATAAATAGTGTGATAATAATTGTAATGAGGACTTAGTTTGAATCTTAATATTTTCTACATATTTGTATTGACACTCACAGTTGTGTGGTCGTATTTTGCACTACCGTATGATATAAAGGTTGTATTTGAATTCTGTACCATGTATTTGGCGACTCAGAATGGGTTGGGTTGACTGGACCTATTCTGGGGGCGTCACAGTTGGTATCAGAGCTTAGGGATATGATCTCTGGCGGAGATCGGGGAATAAAACTAGGAGGGAAGAGACGAGTAAATCCTTCACTAGTATGTCCTACCTAAGTTTATGTGGTATTTAATTGGTCAGTCGGAGCATAGGGTTAATATGTGATATGTTGATTTGTTTAATTAACCCTTGTTTTATGGCAGTATTTAAGAATGGCAGCTGAGAACGTTAACAACGAAGTGAATGAGACTGTGGAGACACCTTTAATCGTTAACCAGGAGAACGTGCAACAAGAAGGCAATGTTCATCCTGAAAACAACGCTGGTCAGACGATAAACGATGAGATGTTTAGAAGTTTTTTGCAGTTCATGCAAAATCAGACGAGGGAGACTCGTGTGCCACATACAGGTGGAGATAATAACAACACGCGAGTTGTCACTGCCAAGCAGTTCAAAGAATTGGGACCACCAGAGTTTCTGGGAAAGCCAGATCCGATCAAGGCGGAGACGTGGATTAAATAAATTACCAAGATATTTGATGTCTTGGAATGTACGGAGGAACAGAAGGTTCCATTCGCCACGTTTATGTTCCGTGGAGAGGCAGATTACTGGTGGGATCCCGTGAAGCGTACCCAGCCTGCCGCACTTAAGATGTCTTGGGAAACGTTTCAGAAACTGTTCAATGACAAGTACTTTCCTGAAAGTATTTGTCATATGAAGGAGGTAGAGTTTATCAGACTCGAGCAAAATAACATGACGGTATCCCAGCACGAGGCTAAGTTCGCGGAGCTGTCCAGGTTTGCACCTCATTTGGTGGAGAATGAGGAACATATGACGCGGATGTTTCTAAGAGGTTTGAAACCCAAAATACGTCAATACCTCATTTCTCATAAATTTTCTTTATATTCGGATGTAGTGAACAGGGCCCAGTTGTTAGAACGAGATAATGACCACAACCAAGGTCGTACCGGTGGCAGCAGTCATCGGAGCAATGACAACCAGCGAGGAGGAAAGTATGACAGAAACGGTAACCACTCCGGTGGTAATCGTGGCCATGATAGTAGAAGAAGCGAATCGGGAGGAGATTTCAAAAAGAGAAGGTATAACAATGAGAACGCGAAGATGTCAACATCAGCACCAGCATCAACTGTTTCGAGGGGAGGAGAACGACCACCGGTCGTATGCTATAAGTGCGGGAAAGAGGGACACATCAGCCCAAACTGTCCACAACAATTCAAAGCATGTTATAACTGTGGAAAGGAAGGACATATAGCTCGATATTGTCATGTTACGAAACCAAGTTCAGCGGGGGTGGTGATTCCAATGGCGGTTGCAGACAAGTCAAAGTCGGTGATTCCTGGAAGAGCGTTTGTCGTGACAACCCAAAACTCGAGGAATCCACACGAGGTGATTACGGGTAAGCTGATCATAAACTCTTGCGAAGTTTACACCTTGTTATATACCGGTGCTACCCATTCTTTTATTTCACCTGCTTGTGCTCAACGTTTGAACTTGACTTCTGATAAATTAGACTTTGACTTATTTGTTGAAACTCCATTGGGAGAAACCTTTGTTACATCCACAGTTTACAAATCTTGCTTGATTCAGATTGGTACCCTTACCTTACCTGTTGATCTTATATCTTTGAAAATACTTGCATTTGACGTGATTTTAAGAATTGACTGGTTAACCACTTACCATGCCAGAATTGATTATTTTCGTAAGGTTGTTAGTTTTCATATTCCTAATCAACCTGTTGTACGAATCCAAATCACCAAACCACTAAAATCAGTCAATATCATTTCAAGTCATAAAGCTATTCGTTTATTGAAAAACGAATGTCAAGCTTTCTTAGCTCATGTCACTGATCTAAACCAGAATACATCAGATTTGAATTATATTTCCGTTGTTAATGAGTTTCCTGATGTATTTCCCGAAGAACTTCCCGGTCTACCCCCAGAACGTGAAGTTGAATTCTTTATTGACCTTGAGCCCGGTACAAAGCCCATTTCTAAAACCCCATATAGAATGGCTCCTATTGAACTTCAAGAGTTAAAGGTCCAATTACAAGAGTTGTTAGACATCGGTTTTATTCGTCCTAGTACGTCTCCTTGGGGTGCTCCTATTTTATTCGTAAAGAAGAAAGACGGGAGTATGCGACTTTGTATTGACTATCGGGAGTTGAACCATGTCACCATCAAGAATAGGTATCCGTTACCTCGTATTGATGACCTGTTCGACCAGTTGCAAGGAGCACAATTCTTTTCAAAGATCGATCTTCGTTCTGGATATCATCAGCTGAAGATTAAAACCGAGGATATTCCGAAGACTGCTTTTAGAACTCGGTACGGGCATTACGAGTTCTTAGTCATGTCTTTTAGATTGACTAATGCTCCTGCTGCTTTCATGGATATGATGAACCGTGTATTTAAGGAGTATTTGGATCAATTCGTTGTTGTCTTTATTGATGACATCCTCATTTATTCTAAAAGCCGTGAAGATCATGAACACCATTTGAAGTTGGTACTTCAAAAGCTTCGTGAGAACAAGCTATACGCCAAGTTAAAGAAATGCGAGTTATGGCTTGAGGAAGTAGCATTCCTTGGGCACGTGGTATCGAAACGTGGAGTATCTGTTGACCCGGCGAAGATTGAAGCAATACAAAGCTGGGAGCAACCTAAGTCGGTGACCGAAGTACGAAGCTTTTTGGGCTTAGTTGGTTACTATCGGAGGTTCGTAGAGGGATTTTCTCGAATCGCTACTCCATTAACTCAGTTGACTCGGAAAGATACGAAATTCGTTTGGAGAGAGGAATGCGAGAAGAGCTTCCAAGAGCTCAAGAGGAGACTTATTTCGGCACCTATTCTGACAATACCATCTGGTTCGGATGGATTTGTTATTTACAGCGATGCTTCGGGCAAAGGGTTAGGATGTGTTCTCATGCAACATGGGAAAGTCATAGCCTATGCCTCGCGACAACTCAAAGAATATGAGAGGAATTATCCTACTCATGATCTAGAGTTGGCAGCAGTCGTTTTCGCGTTGAAGATCTGGAGACACTACCTGTACGGGGAGAAAGTGGAGATTTATACGGATCATGAGAGCCTTAAATATTTCTTCACTCAGAAAGAACTCAACATGCGGCAACGACGTTGGCTTGAGCTGTTGAAAGATTCCGATCATACCATCCAATACCATCCTGGAAAAGCGAACGTGGTAGCTGACGCGTTGAGTAGAAGATCATATGTGGGAACGAGTGCGATGATATCAAGTATACGCGTAGAACCAGCTTTGATTGATAAAGTTAAAGCTGCTCAAGCTACGGATGCGGAGCTGATGAAGATGAAGAAGAAGGTGCAATTCCAGAAGCAAGAATCGATGAAGATGGAATACTTCGAGTCAACTCCAAACTTTGTGTTCCTAACGATTCCGACTTGAAGTATAAAATCATGATGGAGGCACACAACACACCGTTTGCGATCCATCCTGGGAGTACTAAAATGTATCGTGATCTTCGACATACATTTTGGTGGAGCAATATGAAGAGAGAGATCGCGGAGTTTATCTCGAAATGTTTAACTTGTCAACGTGTAAAGGCGGAGCATCAAGTGCCGAAGGTTCCATTGCAACCACTGGAGATTCCGAAATGGAAGTGGGAACACATTACGATGGATTTCGTTACGGGTCTTCCCAAGGTTTCTCAAGGCTTAGATGCGATTTGGGTTATTGTTGATAGATTAACCAAGTCTGCTCATTTCTTGCCGATACAAGAGACTTATTCCCCTTGAACGTCTTGCTCATATGTACGTGAATGAGATTGTGAGATTGCATGGCATGCCAGTATCCATAGTTTCAGATCGTGATCCCAGATTTACTTCACGATTTTGGATCAGTTTGCAGAAAGCTATGGGCACGGATTTACGATTCAGTTCGGCTTATCATCCTCAAACAGACGGACAATCGGAAAGGACTATTCAAACTCTTGAAGATCTATTGAGACTTTGTGTTCTAGATTTCAAAGGGAGTTGGGATAAGTATTTACCATTGGTGGAATTCTCCTACAACAACAGTTATCAGGCAAGTATAGGCGTGGCTCCATTCGAGGCATTGTATGGGAGAAACTGTCGCTCTCCAGTATGTTGGAACGAGGTGGGTGAAATGACATTGTTGGGACCGGAGTTGGTACGTATGACTACAGAAAAGATCCAAATAATCCGACAACGTATACAAATAGCACAAGATCGACAAAAGAGTTATGCGGATCTTCATCGAAAGGACGTGGAATTTAATATTGGGGACCATGTGTTATTACGTGTTGCTCCATGGAAGGGAGTTACGAGATTTGGTAAGAGAGGAAAGCCCAATCCACGATTCATTGGTCCATTTGAGATTCTTGACCGAATAGGAAATGTGGCTTATAGACTCGCTTTACCTCCAAGCATGTCTCGTGTTCATAACGTGTTTCACATATCCGTGTTACGTAAATATGTGAAGGATCCAAACCGCATTATTGAGTTAGAACTAGACGAGATAGCTGAAGATTTAACGTACGAGGAGGTACCTGTCAAAATCTTGGATAGGAAGGAGCATATTCTACGCTCGAAAATTATACCTCAAGTTAAAGTTTTGTGGAGAAACCATGCAATTGAGAAAATGACGTGGGAATTGGAATCGGAAATAAAAGCGAGGTATCCTCACCTTTTCGACATACCAGGTACGTACGTCAATTTCGAGGACGAAATTTCATAAGGAGGGGAGGTTGTAAGACCCCAACTTTTATGAATAAAGATTTAATTTTCTTTATATTATTTTGAAATAGTAAGGTGTTGATTAATAAATGTGAAAGTTATGGGTGAAATGTGCAAATATTTTTAAAATGAGCAAGTGGTTATAAAATATTCTTGTTGTCGGGGAATATTCGTTTGGTCGTGGAATATTCTTGTTGTCGGGGAATATTCGTACGATGGCGCAGCTATTTGTGGGCCCCCACAACGGAATAACTGTCGGATATAGAAAGCGACAAAAATAACCTTTTTACAAAATAACGGCGTAGTTGTTACCGTTAGTACTGTTGAAATACCCGGTGGTTAAAATACAGTGATACGCGGTGTTTCATAGTAGCACACGGTATTGCACAGTATTTCGAATTATTGAGTCTTACGTGAGAAGGAACTTATTCAATTATAGTTACAGTAATTACTGTTCAATATTTTATATTATTGACTCAATAATTGCTACGTTGATATTTTATTGACTCAATAATTGCTACGTTGTCATTTTATATGATTGATTCAATAATGGCTACAGTTGATATTTTGTATTATTGATTCAATAATTGTCATTGCACAGTATTTCACATTATCAACTCAATAATTCATATTATTTGAATAATATTATTAGATAGCATTATTGACAATGTCTAAGGAAGTTCTATCTAGGAGGGGTTATTTAATTGCGCGCTAGTAAGGAAAAGTCCTTATCGGAAGGCCCCCTCTTTCCTGGGAACGACCAGGTTGTCAATATTGTAGTTCTGTAATATTATTTGTGAATAATTAATTATTGATTTATATGATAAGAAAATATTTATTTTGTGGATATAAAGAAGGAATTAGCGCTGATGTGTTTTTATCAGTATTTTGGTGTGAGAAATCATCTGTTTATGAATTTTGGATAATTTATGTTTGGAATTTGGAAAAATTTCCTTCTACAAAGTTGTAGAGAATTAAATTTCCTATAGAAGAACATAGAATTTGTATTTTTCTGACAAATGGGCTATTTATTATGAATTATTAAAGTTTCAGAAAATAAATATTTTTTTAATGGGTGGGCCCCACTTTTGTTGAAAAATTTTTAGCCGCCAGGCGGCGGAATTTTTTTAAAAATATATTATTTTATTAATTTAGTCTCCTTTGGCATCCTAAGCTTTTTTCCTATAAATAGGGTGCTTAGGTTAGAATTGAAAATCACACCAGAATCAGAAGTTTTCTCTCTATATAATATCGAGCGTATTTTTGTGAGTATTTCAATACTTTGAGTATTAGTATTCAGCGCAAGTTTCCTTCGGTATTATATCCGATATTCCAGTCAGAGGTACTATCTTTTTGAGGTAAGGGATGTTATTTCTTTCATAAATGATGTTATTCTTTTCAATATCATTATACCAAAATATTGGCATGGATTTTATTATGAAATTCTTACTTTTTCCGTCGGGGTTACTATTCACGTATACGGCACTATTCACGAAAAAATTAAATTTTCTTCTATATGTCCAAATTACTTGTCAAAGTTCTTATCTTTGATTGAATCTAAGTTTTGAGCTTATTTCTTGAATTTTGCTCCACAAAGTATTATTATGGAATATTATTGAACTTTGATAAACTAAAATACGAATCCTTAATATTCCTTTATTTCACTGGATTCGTTATTTATATGATTTTTTATCATCCTCAGTTCTAAGTGGTGATATAACTGAATATCTTTGGCCTGTAGAGCAAAGATGAATGATTACCTGATGAATATCTTTGGCCGTAGTGCAAAGATGACAGGTGTTGAGATGAACATGACCACTGATGATACAAATGAATATCTTTGGCCTGTAGTGCAAAGATGAATATTGATTCGAGATGTATATTGATGGATGTTACAGGGATAAAATATTGATGATGGACTTTTAAATCATAGAAGATAGTAGACTTCATTCTCTGCTTAACTCTTCTAATAAATGGTTATTTTCGCTGCGAATATTGATCTAAAGTTGGTTGTCCATTATATTTTATCTGATTTGTTGAAGACTAACGATAATTTATTTTCCATTATCTTAGTCATAATATTCTTTACTGAGCTAGTTGAGCTCACCCTTTTCATCTGTTGTCCTCTTCAGGAAATGAGAATGTCGCGGGAACTAGTCGGGGGACAGAGTGATGGTCTGAGTTAGAGTAGTAGTAGTCCTCACTATTTCTGATAAATAGTGTGATAATAATTGTAATGAGGACTTAGTTTGAATCTTAATATTTTCTACATATTTGTATTGACACTCACAGTTGTGTGGTCGTATTTTGCACGACCGTATGATATAAAGGTTGTATTTGAATTCTGTACCATGTATTTGGCGACTCAGAATGGGTTGGGTTGACTGGACCTATTCTATGGGCGTCACATAACTGACCATTACTACGTTAGTTTTATATATATAATTTTACGTATATTGTATTAGACCTTATATCAGTTTTATACAACATCTATCATATATCAGATATAGTATATTCATATTTTCAGAGAGAAAAAGAGAGAGTTGAGAGAGAAATTGTGAAGGAATTGGTGAATTGAAGAAGTCTTTATAATCATCCTTGTATCATCTTCACAAACTAGCAAGGGTAATCTCTACCCTTTAGTTTTCAAATTTAGTTTCAGAATTTTATCATTAACGTGTTTTAGAGTTCTCTGTGAAGAACGATTTTTATGATTAACTTAATATATGATCATATATGTGTATTATATGTTGATAACATGTTTTATATCATATATTCATGTGTTAGTGTAATCAATTTCATGTAAACATGTTTTAATCAGAGTTTTATGATTTACAGAGTATGAAAAGTATGAAGAACACGTATTTGGCCTTTATGTACAAAATTGTATGCCATGAATTATTTGTTTAACTTAAAATTTACAATAGATTATGATTATACATGTTAAAACAAAGAAAATAAACTTTGAACGGACGGATTCGGAGTTATAACGAATCCGTGACGATGAATTTTGTGTTTTTCTTTAAAACTCTCAAAAACACCAAGAACATTGAATTTATGTGATTTGATTTGAGTAATTACATGATATAAAGTGTTCAAAATATGTTAAAATCACTATATAATGTTTCTATGAAGTTTATGCTTCATCAGAATCACTGTACTAGTTTGATTTGGATTTATTTGGCCTAAACTGTCAAAAATCGGGAACCAAAAAATGCACTAGCAGGGGGCCCCACCCCAGCGGGTCCTCATAGGCATAAAGCCCTGCCCCAGCGAGGGTGGGTGCTGTCCAGGACCTTGCTTGATGTCCGAGAAAATTTTCGAGACTGTTTTGACCTCCTGTAGTAAAATAAGCATAACTTATTCATACGAACTACGATTAAGGCAATTCATGATGATTCGGAAAGATAACGAGTAGACCTACAATTTTCATTTTTTTAAGTTTTTCGATTTGAATTCGTTAGCTGGGGTCAAAATGGCCATCTTTGTGACTGATGCATATTCGGAGGCAATCGGAGGGCGTCAGACATGCCCGTACGCAAGTGTAGTGTTGTTGGCGATTAAAGATGTTGTTATAAGTTATTAAACATGAATATTATGAAATAGAATGATTTTTAACATTAATCAATGATGTTTTAGACAAATTACATGAGCATGTTAAGCGTACGCAAGAGGGATGAGTCGGGCGTGTGACGAATGAACGTCAAAACGTTGTGCCAAGTGTAATACTATGCTATAACATACTTGAGGACTTGATGAACATGTAATGCTATTCTATAACGTGTTATTAACACATATTATATGATTTGAAGTTCATGTTAATAAACTAAGTGTGAACTTGAATATTGTGATTGTAAAACTTGATTATGATTGTTTGAAGGATTATACCTATATGATACTCATATTGTGAATTCTTGTGGTTAGTTAATAAGTTAACACTAGGAACCAAGTTGTAAGTTGGCTTAAATGAAAAGTTCAATAATTGAACATAGAAGTTATGAAACTAATCGACATCGTATGCAAAATGTAATGTGTAGGACGTTGAGGAATTGAATTGTAACTATATTTGTAGCTTGCGCACGAGGCAAGTTTCCTTACCCTAACTCGTTTACGATTATGCAAGTTTTCTTATTCATACTCTTGAAATTGAGCAAGCTTTCTAACTCCAAAGTTATTCGTTAAGCAAGTTCTATACTTATGATTCTATATCAATCAAGTTCTTGTTCTTAATTATTCAAGTTCAAGATTTCATATGAGATATTATAATTCTTTAGAATTATTAATTCAGTTATACAATATTTATTCAATTGTACACTCTTGAGATTTATTATTCAAATTGAATATCATTTATTGTTGAACCTTGTAAGACTAGCAAACCCTTATTGATTCGAATAGTCCATAGTTGATGAACGTTCTAAATTCTAGAACTATTACTGAGCTTATCCAAACCAAACTTCCTTTGGTGTGGACTCTGATGTCAAATTGAGATGAACAACCCTATTATAGGGGATTTATGATGCTTTAGCGTTAAGATATTGTGCACAGTATGGTACTAAGGGCTGATCCCCCTAAGTATGAGAAGTAAGGTTCATAGTCTTAGTATGACTGTTAAAGGTTTAAAGTGAAAAGCACTTGACAACCTCGGACATAGTTCAAGGTCTTATGACCCTCAGATGTTCTTTTGATTCTTGTTATTCATTATTGATTTAAAAGCCGAGTTTTCTTTATTCAGAAGTCTTTGATTCACTCGTATGTTATTATATTGTTATATTTGTATACTTGTGGGCAATCGTGCTCACTCTTGCGTAATAATAACATTACAGTTAATAACGAAAGATCTGACGAGCCTTCCACTAGCAAAGGTAAGGGAAAAGTCAAAAAGTGATGAAGACTTGTTATTTAATTGATAATATTTGCTTAAGACTGATGTTTATATTATGTAAGACTTATTATTTGTTTACGTTTCCGCATTTGAGATTTAAGGTTAGTATGACCTAGGATTGATGTATTTATGATTCAGATGTTGTAACCCTATAAGGGGAATATTTATTTCTATCTATTGCATGGTTTGCATTTATTATGGGTAGATAGATAAATGATATTTGTACAATGAACACCAAATCCCATGGAATTGCAGTACCCAGATTTGGGGGTGTCACAATTGTTATCACACTATATTACAAAAATAGTGAGGACTACTATAGCACTATCTCGGACCATCATTCCATTCCCTGACTAGTCCCAGCTATATTCTCATTTCCTGAAGAGAACAATGAAAGAAAAGGGAGAGCTTAAATAGCCCAGTAAAAATATTATGAATTAGATAATGAAAAATAAATTATCGTTAGCCTTCAATAAATCATATAAAATATTATGGACAATAAGTTTTAGATCAACAACTGCAGCGAAAAAAATAATTCATTAGAAGAGTTAAGTAGAGAATGATGTCTACTATCTTTTATGATTTAAAAGTCCATCATAAATATTTTAACCCTGTAACATCAATCAATAAATATTTCACATCAATAATTTATCTTTACACTACGGGCCAAAGATATTCATTTGTATCACTGGTGGTCATGTTCATGCCAAACACCTTTCCATCTTTGCACTACATGCCAAAGATATTCAGAAATTAACAGCTCATCTTTGCACTACATGCCAAAAATATTCATCAATCAACAGTTCATCTTTGCACTACGGGCCAAAGAGAACTTTCATCATAATCCCAAAAGGGAAAATGCAAGTCAATACCTATAACGCGATCTTTCAACATACACCATCATCATTAGAGCTTATCTCATATCATTTCACTGGCAATCAGGTACGATCATTTGGTCTCTTCGAATCATAACTTTCTTAGAATGCAATGATCCACGTGTGAGGTATGACTTTTTCAACTCTTTATCTATTTTATGTCTCCATACTGCAGCGATGATATACATTTTAAGTATAGATAACTCTTGCATTAGAATCTTAGAAAGAGATTTTAAAAAGAGTAAATTTTATTTGACTTGTTTTGAATTGAATGAATTCTGATAAGCATCCATGGAGCAAAAATCCTGGGTACGATTAGAGAATTAAAATTATTTTGATTAGACATGAAATCCTAGTTTAAAGCACTATTTGGAGCAGAATTGACCTCATATGCATGTCTGCACTTTGCAGTTGCCCTAATTCTTAATTGTGGGGTATGAAACTATGGTGACATCGATGATAATTAATTTGAAGATAGAAGATAAGTGATGGCAAACCTAATGTCTCGAATCGTGGTATGGATTACTCGAGTAATTAAGCCTGAGGGGTGTCTTTACACCTGGTGCCCTAAAGCTGTCTGGTTTGGGAGTCACCGACCTAACGCTCGCTACATGGGTAACTTAGTGCCTAAGAAAATGAGCATTGCGAGGATGTAAAAGGTGAGACCTGAGCAGATCTAAATCGTGGCCTTGGTTACTCGAGTAATTAAGCCTGAGGGGTGTTTTTACACCAGGTGCCCTCACCGGCCTAACACTCTTTACATGGGTAACTTAAGCTTAAAAAATGAATCTTGCATAGGGTCAGGCGTAGAGCAAATAGATTAGACCGCCTGACTTATCTCAAAGTGTGGTCTTTGTTACTCGAGCAAGTAAACCCAGAGGGGTGTCTTTACACCTAGTGCCCTAAAGCCATTTGGTTTGGGAGTCATTGGTCCAAAACACGTTAAATGGGTAACTCTGAATAGCCTAATAAAACTAGATAAGTTAAGCGAGGGAAAAAAATTAGATTTAAGAAAAAATTTACGAGATCAGAACGAGATCATTTAAAGTCATGGAAAAGAAACCCATACTAAGGGTGGTGTCACTCAAGAATGTTATGTAGAGGCATTTCATGCCTTTTTGAAATGATTCCTACTCTCTACCAATTATCGCAATGCGATACATATTGGTGGGCGTCCTTAAACATGGTTGGCCAATAGAAACCCGATTGGAGCACTTTCGCTGCTGTTCTTTGCACACCAAAATGCTCCCCCCCCCCCCATAGTTAAATGAGTGGCAATGGTGAAGCACACCTTTGATTTCTTCCTCGGGCAGACACCTTAAAATTTAATCCGCACATTGCTTAAACAGGAAGGGCTCATCCCACAGATAGTTCTTTATATCATTCAGGAATTTCTTCCTCTGCTGATAGTTCATGTTAGGAGGGAGCACATTGCACGTGACATAATTTACAAAGTCTGCATACAACGGTGCTACAGTGTGAACTATATATAACTGCTCATTCGGGAAGAAGTCATTGATATCCGTCTCATTTTCCCCTAGTGACTTGGGTTTTCCAGTCTCGATAGGAGATCCGCAACTTGATTCTTAGTTCCTTTTCTATTGTGAATCTCCAAATCGAATTCATGGAGGATAAGGACCCATCTGATCAACCTCGGCTTTGCATCCTTCTTCGAGATCAGATATTTGATCGCAGAGTGGTTAGTATATACAATGACTTTGGTTCTGATGAGATATGCACGGAACTTATCAAAGGCATAAACTACGGCCAGTAGCTCTTTCTCAGTAGTGGTGTAGTTAAGCTGAGCCCTTGTTAATGTTTTACTGGCGTAGTAAATTATGTGAAACACCTTGTCTCTCCTTTGTCCCAACACTGCCCCAAAAGCATAATCGCTGGCATCGTACATGAGTTCAAATGGAAATTCCCAGTCTGGGGCAACTAGAATGGGTGTTGACACAAGTCTCTACTTGAGAATATCAAATGCCTCAAGGCAAGTCTTATCAAATGTTAAAGGAACATCTTTTTCCAAAAGGCTACAAAGGGGCTTGGTTATTTTTGAGAAATCCTTGATGAACCTCCTATAGAAACCGGCATGCCCCCAAGAAGCTTCGGATTCCTTTCACATTTGATGGAGGATGGAGTTTTTCAATAACATCTATTTTTGCCTTGTCTACTTCAATTCCACTCGCAGACACTCTATGCCCCAAAATAATTCCATCTCTGACTATGAAGTGGCATTTCTCCCAATTCAAAACCAGGTTAGTCTCTATGCATCTTTTCAGAACTGCAGTCAAATTTTGTAGACATGCCTCAAAAGAACTCCCGAAGACAGAGATGTAACAAACGAGATTTTTGTATTTAATTTTAAATATTTATTAAATTAAATAAATATTTTAGTTAATTTATTTATTGAGTTGAATAAATAATTGATGTGATTATGTGGTGGAGTAATTTAATTAAGTGTAATATATTACTTAAATTGATGTTTAATAATTTTGTGGTTGAAGTTTTAATTTAATTGAGATAATTAAATTAAATGAATTATTAAGTTTTAATTTTTTAGTAATGATTTAATGAATTGATGAATAATTATAGTGATGTCTAACTTAATAATTAAATTAGAGATTTACTAATTTATTACATGAAATCATGATTAAATAGATAAATTATAATTGTGTAGCAATTTGATTTATGTGGTAATTTAATTTAATAAATTGTTACTAACTTTAATTTAATTAAATTTGAATATTGGAATTTAATTGAATAAAATGTGACAATTTAAACTATATAGTAAATGAGTTATTAAAATAAATTAAAAGGAGTTTAATTTAGTTTTACTAAACAAGGCTTGAGGCTTTTGAAATTTTATTTTAATCTAGTTTTGCCAAACAAGCCTTAGTGGCTTTTGATTTTTACAAATATGTAATTGATATATATTTAATAAGGAGATTAAGTTTTTGTCAATTTTTTTATATGTAATTATACGTAATATATTTATTATATTATATTACGTTATGTAAGAAAAAGAGAAGAACAGTGTTAGAAAGAACAGAGAATATCAGAGAGAAAAGAGAGATGAGAGAAAGACTTTTCTGTGAAAACAAGAAAGAATTCATCATCTTTTTCTAAGCTAACAAGCAAATCAAAAGTAGTAATCAAACTCTAGAATTGTCGATTATTGTTCTTCATTGTCTTCATGAAAAATTATATTTTCACTTCTCTATAATTTGATTTTCATGATGTTTTGTGAGAATATGATTTACATGTGTTAATTTGATATATAAATTGTTTATATATGATTTGTATGAGAGTTTAAGTTTTTAATTCATGTAAACATGATGAACATGAAGAAATCATGTTCATAGTAATTTAAAGTGAAGTATTTTAAAAAATAGCTTATTTGATACAAAAATTATTGTCTGATTCATGTTATTATATTTAAATTTATTGTAGATTGTGATAATATGTTAAGAAATGAAAACAACATGATTTAAATGAAGTTATTTGGTTTAAAAATAAATTCACAGTGTTTTTTTATGTCAAGAACGCTTAACAATGGAGTTTTTTTTCAAAAACATGGAATTAAAAGGTTTTAAGTTGATTGTTGTGTTGTTTATATGGGTAAAATCATGTTAGAAATATTAGTTTATATTTCTATTATGTTTTGTATAATTATGTAAGTTAAAATTTGTTGTTTGAGCAAAGTTAATAAGCCAAATTGGCTTTTCCTGTATTTTTCGCAAAGCTGTCTGCATCCCACTGTGTAGTGGCGCTGCAGCGCCTATTCTGTGAGTAGACAGAGCGCTGCAGCGCCACAGCAGTAACTGGTGATGTGGCACGGCACCGCAGCTCCGGTTCTGTGTGAGCGTTGCAGCTCCGAGACCGGACTGCAGACCATGATGATGTGGCAAGATGTTGCAGTGCCGATTGCAGTTCATTATGTGGCGCTGCTGCGCCACATGTGCAGTTTGGCCAGAGATTTTTATTTAAGTGTATAATCTTTGGGAATGTTAATCTAATAACTATAAAAGCATGTTAATGAAATTATATGTTGATTAAACAGTATGTAATCATATTTGTAATATGAGATTGTTGATTCTAAATTGTAACTTGATTAATTATTAACAAGTCTAAGTTTGACGTAGAAGTGTGGTTTACTAACCAATGATGTGATTAAACCTAATAACTAAGAGTTGTAAGTTAACTTAGATTGGTTAACTAATTATGTGACTTAGTTATGTGATAACTAATTCGTATTGCTATTGTTAATAACATGTGCGTTGGATAATTGAGGAACGAATTATTAATTTGCTAGCTTACGCACGAAGCAAGTTTCTTAACTCCACTTTTTAATTGAGTAATTTGTTCTATCCTTTCTTGTTTACGTTTAAGCAAGTTCTTTAATCTTATTTCCATATTAGACAAGTTTCTAATTTAATTTTCTTATTGAGATTGCAACCTTGGCTTATTATTATTGTCAAGTAAGGTTTATCATATCTTTCAAATGCTTTAAGTTTATTTCTAAAGCATGACTTTTAAGGATGATGTCTATTCGTTTATGACTCATGATTATTCCATAAATCTTTTGTTATTGAACTCTTAAGTTATTGTTAAGTTTTGATTCAACAACTTCTTAGTTAATGATTGTTGAACTCTAAATTACACATTAAGCTAATCCAAATCAAACTTTCTTTGGTGCGGACTCGTTAATTAAAGCTGAGATGAACAACCCTATTATAGGGGATTATTATGCGAAAGCGTTAAGATGTTTGTTCACAATACATGGTACGAAGGGTTGATCTCCCTAAGTACGAGATAGAAGGTCCATATAGTCTAACGACTGTTAAAGGTTTTAGTAGAAATATTTATAACCTAGAACATAGTTCAAGGTCTTGCGACCCTTAGATGAATTCTAAATCTTGTTTTTAATTCTTGATTATCGATGATAGAGAATGTTATTCAATTCGATTAAACTTATTCAATGACAGTATTATGTTATCCTTATTGATTATTATTTCAAGTGAGCTTTTGTTTTGCTCACTCTTGCATATATAACCATTGCATCCAAAGTTGAGAAAGTTGACGATACGTAAACTAGTAAGGGTAAGGGCAAGATGAACAAGTGATGAAGACTTGTTCAAATTTATTATATGGTGTTATACCAAGACTTAATTTGTTATATGATGTTTTATTTTTGCACTTTATGATGATTGTTTTAAGGTTAGAAACCTGAGAACATTTTACGATTATGTAATCCTTTTATAAGGAAGATTTTGTTTAAAGGTTGTAATTTATTTTGCCTTCCTTTATTTATGGGGAGTTAGTTATGTTTTATGTAGATAGTGAACACCAAATCCTGTGGAAATGAAGTACCCGAATTTGGGGGTGTCACAAGAGAAGTCATCCATAAACACCTCTAGTGTTTGTTCCACCATATCAGAGAAGATGGACATCATACACCGCTAGAATGTTGCAGGAGCATTGCACAACAAGAAAGACATTTTCCAGAAGGCAAATGTCCCATATGGGCATGTAAATGTGGTTTTCTCTTGGTCTTCAGGTGCTATTGGTATTTGATTATAACCCTAGTACCCATCCAGAAGACAATAGAATTCGTGCCTGGCGAGTCTATCTAGCATTTGGTCAATGAAGGGAAGAGGGAAGTGATCCTTGCATGTGGACTTGTTCAATTTTTTGGTAGTCCATACATACCCACCACCCAGTCACTGTCAGTGTAAGATTGCGCTCATTATTCTCGTTTGGCACCACTGTCATGCCGCCCTTTTTTGGTACACATTGTATCGGACTAACCTAGGGACTATAAAAGATCGGGTAGATAATGCCCGCATCCAGCAACTTGATTATTTCCTTTTTGACCACCTCCTTCATGATGGGGTTCAACCGCCTTTGATGCTAAATCGAAGGCTTAGACCCCTCCTTGAGGAGGATTTTGTGCATGCAAAACGAGGGACTAATGCCCTTTATATTAGAGATAGACCACCCCAAGGCTGTTTTGTATGTCTTAAGAACTCGAAGGAGCTTCTCTTCATGTGCCTCATCTAATGATGCAGAAACTATAATAGGCAAGGTAGATGACTCGCCGAGATAGGCATACCGCAAAGAGTTCTTCTACACAGACATGAATATGGGACAGGAATATTAGACAGGAGGTGTATTGGACTTTAATCTATTTGTATTTTTTTCCCCATTGGGGGTCAAAACATAAATAATTAAAAGTCCAATACACTCATGTCCAATATTCATGTCCTTTATTCCTGTCTGCTTAGACTTTTTATACCGCAAATGGCTCGGCAACGGCTTCAGATCAAGCATATGTAGTTCTATAATTGATGGCCTTGACTGGGAAGTAGACTCTCCTTGCTCATCCAAAGTTTAAATTGGCGCTTGAACTGATTAAATCTCGGGGTTGCATCTAACCACTGAGCATACTCGAGATGAGTAGGCTCTTCCTCATTACTTGCACCCGTCAGAATAGCCCCAAGTGAGTAAAACAACAGTTTTTAGAGAACACCTCCTCTACAGCTTCGTCAATTATATTAACTCAGAAACAGTCTTCAGAGGCAGAGGGGTACTTCATTGATCTGAAGATATTGAAAGTCACTTCTTGGTCTTGTACTTGCATTGTTAGTTTTTCCTTTTGCACATCTATAAGTGTCCTGCCCGTGGCTAAAAATGGTCTGCCCAAGATAATATGGACCTCCCAATCTTCCTCGAAGTCCAGAACGATAAAATTAGCTGAAAAATGAATTTTTCCACCCTGACAAGGACGTCTTCCACAATTCCCTTCGGGTACGTGAGGGATCTGTGGGCCAACTGCAAAGTTACACTTGTACGTTTGGCCTTATTCAACCCTAACTTCTTGTAGATAGATAAGGGCATCAAATTGAGGCTAGCTCATAAATTGCATAGGGCTTTCCCGATGAACTGGTCTCCAATTGTGCATAGTATTGTGAAGCTGCCTGGGTCTTTCAACTATTCTGCAGAATTGCACTACATTCCTCAGTAAGTGCCACTGTCTCGTAGTCACCCATTTTCCTCTTCTTGGACAAGATGTCCATCATGAATTTAACATAGCTGGGCATTTGTTCCAACGCCTCAGAAAACGGGATATTAATGTGAAGTTTATTAAAAAAATTCCAAAAACTTCGAGAATTTCTTGTCTAGATTTTGTTTCTGGAGGCGCTAGGGAAATGGTACCTGTTGAATCACGGGACTAGGTTTGTCAATAGTAGGACTTGGTATTGTGGTTTCCTCATGCACCTTCTCTTCTCCCCCAGACTTGTCACAAGTCGGCTCAACACTGCTTTCCCTCCTCAACAACTTCTTGTTACACTATTGAGGTCTCACTTCTAGCCTCATTCACTGTCTTGCCACTTCGAAGAGTAACTGCCTTGCATTGCTCCTTGCCCTCCCATTTTGGGTTGACATCAATGTCGCTTGGCAAGGTGCCTGGAGGGAGACTATTCAGAGCAGTTGCCATTTGTCCTATTTGGACCTCCAGATTCTAGATGGATGCCTCTTGACTATTTCACCTTGTCTCATTCTGAGAAATATACCTCATGAGGAGATCTTCCAAACTAGGCTTTCTGTCTTGAGGAGGCAGGGGTTGGTAAGAGCCTTGTGGATGTTATTGGTGTTGATTCTGGGATTGAAAACCTGGAGGATTAGAATATGTTGGTCTGGCGGTAGAGGTTTGAGCTTGGTTGTTGTTGCTCCATGAGAAATTTGGGTGATTTCTCAATCTAGGATGAGAAATCACCCAAATTCGAGATAAATTGGACTGATTTAGAGCTAATAGCGCACTGATCATTAGGGTGGCTCCCCGCACACAAATCACATAGCTTAGCTACACTTTGCACTGCTTGCACCCCTATAGTGTCCAGTCTTTTAGTCAAAGCAGCAACCTGGGCAAACAATGCAGTAACTGTGTCAACCTCATACACCCCGGCCACCTTCCGTGGTGCTTGCCTATCATTAGGCCACTGGTAATTGTTTTCCTCTATGGTCTCTATCAGTTCAGAACCAACAGTATGATACTTCAACATAAAGGCCCCACCAAATGCGGCATCAATACTCGAAAGAGTAGAGCCGGATAATCCGTTATAAAAAGTCTGAACTGGAAGCCATTCGGGCAATCTATGGTGTGGACACTTCCTCAACAAATCTTTAAATCGCTCCCACAAGTCATAGAGAGATTCGGATTCATACTGGGTGAAAGATGTTATGTCATGTCTGATCCTTGCTATTTTTGTCGGTGGAAAGAACTTTGCCACGAATTTCTGAGCCAGGTCAGCCCATGTGGTAATGGAGCCCGGAAGAAGCAAATGCAACCAGCTCTTGGATTTCTCCCGAAGGGTAAACGGGAACAGTCTGAGTCTGATAGCATCATCGGATACTCCATTCCATTTGAAGGTATCACAGATTTACAATAAATAAATTAAATGATCGTTCGGGTCATCATTCGGCATCCCACTAAATTGAACGTTGTTTTGTATCATTTGAATTGTGCTCGGCTTTATTTCGAAGTTATTCGCTTGAATCGCGGGCCTTAGTATGCTCGCTTGAATGTCTGTGATATGAGGCATGACATATTCCCTTAGACATTTTTGGATTTCCTCAACCATTATAATCGGGGTAGGTACTTCCCGAGCTCTTTCTCTTCTTAGTCTTCTAAAAGTTTTGTCAAACTAAGGATCAAGAGGTATTGTATTCTTATTCTTACTAGGTGGCATACACAGCCAAGAGTTCCTGAGAGCATATTGAAAGAAAAATAATACTAAGTCCCCAGCAACGGCGCCAAAAACTTGTTGGTCATTTTCACGATCAATAAACTCGTGTAAGTATACGCGGTCTAACAAGTAATATAATAGTAAGTAGAGTGTCAAACCCATAAGGACAAAGTACAAACGATATTTAAATACTAAATTATATCAATTCGATCTTATCTAAACAAGTACATAGTGATGGTGTGTTTTAAAACTAGTATGAATAAAAATAGTAAAAAGTGAGATTGAGTTGGTTCAAATAAGGCAAGCTAGGATTACAACTCCCCTAATGCATCGTTTAATCTCCTAACTCTCTAAATTATCTAACAAATCACAAGAATGGTCAACCAAAAAAGATAAGTATACATAAGCCTCTTCCGATGGACAAATGCAATCCCTTAGCTAAATAAATCAAAATATTCCTATGGTGAAAATAATTAGTCTAAGGGTCATTAAGTTTAGTTCTCAATGATTACACAAGCCAAATAGATATATTCCTATTCTATTGTGCAAAATATGCTCTCATTCCCATAGGCATGGACATAACAAGTGTTGTTGCATTTAGGGTTACGCATTAAAATCCATTTTTCAATATCAAATAATAACCATATCAATTCCTTAATCAAGCAATCAATAAATAAGCATGAAATGCAACAACCCATTCAAATATGATTCATTATAATAAATAGGAGAGAATTTCGATTAAACTAAACATTAGGTTACATTGCAATCCTAGAAATATAATTAGTTCATAACTATAGAACTAAATAACGTTATCATAGTGTTCAACATGCTCAAAATTACACAAATGAATGAAAGATTTGGATAAAGAAAACTCCTCTATTGAAGTTTTCTGGCTCCAACTCTTCTTTTCTCCATGTAGAGTCCGAGCAATCAATGATGCAATGATCTTGGATAAATTTAAGCTCCAACTTTTCTCTCTTGCTTGATATCTCTCTCTATTTTCAATGCTAAGAATATCTCTGATAAATAGTGGCTACTCCAAAATGATAAGGCAAGAAAGTTATAAGCAGCTAGGTCATTAATTCTGGCTATCTGCCTAAAAATTGGAGGTGGCGCTCCAGTGCCACTATTATGCCTTGGACAGGCGTTGCAGCGCCGGTCAAAGCCTTCTGGTCAATTAGTCGCGTTACCGCGCCATATTTGCATAGGAATAGAGGCGCTGCGGCACTGACAGGTAGTGAGCTGGCAGGCGACTGGCGTTGCGGCACCGTACTTGTTCTTTTCCTCGGCGCCGCAGCACTGGCACCGTGCCTTGCTTGTAAAAGGCTGGCGCTGCGACGCCAGTTTACAAAGGGAACCTGGCGCTACGACGCCGGTTCTATGAAAAAGACAGATTTTGCCCTTAATAAGCTGAAAATGACCTAAAAATTCCTGTAAAACACTTTTAAGCCTAATAATAACAAACAAAATATAAAAGCAATATATAATAAGATAAACAAGCAACTTCTTAAGGTTTTGAGTGCTCGATTCGCGGGTATAAATCTCACTCATCACCCTTCTTGCCAAATCGGATTTTCCTCTTCCAGGGAGATACTTTCAAGAAAACGTAGTTACCAGATTCAAATTCTCGATTCTTGCGGTGTGGATCGGCTTATTCTTTTGCCTATCCTGAGCAGCTATTAATCTTGTCCTAATCACCTTAACGATTTCGGCGATTTGTTGTACCAATTCTGGTATTAGAAATTGACATTCGCCAACTTCATCCCAGCGTAATGGAGTTTTATACTTTCTATCGTAAAACGCTTCGTAAGGCGGCATGCCAATACTTGTGTGATAGCTGTTATTATAGGCGAATTTCACTAACAGTAGATGATTATCCCAATTCCCTTTGAAATCCATAATACAAACTCTTAACATATCCTCCAATGTCTGGATTATCCTTTCACTCTATTCGTCAGTCTGAGGATGATATGATGTACTCATTCTTAGCTGCGTTCCCATGCATTCCTGTAGTCGCTTCTAGAAGTTTGATGTGAAACGCGGATCTTGATCGAAAACTATTGACACTGGAACCCCGGGCCTGGAAACAATCTCCTTCACATACAACTTTGCCAACTGCTCTAAATTGAATCTGATCTTGATTGGTAAGAAATGTGCTGATTTTGTCAGTCGATCTACGATAACCCAAACTACGTCCAAACCTTTTTGAGTCGTCGGAAGACCTACTACGAATCCATTACAATATGCTCCCATTTCCATTCTGGTATCTCTAACGGTTGTAATAATCCGCTCGGTCTCTGATGTTCTGCTTTAACCTTCTTACATGTCAAACATTTGGCCACATAATCGGCAACGTCCCTTTTCATATTCGGACACCAAAAATGCTGTCGAAGATCCTGGGACATCTTCGTACTCCCCGGGTGAATCGAATAACTTGAACTATGAGCCTTGCTCAAAATTTCCTCAATCTCTGGTACTAGCGGTACCCAAATTCTTCCCTCGAATCTCAGCACTCCTTTGTTTTTAACTTTGAATTTCACTTCATCCTCTTTAAATATTCTTTTTTCCTAATTTTCTTACATTCCTCATCCTTAAGTTGTGCGTCCTTAACCTTATCTACCAAAGTTGGACCGGTTCCCAATTAAAACAGTTTTTCAACAGACTCCTTTGGATGTTTCACCTCTAATTCCAGTTTTGCCATTGCTGAAATTAGTTCCTCCTGAGCTGTTAACATAGACAGTTTCTCCCGACCCTTTCTGCTTAAGGCGTCGGCAACAACATTCGCTTTACCCGGATGGTATAAAATCTCACAATCATAGTCCTTTATCAATTCCAACCACCTTCTATGACGTATGTTCAAATCCTTCTGTGTAAAAATATATTTCAGACTCTTATGGTCTATATATATTTCACACTTCTCACCGTAGAGATAGTGTCTCCAAATCTTTAGAGCAAACACTACCGCAGCCAATTCTAAATCATCGATCGGATACCCTTTCTCATAATCCTTCAATTGACATGACGCATATGCAATGACCTTGTTGTTTTGTATAAGCACACAGTCTAGTCCTTTATGTGATGCATCACTATACACCACAAAATTTTCTGTGCTATCCGGGAGAGACAGCACAGGTGCCGTACTCAGCCTCTTCTTCAGCTCTTGAAACTTTCCTCACACTTCTCCGTCCAAATGAACTTTATCGATTTCCTAGTCAAATTCATCAACGGATTCACGATTTTGGAAAAGTCCTGAATAAATCTTCTGTAATAACCTGACAATCCTAGTAAACTTCTTACTTCCAACGGTGTCTTTGGCTGATCCCAGTTCTGTACCGCTTCAACCTTTGATGGATCTACCAAAATTCCATCCTTATCAATCACATGTCCAAGAAATTGCACCCGCTCTATCCAGAATTCACATTTCAAAAACTTGGCGTACAAATTCTCTCTTCTTAACGCCTCCAATGTCACCTTTAAATGTTCCACATGCTCCTCCTTGGTTTTAGAATACACCAGAATATCGTCGATGAACACCACCACAAATTTATCTAAAAATAGCTTAAACACCCTGTTCATTAGGTCCATAAATGCTACAGGAGTATTTGTTAGACCAAATGACATCACCAGAAACTCGTAGTGACTATAATGATTCCTGAACGCTGTCTTCGGAACATCTTCCTTCCTCACTTTCAACTAATGGTAACCACTTCTCAAGTCTATTTTTGAGAAATACCTAGCTCTCTTCAATTGATCAAACAAGTCATCGATCCTTGGCAACAGATACTTATTCTTAATCGTATACTTGTTCAACTCCATGTAGTCAATGCAAAGCCGCATCGATCCATCCTTCTTCTTCACAAACAACACCGGTGCTCCCAACGGTGATATGCTCGGCTGAATATACTTCTTATCCAATAGCTCTTGCAATTGCACCATTAATTCCTTCATCTCTACCGAAGCCATACGGTACGGGGCCTTCGATATTGAGGCAGTTCCTGGCACCAAATTGATCACGAATTCTATTTCCCTATCCGGTGGAAGTCTTGTCAAGTCATCTGGAAATAAGTCTACAAAGTCCCTAACGACATGTATCTTCTCTGGTTTTGGACTCTCCTTTCGACTATCGACTTTGTAGGCTAAATACCCTACAAAACCTTGTCTCAACAACTTTTTGGCCTGTATTATCGTCAGACAACTTGTTTGTCTAGGCGACTTGCTGCCATAAAATATAATTTTTGACAGGGTCATAAGGTTAATACACTTCTTATGGCAGTCAATTATCGCCCCATAATTGAATAACCAATCCATCCCCAAAATAACGTCGAATTCCCCAAGTTTAATCAATATTAGATCTACGATCATCACGTTTCCCTTAATGTCCACCCTACAATTTTTGTGTACGAACCTAACAAGAATCACTTCCTTAGTCGTAATTTCTATGTTCATAGGGTAATCTAATTCCTCCTTAGGAAATTCTAGATTCTTAGCAAAGTCATCGGCTATAAATGAGCAAGTAGCACCTGAATCAAATAACACGTATGTAAGGACCGAGAATATTTGCACGACGACTATATGTGTAAATTTTTACAAATATTTTTTTTAAGAAAGTACTTGAACCATATAAGTGATTATATGATTATGTGAGTATTTAAATATGATAAGAATTTATCAACAATGATAAATGTGTTGTGGATTATGTAGGTGATTAAATAAATATATATTATGTAATGAGTATATATTTATTTAGCATAAAAAGAGAGTTAAAAATAAAGTCTTGTAACCTAATATATATTAGGTATGGTAGTTAAATAACATAAGGGTTATAATATGGTAGGATATTAGTATTTAAAATATATACTAACCCTAAGAGATTTTATTTTATATATCTCAATTAGTTAATTTTATAACTTAATTAAAGCAAGTCTAATTAGGTTATAAAATTAAATGTGTTTGAGTGATTATTTAAATTACAAATAAGTGGAATAGAAACTATAATTAAATAATTAGGGAGAGATAAAAATTATGTGATGGGCATAACTTAATCTCATGGCCCAACTATTTTAATTAGAGAGCCCAAAAGAATTAAATTCAAATCCCAATCTTTGGCCCAAATTAGAAGGGACTTAATAGTCATTTGATAAGCTAAATGTAGCAATAAAAATAAATTATAAATGGGCTAAAATAGAGTGAGAGGAGCGGACAAAAGAGGAAAAAGGGGAATGTATCACATGTTAGCTTATTTTCCAAGTTAGGTGAACAACTCCTACAAAATAATCCTTATGTGTCACCTTAAGATTAGTCATCGTTTATTACCAAGTTTGCAAGTAATCTTTAGTGTATAAGCAATATTATAATGATGAAGAAAGAGAAAGAGAGAGGGGATGGAGGGGGAATGAATATTAGATATACAATTATATCTACATATCTTACAAACAAACAAAATATATTCTTTTCCTCTTTCATTTCATTTTCTTAGCTAGCCAAAAAAATAGAGAGAGAAAAGAATAAGAGATTTCAGGCAGCCCTTAGGGAAGAGAGAGGGATAGTTTTGTAAGCCATCTAGCTCCATAATCAACTTAGGAAGAAGAAGATGGAAGAAATCGAGCAAAGGTATAAAAATTATAACCTTAATCTAGTTTATTTTCTTTTTATTTAATTTTGTGTTTGATGATCTAAAGTTTATGATCTTGAGATCTAAAACCTTAGATTTATGTGTTTATAAGTGTTTTATGTTTAGATTTAACCCTTTTAAGTGTCAAAAGTTGGATCTAAAGCAATAAATGAAAACTAGTTTTTCAAAAATTAAAAAACCATAAACTTTTTTCTACTTTGTAAGCTTATAACTTGCGATCTATAACTTCTTTTGCTATATATCAAAGAGGGGTACTAAATATATAAGTTAACTACTAAACCCAAATGGTAGAACTCAAAAAAAAATGTGTTTACAAGTTGTGGTGTCATGTTTAGTCGAAACAGTTCGGGTAGTGAACGAAAGTGAATAAAGCTTGCTGACTATACACTTCCAGGGAATGTTTCGTCAACTTTTTATACTTTAAAAATTATGAAAATATTTGGAGAGATCGTATAAGAGACTATATGAGTCTCAGAAAAAATTGAGAATTTTTAGCCGTGTAGAATGAGAGTTATGGTTGATACGGTGAAGGACTACTTTCAAATTTACACCCAAATAACTCTTTGTGGTTAACTCTAAAATTTATGAATTTTTAGTGGAAGTACATATATATAACAGGAACATACCCTGTACATTTCAGAATATTCGGACAAAGTTTCGATTTATGATAAATGTAGCAATATTTTGCTGTTTTGAACTATTTAAATATAGTAAATGGATTATAAAAATTCCAGTAAATTATATTTTCATAAGAGAGGTATTATCTGTTAAATCCCAGAAAAGAAATATTTTTGGAGTTGTGTTGGTATTTTTCATATAAATGATTGAGTTATGAATAAATAAATTAAATATGTTATGTAATGTTAAAAATATGAAAAATAGGATTTTATGACTTGGAAACCCTAAATATGATTTATACAGATTTTTGATAGGGGTTTTGGTCATTTGTGATAAGATATTATGTGTATGGCTTTTTAAAATAATTAAATGAATTAATTAGTAAAGTGTAAACAATTAAAATAAATTATTTAATTGGTTAATAAATGATTAAAGTATTATTAAATGATTAATAATATTAGACTAGGATATTGTTAAGTAATTAATAATATTTAAATTAAATTTAAATTAAAATATTATTAAATAATTAATAATATTAGTTAAGAATTTAAAATGTTATTAAATGATTAATAATATTAGTTTAGAATTAAAATATTATTAAATGATTAATAATATTTTGGGATTAGTAAGATATTATTAAATAATTAATAATCGTATGAGGTGCGTAAGACATTATTAAATGATTAATAATACGTGTGAATGAATAAAATATTATTAAATAATTAATAATCTTAAATTAGAGTTTAAAAGAGGAGTTAAGTTATTGAGTTAGACATTCAATAGACTATGTTAATTATATGATGAATTGGAAATTGAATATGTTAGGAAGGGAATACAGTTTGAATTCGGCTTACTGAAGTGATCTATTCGGTTTGCTGGATTCGTAAATAGTTTACCGAGTTATAATAAGAACTTATAAAATGAAAGAGTAAGTGTTAAATCTAAAGTAGTACAGTCGTACTCTTTAATGGTTAATGGATAGTATCTGGGCTAAATGATTCCTTCAAAGAGCGAAGGTATATACGAATTAGCAACCGAACTAACTCGCTGTGAAAAACAGTGTAGACGAGACGGAAACTAATTTGTTGGTTGTTTGTGAAAAATCACTCAGTATACTATATTGAATACTATTAAAGACTCGATGTGTGCTAGGTTTAGACTTGTGAATATGTATGGTGTTAAGGTGTTATCTAATGTTTGATTAGTGATTACATGTTAGATAATTACTATAAGTAAGATATGTGATGCTAATTGAGAGATCAATCTTATTAATGATAGGTCTTACAAAAGAAGTTAACTTAAATTGCGCAGCAGTAGTCAACAAATCAGGCAAGTTTCCTAACTCAAACTCGAATTATTATCTTTCAAGCATGGTAGTGGATAATTATTATTGATTATTCACATTCATAATGATTATTGTTATTCGCACATAGTCCAATTATTCATGTTCTAATATTTGAACTATTTACGAGCCATGTCTCAGCTATTTGTTTGGCGAGACTAATATTGTTAAAACATTAAACGTTCTATTTATTATGAACTGATTTATTAGAAGATCTATGTCATTGATTCGGCTAAATCAATATTGATATTATATGTTGAAATCATAGTATTTCTTTGAAAGCAATCCAAACCATATTGTTGTGGTATGGACTCATGATGTAAGACTGAGATGAACAACTTTATTGTCGGACATCCGACCCTTGCGCTATTTTGAGTATTATACATAATATAAGGTGCAATGGAGTTGGCCACTTCAGGTACTTGCAATAAGAGTATTTTTTAGTTTTCAATAACTAACTTATATTCTTGAGGTAGTCTATCAGTAAATGAACTGGTAATGCCTCTATTAGTTTATGATCCATTTGTGATCACTCAGCATGAAATCTGGAAATATTTCACTTTATTGAATGTTGTTGCAGTAT